>JAUBNY010000244.1:2630693-2647269 GCA_032275445.1 Crypturellus soui
ATTACAGAACAGTGAATACTCTTACTTTTCTTATAGTACTACATCCGTCTAATTTACTCTTAATTTTCTTGACAAACTCATCACATGTATTTTGCTTTGAAACAGGAGCTGATATTAATAACAGTAACCTCTTACCTGTCACTATGTGAGTCTCTGATATCAGGCTGCAATGGGAGAAACCAGCACCTCTCAAATGGCGCAGGGAGCCCATTTGACAAAAACACAGGTACAGTCACTTATTCTAGCAGCAGAGTGGATTCAAAGGCTGCAGAGACATTTTGGGGTCACACATTCCTACGATAAATTCTGTCCTTTTCTAAATAACTCTCATAGCTGTGTATTTCCTTCATAGCTAATGTTATTACTTGCATTACCTGATCAGCTTCAAACCCTAGCAATATAAATATAAAACTGTTTTGTTCAGATTCATTAAATACAAGAAAATGGGGAGACAAAAATCCATCAAACCCAGGGAATCTTTTACAGAGTACAATTTATTGCCAATACGCCATTACCAAAGAAAATGCCTCACATAAAGCAACTTAGAAAATGCTCTCACCTTCCTGTAGAAGCGAGCGATATTCCTTCACATCTCCCCTTCCAGATATTCCTGCGACTGACATGGGCAAGCAATCCGTAAAAAAAACTCACGGATATATATAGTTACAGCATTGGGGTGCTGGTACTGTAAAAGGAAAGTCTGTGTGCCATCTGCTGGAAGAAAACCTCCAGCGTTGCAAAAATGTGCCAGACATCCAAAGAACTCAAGACAAAGGGCTACTGGTAATATATACTAAATTTTTGCCACATTACATGCTTCTGACTCAGAAACCTTAGGCATAGCATGTAAATGTAACCCAGCTAGCTTAGAAGTAATAAAGGAGGAGTAATGTGCAAGGAACCTGGCCAGAGAGCTGTGAAGGTAGGGGAAGGAAGGGATGCTTTGGGGAACCAAAGGTATTAGTTCAGAAGGCACCTCTGAAATTTACAAACTGCTTCAAGGTAGCTCTAGAAAATTGTTTACATTCGGATAAATTTTATCTGAGAAATGCAATTCTTATATTCACATGTTTTGAGATAGACAAGGTTAACCAAAATAAAAACAAGAAGAAACAAAATAGAGGCCAGCTGCATGAGATGATATAGACCATTTTCTTCTCAGTCTGTATCTTCTTTGATGGCTGTGGAACTGGAAAGCCTTCTCTTCATGACCTAAAGCAGCTTTGGAGCCTTTAGCTTTGAGAAAAACAAGCTATTTGGACAATATCTGATGATAAAATACAAACTGAATAATTTTATTGTTAAATCTAGCCCTGGTAAACGTGCACTCATTGGATATCAACTGTGCATGACAAGGAAGGTTTATTTTCCATAAGCTATTCATCAGTTTAAGGACTTTGAAAGGTTTACAAGCTCATGATATGGAAAGTGCCAAAAGTGTGTGCAAAAGAGTGTGCAAAAATCTAATGGTCAAACGCTCGGTATTCTGTTACACAGGGAAATGCTGCTATGGGCTGGGAATTCAGGCAGTTGAGGTCTGGCCTAGGTTCCCTGCTTTTGCGCACTGTCATCTTACGCAATTATCCAAGTTGCTTATGTTCTCACACAAGGCCCTGGTAGCACGGACCTGCAAGACGGAAGTTGAAAACAAAGCAATTCACACTGGAAGCGCAGCACAAGTGTTCACTATGGGAGATTATTAACCACCTGAACTGCCAAGGAGAGCTATGAATTGTCTCTTTGTACTGAAGGCTGAATGACTTCCTGGAAAATGTTCTATAGATAAAATCAATGATTGGATTTTTTATAGAAATTCTATATTAAATAGGAGGTCACAGTACATATAATTATGCTTCTCCTTGGGTTACTAAGTCTAGGAACATGATAGAAAAAAAAATAATTCAGTATTATACAGCAAAATATCCCAATTTTGTGAATCCAGGATGGTACATAGCAGGCAGTATGTCCAAGCTTCTTGGTTTTAAGCTTGAAGTTTGGTCATGAGATACACCTTTCCCCTCCTGCAACCCAAGACAGTTTGGAATAGCCTGTGCAAGCTATTTCTGAAGGAGTATTTCATGGTTTGGTAGGCTTCCCTCCTAGGAAACATGCTGTACACTCCATGTGACTGTGCCCTTTGGCAGCCTACAAAGGCCATGTTTTTCAAGACAAACCTTTAGCCTCTTGATGCTCCATCTTTTATCACAGATGCAAGTAGAACCCACAGATAGGCAAGGTCAGGAGTGAAACAAAAGCAGGATAAAGTCCTGTTAATTGCAGTCTACCATAAAATATAAGCCTTTCACCCTACGCCAAGTGGACAAGCACAGACAGACAAACAGTACAAAGCAGCTTCTTTTCAAATGGTATTACTTGCCTTGAACCTGCAAAAACAGCTTCTTTAAAGCAGCTCTGGCAGATGCCATTCAAAACTAGAACCTGATTGTTTTCTATTAATGATAATTAGTTTATCAACACAGACTGCAGGAGGAGATGGGGAAGGGCTGTTCCTCTACCCCGTTCCTTCTCTAGTTGTGTAACGTGGGTACTAACAAGATTTTCAGTCCCTAAACTTGGCAATTAATCTATTGACCAGTTCATCTTTGCCAAATGAATTTTTCAGTTTTATCAATACCATAATCACACTCGAGAATGGAATTGCTCTTCAAAAGCATTTTTCTAAACATTAAAAAAAAAAATTCACAATCTAGTATCCTCTCTCCCCACCCTCCCAAAAAAACAGAATATAAAATAGCAGCCTTCACCTGCAGCCGGAGAGGAACATACTGCACACGCTTTAGGGCTGACAGCTCAGAAGTCCAGGCTGATTCACCTACAGCAGGGGCCCATTTGCTTCGTCTTGCTCTCAGGTCCAAGCCCTCCAAACACGGGCAGCCAAAACTTGCACACATTAAAAAGCTTCTTTTTAGCACAGCTCTTTCAAAGCAAGGAACGAGGCAATTGCACAGCTGGAATGAAACTGAGAATTCACTTCCTCAATCCTCAAATCTATTATTTTCTTTCCCCATGAGCACAACCCTGCCATTCCTTCCCCACTCCCTCAATTACTTTTCAGGAATCCCCACATAAGCTTTCTAGGATTCTTCCTGGTCCTTTCTGGGAATCCTCCTTATTCTATCTTGTAAGCAATTCATTCTGCATGTATCGCACCAAGTAAAATACAATAACTAAAAAAACCCCTTACATTATCTAAGACCTCTAGAAAGAAGTAGATCCCTGTTTAAAAGTAGCATGCTGAATGTTCACAAAAATAATTTAGTGAAGGCCACTGATAACATGCACTTAACCGCTCCCAAAGTGACCCTAGCAGTGAAGGAGTCACTCATTTACCTGTAGCACCTACCACACTACGAATGTTCAAGTATTACATTGGTTCCTTAAGGAAAGATCCTGGAGTCCATTGGCTTATTGATCCTAACATGGATGAGGGTAGAAATCTCAAATATACAAAATTCTTTAAATTTCAGGTAGTAGCAGAATGAAGAGAGAAAATTAGAACTATCATGATCAGACTCCTGGAGCCTCTGATGAAAATTAAAGACAATTGAAGCTAATGCTCATTAGAAATCTACCAGAACAATCAAGTTGAAACACTGGAGGAACAACCTCATGAAACAGATTTGCTATAAAGCTTCATAAACTCCAACTTAAAACCTTATCTATTAATGAATTAGAAGTCCATACGACACACAGGGAAGTTATTCCCACCCCTCCCTGGAACATTTCCTGAAAATGCCAAGCTGTTGGATGCTGCACTCTAAAATAAAGTTCAGAGGTGATTATTAAACCTCCCTGTTTCCAGACTTGTTTTCATGATTATTTAATCTCTAATACACACATTAGCATCATCAAAATGCAGTCTTACATACTGAAGTTGAAAACTGTTATTCTTAGTAAAATATTGCTAAAAAACATTTTTTTTTTCTCTAAAGGGAACATGATATTTAACAAACTGTGGAAAAAATGTTTTGACTCAAAGTGTTGTAGAACAGATGGAGCTGCAGGAATGGTCTATGAACAGCCACCTACATGTGAGAACAAATAGTGATAATATACCAGTTACATCTTAAATAACTTTGCTTTCTACTACAAAATGATACACAAGCAGGTTCACAACAAAGCAGCTCTCTACATTCCACATCAACAGAGAGTTCAGAAAAAATAAAATGAACACTAGTAGTAGGTTAAGTTGTCACACAGTAGATCAATTCTAGATATTGGTCAAAAGAACTTATGTTATCCATATTCCTCTCACTTTGCGAGATAAAAGCATAGATTCTAGCACTCAAGAGTGTTGGAATCTTCATCTGAAGAGTGCAGTTGGGAAAGCATATGTATTCCATCAATATATACCATGGACATAAAAGGAGAATCAATTTGTTTCAAATATGAATTCCTAGTGGAAGATCGTGTGTCCTTTCAAAATGCACTTCTCCCTCTCTTTCCCAAAACGTTATACTCTTTTTGTATCAGAAATAAGTGCATTAAAAATGTTTAGGTTTTACCCATTCCCACGGTTTTTATCTTTCCCCAACATAATCCATTTTGCTTACCATCCAGACTACAGATTTGAAAGTATTTCCAGTGCAGAATGGCTTACCTTGTCACTGCAGAAAGTCAGTTTTTGTAATGAAACTTCTTCAGTCTCAACGCCCCTGAACAGTAGATAGTAACAAGTTTTAGAACCAGTGTGCACATTCTCTTCCTCTTCACAGAAGTGAACAACTTGCAGGAGTGAATGACCCTGACGAGACACTTAGTAATTTACTAATGAAAGCAAAACCTTTTTATTTTCTTTCTAGACAAAAGGAAAACAAAAAGTATATGAGTAGTCCAAAAAGTTTCTTCAACATTTCACAACAAATTGTGCAAATTCTTTACCAGTAGCTCATAGTCCAAGACTGTCCAACTTCATGATACTGAGTCATTTGAGTTTTCCATAAACTATATGAACTGGAAGTCCTGTGCCTGTCTAGCATACTCGGACTTTTAATCCACATTATATATTATATCCACGTTATAGGTTATGTTTATTATTAACACTCTCATAAAGCTAAAAAAAATAAAGCTTCACTAACAGTGTATATGTGACAAGTAATATAATACAACAGTAGGCATTCAAAATATAAAATACAAATATTTTTAGCTTCTTTAATTACTCAGGAGAGATTTCATTAATATCATTTCCTTTAATCCAAAGCCAAGACACAAAAGGCTCCCTCTGGATGGTTGAGACATTCCTGACACCAGTTATCTGCTGCTCCCAAACCTCACACATAGTGACGGCAGAAGTTGCGACATTTAAAGAACGGAATCAAGTCATTTGTTAGGAAATCTTCCCACCTTCAGCCTAGTGAGGGCAGAATAGCTTAAAATGTCAGTCAGAAAACATACCTACAAGAATTTTTTTAGAGACTTAAACCTAAATGCATTTTGCTCCTTTCAAATAAAACAGTAGCCCTAAACTAGAATGATATTGGTAGGACAAACTGAAAATGAAAGACTGTATTTCATAAATTAATTTCTTAAAGATAAGGAAACAAGAGTCTGTTAAAGACAACTAGGCCTTGCCCAGAAGACAGTTTCAAACAGGTCTATAAATATAAATAATGTGGAACTCGCTTGAGACTGGAAACAGCATGTAAGTTCAGAAAGCTAAAAATGAAAATCTACATTTGCAAACCAACCACAT
Organism: Crypturellus soui; assembly: GCA_032275445.1. NCBI lineage: Eukaryota > Metazoa > Chordata > Aves > Tinamiformes > Tinamidae > Crypturellus > Crypturellus soui. The sequence continues at coordinate 2,636,407 of JAUBNY010000244.1, forward strand.
GGAAAAGTGTTAGATAGCTCTTTGTCAGAATTAAAGAACTAAATCACAAAACCTAAAGAACACACAGTACGCCATCCTTGCCGCAGTTCAAGATGCAACATTATGGCGTATTACCAGGCATGGTTGAACTAATGAAATTTGTTTTGGAGCTGTACTCTGAGGATCAGTGTTAAATACTTTCCTAACAGAAAGCAATACAGAAACCAAAGTGCCAAAACATAAATTATTGAAGTAAGCAATCATTGCTTGAAATTACTTTCCAAGAACATGATTCCCCCAGAAAAAATCCTTTTCTTGGGACAGGAATCCATTTTTAATATAGCATCCAAAAAGCCTTTATCTTTTGTCCAAGTATCTTCACTTTTTCTCATGTCGCAGTCACGTCAGCTGTTCAGCAATGACCTTCCACAGTTCCTGTAAGAAAGAAAAGTACACACACATTTTCTCAGGTCAGTAGATTGTCATTATGAATAGATGTTCAACACCCACACCAAGACAAATTAAACACACCCTGTACTTGCATAGTAAATCCATTTGTTTAATCTCCTAGAATACAATAAAAATATCTTTGAGATACAAGTGAGTTTTTATTCTTTTAGTATTTGTAAATAAAAAACATTATTTCAATAAACAGGGATTTTAATTATTTAATTAATCTGCATGTCTTCAGCAGTTTTGACTAAGAATCTTACTCTTTTTCTTAGCTTGTGTTGACAGCTGCTTTAAACAATGCCTGTAAAGATAAGACTAGAAAAAAACCCCAAAACCTAAAAAATAAAAACAAACAAACAACCCCCCTGCCCCCCCAAATTCTCAATTTACTGAGGACTCTAGCTCTCACAAGTATATCTTTCTTAGACACTTCTCACTTAACAGGACAACAAAAAATGAAAAAGACTATTATTCTCCAACAGAATTTTAGAGTTAATTGTCTTGAATGTTGAAGCATTATTTCCTCAACCCTGAGTTTTTAAAGGAACTACTACAATATAAAATGAGAGCTCTTTTACAAGCAAATAAATGAGATATTGGTCCCATTTTCTAGTCAAGCTCAAAATTTGTATTTTCTAAAGGTAATGCAGATTGAACTCATTTCCTCAAAGGTTAACAAATAATCTAATTCATTATATTGCTCTGTGATAGAAGAGGGTATGTTATGAAAATCTTATGTAAGTTATAACCACAAACAAGAAATGTTTTATAACCATTTAACAGAAATAAAGAGGTGATGCTTATTCTCCTGCTCTAATTTCATGTTAAGTAAATAGCAGAAAACTAATTTGAGATAATTAGCCCGACACATTACATTTATTTTAATGAATGTCACTCACCAACTGCTCAGTTCGTTCATAAATGAGAAACTGGCAGAAATCGAGTTTAATGGGCTCCACAGTATATTTCATTTTTCCATCTTGGAGGTTCTCCAGATCATTTAGAGTATTTCTAAAATGACTGTAGGCTTCACATGTAACATCCATATGTCTTAAAGTGAAGTTCAGCCTGGCAAGAAAATAATTCATCAGAAGTTTCTCTGCTACACTTGCATTTTAAATAGCTATGTAACTTCCCTAAGCTAATGGAAAATGTGTCACTTACTAATTTTATTAGTTCATCTTACCATTTTGCTTTGCTTGCAACTATCAAGACTTACACTAAGATTAACACACCAATAACTCTTCGATGTAGGCAAGTTTGCCTCAAAAGAACAACATGAAGGGCTATTGCTCACACATCTCTAAAGACTTAAACAAGACTATTAATGTATTTATGAATGTACTACAACACACAACTACTCAAGAAAACAAACAAACAAACAGAAGCTTTAAATCTTTGATCTCAAATACATATTAAATTTTATTGGTATTACAGAAGATTTTGGTCTATAACAACAGACTTATCTATTCGATGCAAGACAAACAGAAAATTCACTCATCTGAAATTCAAATTCTAAATGCATAAAAATCAAGTAAGTATTAAAAAAATGCACTGCAAATAGATACGGCAGCTTTTGTTCAACTGGTGAAAGCAAAATTCAAAGCTGACCTGCAAGCAAATCAGATTTTTCTTCCAAATAAAGAAAAAATGTAGATTTTTGACTGCTTATTTAGGTTCCTGATATTACTTACCTCTTTTCTATTGATAAGTAAACTGTGCAAGAATTTTTTAAGTTATGTGTGATTCTATAGAGCGTTCTGAACAAGGCATCTGTCAGGTCATCATCATAGAACACTGCAATAAGAAGATTAAAAGCATTGCAGTAAGGACATTCAAAAGTAATATTTACTTAAACCTCATGTAAGAAACAACAGTCTTTAATTAAATACCTCTAATCAGAAAACCTTGTGTCACTATTTTTAGCTTTCTTTAAGGTTTCTCTCATGCCAACGGGAATCATTTGTATCAGACAACTTACACAACATCTTTTGCCCTGGAAATACCTTACTGCAAAGCTAAAAAATAACCCTGGATATCACAATTCACAGGGTGTCATTTCTAGGGGAAACAAAAAAGGCAATAAGTAATACCACTAAAACCTTACACTACTTATTGGAAAATAGTCTCACAACATCTTTCAATTCCATAACTAAAAACAATCAGGAAAAACTCTTTTAATTTAAATATCATTGAATATCAAAACCACAGTGGTTCTCCTATACAGATTAGCTAGCTCTTCATTTCTCTCTTTCACTGAGGTGAGAAAAACAGAATAGAAATGCACAAACATCCAAAGGGACAGACTCTGCAGGCAACTGCAGCACCTGAAAACTGTTTTTTCATATGTAGGACTTATTTATCTGTGACAATTATGTTGGAATAATTTAGTTGGTTACAAATTATTAAACAACAACTGAAAGAATAGGCTAGGCTTTTGAAGATCTTTTCTCCTGTTTGCATTTGCAATCTGAATTAGCAGCCTTCTTTTTTAAGAAGGGAGAACTACAAGACAGATAGAAATACTTAAGTCAGAGTTTGGTAAATCATGTAAGGATCTATGTACTGGATTTTAAAAGCAAAATAAGTGTGTTTAAATTACTGCAAATGATACTTAAACATTTAAGAGCTCACTGTTTGCATTTCCTACCATCAGCTGCCATCACCACAGTACAGTGGTCATGCAAATCAGCAATCTCTGCTTCAGACCACCTATAAGGAGCTTCAAGATCTGCAACACAGAAAACAGCTTTACTCACAGATTTAACCATATTGCATACCTGACAGATGGGACAGTGACATTTTCATTCTCTCTTAGGTTATCTACTCCTCCATAAATAGAGCACCCTACTAAAAGTAAATCAAAACCTCAGCTTATTCATTCTCTGACATTCTCTGATGCCTCTTGCCTTCTCTTCAATCCAATTCTTTTAAAGGTGACTGGTAAGAGTATAGTTTTCCTTGCCATAAAATTTACAATTATTACTATGTAGCAAGATTACAGACTTTAACTAGACTAAAATACACTAACCAGACTAAATAGAATAGAATAGAACTAGACCAAAATAAATACTGTTTTAAATTCAAAAGGCGCATCTAAGTTTTGATCATACTTCCTATTTAGGCATGCTTTTTAAAGTTTAGACTTTGTTAAAATTTAGAAGCTTTCTTTGAAAGTTTAAAAATCTACCCTGTTCTATAGGCAGTATCAAATGTTTCCATTAAACAGAAATTTTTAAAGTCCAAAGATTTTTGCAAGTGCACATAATGATTCTATTTGCTTCAATAGTTGGCTATTTTTCAGAAGACATTACATCAAGATTATTTTGTACTGATGCTACAAAAAAAAACCCTAAAAAGCAGAGTTACTACTATATAATAAACAAGCTTGGTCTGCACCTGCCAAAGTACAGGACAACTACTGTTGCTCTATTCTCATCCAATACATAAACCCTCCCACACAACAATAATGCTCCTAGAACAATCTTGCACTTGGAGCATTCCATAGTGTTTAAAAGCAGGGAGTACTCGAAGACTCATTCTTGAGGGCTTTGAAGAAACCATTTGGATGGACCCACTATAACCACTTACCAGTGCAGAAGTCAGCTTGCATCCAATCCAGTTCTTTAACCTTAATTTCACTTCCTATGGCAGAAGTGGGGGGACAGAGGCAGGGGGAGATACATAAGTGGAAGTAAAGAGCCAAAATCTCTGGTGGAACAGATGATTAAGATATATTATGAGACATACGGGATAATTTGACGTGCAGTCAGGCCCAATGTGTTTATTGTACAGTCAATTGTACAATACTGTATCCTTATAGGGTAGGAGAAACCTAAGGGGCAGATGTGCACTTTACATTCTCTTTTATATGTCTCTCCTGCAAAATACTTGCCCATTCCATAGTTCTATCTCTGCCATCTACATTCTGTTACAGTTATGTAACAGCTCTCTTGGCCTCTGGATGACTATGATTCTCCCAAGAAGCTCAGTGAAACTCACAAGTGAGTCACTTTCAGCCAAAAGGAGGGTTTAATTTTATTTGTAAACACGTAGGATAGTCAATGACTTGTACTGCTTAATTGCAAAGAAGTCCACATACAGGCAAATGCACAAAAACTGACTGTATTGCACTTACTTCCCTGCTCAATCAGGTGTTTGTTTAACGCAACATTACGCTCACACATGGCCAGAAGATCTTCACCAACATCTGCAAAAGGTGATAATGACAGTCAAAATGAGAACGTTTGTTATACACATGCCCAGACCTCTCAGGCTAATTCTCTCTCAACTTCTCTCAAGCTTAGGAAACTTCTCTGAAGCTTAGGGACAAATTAGAGTAACTATCTCTAATTTTCACTGGGATCCTTCTTGCTTTTGTTTTTCAGTACTAAATTCTGAGTCATGCTTCAAGAAAAAGCCACTAAAACACCAATTATCTCTTTTATTCTGTAAGCATAATCCTGAATTCACACTGGTATGAAAAAAAAAAAAAACAAACAACCTACCCAAACTTTGGCCCCTAAGAGTAACACTGCTTTTTCAGATTGTTGAGTTATTTACAGAAAAGTGGCAAGAATTTTCTCACTTACACACATAAATAAACAATTATTAACCAAAAATGAACAAATAAGGGTGAGAGCCCCAGGAAGAATGCAATGCTTCATGAAAATTTCACACAAATTTCTAAATTAAGTTTCAGAATAATACTTAATTAAAAATGTCTTACCTGTGCAGTAAACTCTCTTGGCAACTGTTCCCATAATGATGCTTGTAATTCCAGTGCCACCTCCAAGCTCCAGTACTGTACAACACCTGAACATGTCCCATTTCGAGAGGATATAATCAGCAAGAAGAAAGGCTCCACGCCAGACCTTCAGCAGAGAGAAGCAAATAAACTGGGCAGCTTCTGCAGCACAATCCACGAACAGCAAGATATTGCAAAGATGACACATACTTGCTTACCAACATCTTCCAAAGGGGTTGCCATAGTATGTTCTGTCAATATGAAAGTAAAGCAGAAATAAGTATATTAAAATGTTTTTCAAAATAAATCAAATAGCAGCAAGTTTGAAAATCATTCTGCATTTTCTTTCATTTTAATCTATAACTTAAAGCTCTTCATTCAACGTAAGAAAGCTAAAAACCCCTCTGAGGGGCACAGCAGGTCTAACAATCAGGCTGGGAGGAGTCAGCTACATGTCTATCTGCTATACTACTGCCCAAAACTCTTCTAGAGAGAAACAGTATGTTTTTAATAGTATGTTTTCAGCATAATACTATAAAATAATTTTATTATCATCTCATTTGACAACTGTTGTTTCTTTATGAAGTAATAAAAGTCCATAGTGATTTTGTTCCACAGAACAGATAATTATTCTATTTACCCTTAAAGGTAAGCCTACTACTTACCTATTTTAATGACATCACTGCAAGTGTGTTCTTGTTCTTCATCTTCAAAAGCATCATCTTCCTCTCTTACCAGAATTACAGGACACACCCTATCCCTCAAAAGATCTTCCTCTTCTAAATCAGAGGCATTCTGAGGTCTCCGGACAACTTCTAAGTCTCCATCATCATCTAGCAGAGCTTCTAATCCTTTAATATTTAATTCTCTCTCATTTTTTGGATTATTCCTGTCTTCGTCACACAATTCTCCTCTGTGTTTGTACTGCTGTTCTTTTTCTGTTGTATCTTCTTTTGCATTTTTCTCAGATACCCAATTATAAGTGCTGCAAAGGAGCTTGAAATGCGACAAGAATACTACAAGAACACAAGAAAAACAATATGTTGAAGATTAACACTGCAATAAAAACTATTTTATATGCAGCTTCCTTCTATATGCAGAGATCATATGTGTTTCCTACATTAAAAAAAACAGAGATACAGATAGCTTATTTCTGCTATTAAGTTCTGTAAGGACAAATGAGTCCTTACAGAAGGAACAAAGAACTTCCAAAGTCTATTGTTTGACTCAGCTCACATTTTCATCTGATTGAGTAACATTAATGCTCACAATTTGGATAATGGATGGCTTCTTCCAAATTATTTCTCAGAGAAGAACTAACAGCAAATGTTTGTTTTTTGGGTTAACACTTAATTTGTGACAGAAAGGAAGGCAAGATGTTCAGAAAAAAAAGGAAATAGATTTTCTTTTAACCACTTCAAAAGCCCTTGGGAATTCAAGTAATTTCAGGCCTGTCACGACATGCTGTCATTTCACTGCATTGAAATGTTCCTTCCACCAAACAAAATCACAGCCTGGGTATGGCAAGTAGCATGCTGAAATATCACTGTATTAATGACCTGACCTTGCCGTGATGAAAGAAAACTATTATTAACTTCTTTGTCATGCTCTTTGGCCTACTCTTCTCTTTCAATTATTTCTTTCTTACATTGATATGTGACAGAATAATTGCAGAGGTTAAATCTGCATGTCACAAATGGGCTTGGAAAAACAACAATTAACCCTTCTGTCACAGCAAAAGGGGAGGTACTTTTCTACACAATGTTTTCCTATCATTTTCCTTGACAACTTGATAAAGATCTACAGGCAGGCAATGGATCAGAAGTATTTACCAGTTCATTTCTTCTACAGCCTTGACTTCTCAAATTATGTAACAGACATTAAAAAACACTGCTCTTCTGAACTTCGTGTGAAGTTGATTAAAATAAATAAGATTTATTTTTTAGGGTGAGCTGTCTGAAGTCTACATTAATAGGTTTGATTTGCATGCTTTATATCATGATGCAAATCTGGTTAGTCCGCTTCGAAACAACAAAATAGGAAGCAATTCTGCTTCTAACTGGAACAAAGTATGTAATGATCCATTTGAAGGATTCAGACATTATAAAAAGCTGAATACTCTTAAAATTTTGTTTCATCGGTCTAGAAAACACACTTTACCTGGCTGTCCAGCTGCATTCAGCCGCACCATGAGGTGTCTCTTGTTTGGACGGTACAAGTGAACGTCCGAGAGCACAGTATCGCTTTTAAACGTGAGGTTGTCCATGGTCTCCTTCTCTGTTGCCTCCACCATGCCCAGCTGGTGAGACAGACATCGACAGTAACAAAACAGTCCCTTGGGAAGCGCTCGTATGGAGCGATTTGTGACTCTTCTATTAATTCACATCAAATGAAGTTTGGTTTAAAAATGTAATTTCAGGGCATAGTTTGAGTTTTCAGGCAAGATGTATTTGCGCAAGCTCTAGCACACTCTGGTAAGACATTAATTTGCACATCAGGATATTCAGCTAAAAAAAATGCAAAGAGTATTTAGTCAAATTCTGACACTGCTTTAACATTACTCCATATTTTTAAAGATAAAAATCAGATCAGTGTCCAGTACAACAAGGCTGCAATGCACAGAGACTCTCTCCTTTACTATGTCCCAACGAGTTGTCACTTAACTGCTCCCAGCTCACTGCTGCCCTTGCATCTGTCAGATAAGCATAACTATCTTGTGTTGGGGAAAAAAAAAAAGTAAAACAAAGTAAAACCAGGCAATATCCTAAAGCGAAGTGCAGGCCTGCAACGCAACCGGGAGCTCTGCGTGCTCAAGGGAATCTCCACAGGGAATCTCAGGAGCTTCGCGGATACTGACAGGAGCGCTGCATCCCTCCCGCGTCCCCGGCGGCTGCCCCCAGCCTGCCCCGGCGAGGCCCTGCCGCAGCAGCCCCGGGCAGGGGGTCGGGTCGGACCGGACCGGGTCGGACCGTCAGGCCGCGGCGGTCCCCAGGCTGCGCCCCCTCAGCGGGCGGCGCCGCGCGCCACCATGTTGGTACTCGGCCCCTTCCGGCGCGCGCCTGACGCCAGCGGCCCGCGGCCCCGCTGCGGTGACGTCACGTCGGGGAGGAGCAGCGGCCGCGGCCGGGCCTCGCCGCCCGCCTCAGCGCTCGCGCAGGGCCCGTGTTCACGGATCCGGGTTTGTTAGGTGTCCTCGCGGTCACTCACTCGGTCTCCGGTTGTGTTTCAGTCCCTGCAAAACTTGCGAGCAGTTTCAAGAACTGCGTGCAGGCAAACCGGGAAGTTTCTCCTTGATCCCCACTACCAGAGCAGTAGGTAGCGCAGCAGCAGTGTCCACGTGCTTATTTCGGTCACTGCAGTTTTGTTGTTAACTCCTGTAGGGTTTTAGCTGGGTTTCATGAGGTAAAACAAGCACCCCTCCACGGAGGTTATGTTATTCCTGGGGAACAGGTGAGAGAGGGCCGATTCTGAAAGGAGTGATGAGCGGAATTAAAGCAGCGCCACATACATGATCATACATGTTCCAACGTGATCCCGCACTGTGCAGCAGTACATCCTTGCTAGCTGACAGTATTTTCCAGTACTTGAACTGCCTCTTGTCCTTTTCCCTTTCTCTATGTGTCTATCAGACAGGAGCACGTTTAATGCTTTCATTAGGTCAGCAAGACCTGAAGACTGTCAGGAGAAATGAATACATCAGCACCAGTTATTCTGTACCCAGACTGAACCTCTGCTGAGTTAGTTTTCACGTGATTTTGTTTACATAAACACAGTCAACACAAACTGGCTCTGTGGAACACACAGGAATGCCCACAGGACCCCTCAGGCCCATTGCGCACGGAGGCCCATGAACCCCCCAACTTAGTGCACATGGAGGCCGCACGAAAGCTGATAAGGCCACTGTATAGGAGGTGGAAATGTTTGTGATCTGTAGAGTCATAAAAATCTGTGAGCAGCAGAATCCAGACCTTGAGATCGAAGATGTTTCCCCGCCTGCGCTGAGTGAGAAGGGGCACGGGGATGGCTGCTCAGCTGGGTTCACAGCGACCTCCTACAGCGGCCGCCTGCTCGACCGGGCTTGGAGCTGACTCAACAGCAGCCGTCCTCCAAACCAGCTTTGGAGGTCAAACACCCGGGAAGGAGGAGGAAGATGAGGAAGGCAGGACCCTCAGACTGAGGGCTGGGACCGCTGAGTGGTACCTGCTCCTGTGCATTTGGGGGGAGAGTTGTGCAACTGAAGGGGGAGTTTGGAGGCGGCTCCAGCCTACGGGCTGGGTCCAGCAGACCCTGTGTGCCAGGATGCACCGAGCACAGAGAGGACAGTGAGGAGAGGGAAGGGGAAGGAGAAACTGCTAACCCTGAGGCCTGCGCCGTCTCCTCAGGAGCTGGTCAGCAGCTCCCTCTCTCCTCTGCCAGCTCAGGATGTTGGGGTCCAGTATCCCGCCGGCAGGTGTTATCTATCTCGTGAGCAGTTATCCATAGTGTGTTGCTTTGATGTGCTTTTACCTCAATACATGCTCGGTGTAGTCACCTCATTCTGCATGATTATTGACGAATCCCAAGCCCATCCGGAACATAATTGGTGATGAGGATGGGATTCAGCAATTGAAACAGTGGAGCTCACTAGTGGAGCGCACAGCTAGGTGATTTCTCTCCATGTCACTGGATAGAAATGGTGTTCGTGCTGTTTGTGTCCGTGGTCTTACTGCGTGTGACATGCGGTGGTTCTTTTTCGGGGGCGCTGTGGGCAGCACTGGCAACCGCAGGGAGGCTGCACCTGTGAGGGAGCACCCTGAACAGGGGCCAGAACCATGGAATACCCTGAGAAACCGATGGGAAACCTGCTCAGGTATCTCCAGAACCATGGACCCAGAAAGACCCCATGGCCATGTTACAGTATCGGAGTCGGTTTGTAGAGACTGACCATCCTAAGAACTCGGTCCAACTGGAACATGCCGGCCGGATGGGAGGTGCTCTGCTGGGTGTATATAAGTTTTAGCGGGGCAGCTAAAGGAGGAATGGGAGAGGAATTGGCTCCTCCAAGACCCGTTACAGGCAGTCCGAGCTGCCCAGGTGGAGCAGAGGCAGGCTGTGCCGGAGATGAACGATCAGAGGGAGCTCCTGGAGGAGAAATGTGCTGCATTGATAACACTGCACGTGATACGAGTGGTAAAGAACAGACGAGGGAGAAAAGCAGGACAGAAGGGGAGCTGGGTGCAAACTATTATCACCGACCCTGACTGGGACCCGGAAACTTAGGATAGGGATATTTGGGAATCAGACGAGGAAGTCCCCATACCGGAGGAGAAGGGCCATCGCAGGGTGAACCAAAAAGGCGAGCTGCCCCGGTAATACGAAGGAAAGCTGTGCTGCCAGGGCCAGGAGCCAGGACAGTGCTGCAACAGGATGAACTAACAGATTTTACCCCTGAAGATGTGTGAATAATGTGCTAGCTTTATGTTATATTATATTATATTATATTATATTATATATACTTATAAAACTCAGAGCCCCATGTGGAGTGCAGCTGCAAAGCACACACAAAAGGACACGCGGGGCAAGAGAAAGTGTGCCAGTAGGACAACTTTTGTCTCCTACTCTTCTCTAGGCCTAATGATACCAGGTCTAATAGTTTTTAAGATGGTTTACAGCTGGTCCCGCTGATGTTAATTAAGGTTTTTTTT
>JAUBNY010000244.1:2657899-2668063 GCA_032275445.1 Crypturellus soui
TTCCTTCCTTCCTTCCTTCCTTCCTTCCTTCCTTCCTTCCTTCCTTTTCATTCTGTCTTTCTGTCTCCTTTTCGTATGTGTCAAGACACTTGTAGCAAATGCTCTAGGCTCCTGATCTCTTGGTCTTTCGGACACATCACGTTGCATCCATAGCTGCTCAGCACTTTGAATTGATTCTTTTGCCAGCAATAAGCTGCTGCAGCAGTGCCCCTCTCCTGCACTCATTAGTTCCCTGTTCACAGTAATGCTGCAAGAATGACTTACTGCATTCTGATGGTTTCATGTGGAGGCTGTTTCTAATTTCAGCTTGCCCTCTAGCTCTTCACCTTCTTCAAAGAAATCTGCTATACTGGTAGAAAATATTCTAGTCTATATAGTGCTTGATGCCCAAATTGACTTTCTCCTTCTTCACCCTGAAGAAATGTTGGTGCTGTACTAACATCAATCAAGCTTACCTGTCCATGCTTTTTTAGCAGTGAGCAATGCTCCTGTGTGTCAAGTACTCTAAACTGCTAGCAATAATGTCTCTTCCTTTTTGTGGCTACTGCCACAATGTGCTCTTGTGTTGGCCTTAGTTTGGTACCTTTCCAGCATCTGGTTACATTCCTTCAGCCCAAAACTGCTATTTATCCCGGCTGTGTGGATTTTCTAGAGCTGGAATTGAGCTGGTCATAGGCTTACTAGCACAGCTGAAACTATGGCAGTGAAGTGGCTGACAGCCTTCTTCTGCAGTGTCCATATGCTGAGAACCTTCACGTTTGCTTTCAGTATAGACATCCTCCTGTAATTAGCAGTTACCTCAATCACATCCTATATTGCTGCTGTCTTCTTCCTGCCAGAGGATAGCATGAAGGGGTTTCATTTCTATACCATCTTCTTGCCACCTTTCCACTTCGTGTCCAGCAGCATGGCTGCTAGAGCAGCAGCACCTGGTTCCACTCAGTCCATCTTCCCTAGTTCTTGCTGTGTTATTGCCTTGATCCTCCTGGTTAGCCTGATATTGCTATTCAGAGGAACTGCTAGATCTGGTACTCTTGGCCAGCCACCCTGCATGTTGTATCAGCTCCAAATGACCCTGAAATAAGTGTGCTTGTAATCCAAATACTCCTTCTTCCATTTCTTGATTTCTGCCAGCTCACTCTCTCCCACTGTACCCATCACCACCACAGTTAAAACCTTTTTTCATAATGATCCTTTTCTTTGTTGGCTCACTAGTTTGGACACCTTTCCCAGTATTTCAGGTAGAACAGAACTTCCGACATCAGCACCAACACTTTTTCTGTCTCCAGACTTCTTGTTTCCTCTTAAACCTCACTATCTCCCTGCTATAGGTGACATTAGATGGCTCGTGGCCATTTTAGTTATGTGTATTTCATGCAGGGTAGTAAGAGGAGTGGACTACATATTTCTCAAAGCAAATTGTCTGTCTTAAGAGAACTGTTTGCTCAAAGGTCACCAATGCACTTGAACTATATGCACACAGACCGGTGTTCTTATGATTCCTCCAGACTCTTCCCTTCTGCACTTTATTCTCCTTTCTCAAATTTCTTTACAGGTCCCTTCACCCAGGAGTCTACTGAAAGAGCTTTGGAGCAGGACTGTGCTTTCTTGTAAGACCCAGGGAGCCCCAGGAGGCAGAGAGAGGCACAGAATACACCTCTCTTTTTTTTTTTTTTTCTCCTTCTTTTTGACGACATAGACAGTCAACTTGGGCTGTTGCTTTTCAGGCTTCTGAAAACATCTCATTTACAAGGGGCGTGCTGAGAGGCTTAGCAGAGGTATTAGCACAGTCAGTTCCATTATGGGAACATGACATCTGTCTTTCCCTCCCAGATCCTCCTTGTCTTTCTGCTGATCACTCTTAAATGCTGCAGAATCACTTTCTATTTTCAGCTTTTTCGATTACTTTTTTCACACACCTTCCACCTTTTGCCCTGTTCCCATCTCAGCTCCTTCTCAGTGGCATCTTCCTCCTCTCCTTTTCACTGTTACATCTCAGTGTTTACTGATAGATTTAATTTGTCCATATATATATAAATTCTCTCAGTGCTTTGTTTTTGGCACTTTTATTATTATTTATCAGGGTTTGAACTACATAGGTCTTAAAAGTCTTACAAAAGGGATTAAATTATATCCATACTGTGATTAAACTGAGATGGAAAATGAATATTGTAATGTTTGAATGGGTTGATGATGGTATTAAAGAGATCAGCTGTATCTTAAAATACTTTAATTGGTATTACAGTTCTGCATTAGGAGAATAATCATATGAAAACATTCAAAGGTCTGTGTGTATATACATACACGGTGTATATGTGTGAGTGTGTATGTGCAAATACGTATGTGAAAATATACACTTGCAAATAAAATACATGGAGATGTAACTGAGTCAACTGTTAAACCAGTAAGTGCAAGACACTTTCCCACAGTACATGAAAATATGTGCACAAACACATACATCTCTATACTGGCCGAAAGCTGCACTTCTGTGATGTGGGTTTGTATAAGCAAAAAGTCTGTTTTGGACAAGAGAGGAGACAAAACCATGGTGCCTTCTTTTCTGGATATGCTCTTCAGAGTTATTTCCTTCAAAAATAGGGCAACCTTTCCGAATGTCACAGCCTGTTTTAGAACCTTCTCAGGCCTGAATTTCCAGCTAGCTGCAATTACCGCGAAAGGGGCTGTATAAGCCAGGCAGGTTGGCTCAGAAAACCAGCCCTGGTTCTTCTGTCCTCTTGCAGAGGTATATAATTCTTCACAGGGAAAATTAGAAGTGCTAAGGCAAGTGCTCAAACCACAGCATCAGTGAAGAAGACAGAAACACAAGTATTATTGAATGTTTCACTGTAAGAGTAAGCAAGAACTGCTTCTGTCCTGCAAAACACAGGGGCAAACACCCATTTTCCTTTCACTATGCACTGAACAGTTGTTTTGTTATAGTCTGTAGAGAGGATATCTGACGATGTCCACAGCAGCTGGTGAGATGTTTGCAGCATTCATGCATCTAAGAGGTCAAGCAAAGTGTTTAGTTTCACAACAGTTGAGTTTCGTATTCATTTTTATTTCTCTCTCACGGACATAGCTCAGAAAATCCCCATTTTCTTCTGATCCACCTTGTTTAAGATCAAACATAAACAGAAGCATCAAATCTAATTTTCTAAGGTTTCCAAGGCATTCGGACCGTCAGCAGTGAGATTAGAGGTGTCCAGAGAGCAATTCATTAGCTAGGTACAAAAAGTAAAAAGCAAAAATAAGCCCCACGGCGCATTGTTTACTCTGGCCAGATGCTGTTTTCCAGGGTCAGTAGCGAGACATGACAAGTCAGGATTCTCCCATCTTATGCTTCAAAGAGCTTTTCTGAGTATTTCATGTTGTTTTCTTCTTTTGCATAAGCAGTAATACAGTTGACTTGCCTAGTGTCTATATTAATTTTGGTACATTTTTAATTAGCAGATAGCTAATTAATGTAGTATAAGGTTATCTTGTTAAATGTTAATTGGATATGTAAACATTCTTTACAAGTTAATATTCTGAGGGAAAGAGTGTAATATGCATTTGTTGCCTGTGCCTTTCTGAATTAATTACATGACAGTCAGATTTATCCCTTCCCAACTTGAGAACCTTCAATAAGTACTCTTTTAAGAATCAATTGATACTTAATGAATATGTACTGGCTGTTCTATTTAATTTAAATTAGTTCTTTCAGCAAGTTACAGTGTTGCTGAAAGACACCGCGCTCCCCCGGTGACGTTTTCTGCGGAGAGCACACGAGGGTGCTGTAAGAAAAGGCTTGCTGCCTTCGGCCCATATTTCATGGCAGGGCACACAGCCTCCTCCCTCCTCCTTATGAAAAGCAAAAACTACCCACACGGAAATCTTTATGAAAGTTGCATGTACTGTGTTGTATCTCATTCCACGGGGCTTCAGATCGCTCAGGGCTCTGTGCTGGCTGCTACCTGGCTGGTGTTTATTACATTAGATGATGAGGTCGGTCACCTTCTCCCCCGATCGGGTAGGGAGCGAGGTCCACGTTCCTTCCCTCCCATTTTATGTTATCTTCATAACATCCACTGATGAGATACACGTCGATTTAGCTCATTGTTTCAGCGCATTGATATTCCCAGCTACAGAGGGAGCAGCGTGATTGCGTCCCCGCGGGGATGAATTCGGGAATGGATGCGTGGCAACAATGTTCACATATAATTTATTATGTGTATGAAATCCTTAACATCAGCAAAATGGTCGCAGAGTTTGCCTTCCCTTTCATCACACAGTAAGGCTGTTAATGAATAAGAAATGTCTCTACATGCTGATGTTTAACACATTCCACACCTGAGCAGGGACAAGGGGGGATCCAAGAGCTTTTCTCTCTGCCCAGCCACCGAATCTGTATTCTGTACATTTGCTGCAACTGACTGTGGTTTTAATTTCTGGAAGATTATTTCTCTGGCAAAAAAAAAGCACTTTAGAAATGACAATTAAGTATCACCACGCTCGGGTGATATGAGTATTTCAGACAGGTTCACTGGACCACAGAGGTGAAGTCTTTTGCCCAAAGCCCCAAGGTGATGCAGTAGCAGCTCCCTCCAGTCCTGCCTCCCCGTTTCTCCGTCAGGACAGAAGGCACCGGTACCCACAGGTAGCTGCACTGTCTGGTCTTTCTCTGGACAGGTCATCTGTCATGATGGGGAAAATAAAACCCCTTCAATTAAAGCTGGACCTCATAAGTGAGGACTTGCTCTGGCTCTCTGAGGTCAGTGTGAAGCCCTCTTCGACACTTGCATGGCATCAGAGTGACAAATGGGAAAAAAGAAGAGCCTGATTTTCACAGCAGCTTGGATCCTGGGCCTGCCCCTGTTCGTGAGCAGTTTCGAGTGCTCAGCCTTGCTCCAGCCACACCTGAAGGTTTGCCAAAGGTCATACAAGGAGCCTTTCGCAGAGCCTTGGCTGTAGTAAATTTACCCAACTGCCTTGTCTCCGAGATTGCTGGTGTTACTAAATTTTCCACTAAGGAGGTTTGCCCCACTTGTTGCAGCCAAGAAAGCTGTTCTTTCAGCTGCAAGCAGCAGAAAGAATCTGAATGCATTGTATTGTAATCACTAAATAGCAGTTTCCTACTGGATCTAAGCAGCATACCTATTTTTAGTTAAAAAGCTGCTGTTGGGTTACACAATATCTTTTATGGCTGAAGTAAAGCAGCAAGCTGGCACAAACCGAATGGTATTTGACTGTTTGCAAATTGAGCATCAACACAAACCGCAGGCGGTCACTCATCTCTAGAACTCCATGTCGATCATCATAATAATAGCTATAGAGTAATCCTAAATAAATAATAGTCAGCAATCTATGTATTTTTTCATGGGGGTTTTGAATAATGAAGATCTACTTTTTCAATTCATGCTCAGACAATTATTGCCTCCAGCTTTATTTTTATCTTCACTTTCTCTATTTTGTTATTGTTGAAAGTTAGAGGATCACCAATAATGTTCTCATTGTGCCTACAATGGATTGATACGACCCACTGTAAAACATCCAGGAACATAACTAGAAATTTCTATAATAGCTATATATGATGCCAGTATTCTTACTGCATTCCTGGTAGCTTTACTAAATATGAATTGATCCAGTCACTCTAGGGGAAGTGACAGTTCATCACTCTAGGGGAAGAATTGAATATTCTCTCACTTTGGAGCATTTTACCACTCTGTGTCTGTGAACAATTTAGTTTACTATTGAACTGCAAACAAAAGTTGGGCTAAGATACCCAGTGCCCACAGTCACCAAAAGCTTGCAGATCTCCATCACCAAGGACCTATCTTTTTATTAGAATTTTATGTGTGTATTTAACCTACAGCTAAACTGCTATTTCCACCCCACCCTTCGCTGAAGAGCACAAATGCCCATCAGGGAAGGTGATAATCCAACGAGAAGGCGCAGCTTGGCCCTCCATCAGGCTGAAAACCATTTCCATCCCTCTTACCGCAAAGCGTGTCCGTATGGAGAATATCTCCTGGCATATTTACTGCGGGGAAAGTTGCCTCTCCAGTCATTTACTCTAGCAGGGCCCTGGGAGCGTATCAGTTACAGATCAGCAGGCGCCGGTCCCCGCGCGACAGCTCCCGTGTGCCCGTCAGGCGCCCCTTGGAGCTGCGCGTGACGCGCGCCGGGGACGAGCGGCCCCAGCAGTGTAGGGGCATTAGCTGCTTGGTTAAGCCTGCCCGTGCGGCGAGCGCGACACGGGTGCAGATGAGAGGTCTCAGATAAATGACAGCTCGGAGGTAGAACGAATGAAAATGCTGATTAAAGAGAAATTCTGAAAGGATCTTCATGGGTCTTGAGGAAGAGAGTGAAACTGAACTACATGGAAATGAAACCAACAGAGACTTTATCTCAACAAAATTTAGTTTTATGTATACAGTAGCATTTATTTTGTGCATAAAAGCCCTCCCAGGGGTGCTACAAAGGATACCCTAGAGTAATGCAACACATAATTATCACTATTAGTAAACAACAAAAGACAATGTTAATACCGAACATATAAAGCAGTTACAAAATTTAATTTTTAATCATATTCATTGCATTCCCATGGAATTTCAGATCCCTCAGCTCCAGCAGCAAGCAGCGCACAAATACAGCCTTACAAGGGTAACACAGCTGTTTACTGCTGCTGGAAATAGGCTCGCACTTCACCTGAGTAGAGCAGAAAAAAACTGTCTTACTCTAACAGTAATTCTAGTAGAGTTACGACTATCTGTGAATTCACATCACATATTTTTGCTGAGAGAAAAGTATATTAAAAGGTATTGATTTTGTTTGAATGGTTGGAAACTGAATTTGCCTAACATACTGAAAATTAAGAACAATACAAAACTGGTTAATATATGATTTCAAGTCTATAGCCCTGAAGTAGGAACCTGCTGAAGTGGTGCGGTGGTTCCAGAAACAACACCCAGGACAGGGACACATCGTCATGGACAGATCTCTGCTTTACACATGCCCTGACCAGCGCCTGGCACCAATGCAATCTAGCCATTATGAACCAGCAAAAGGATGAAAAAGATTTACCAACCCCTCTTGAAAGAAGATGCCACCTCATTTTGGATTACCAATGCGCCAGGTTGAAAAAGAAGCGGACTTTATATTTTACGTATGTCATATATAGCAGGATTACAGAAACTGCAATTCCCAGAATTGACAAGCCTAAAGATCATACAAATACTTAAAGTGAAGCATTAAGCAGGCTCTTGGCGGCTGAATGGCATGTCTGTTAAACCTTCCAAAGCAACACAATCAGCTACTGTCAGAAAATTCAGATTCATATTTTTGTCAACATTTGTGCTCTCCAGTGTCAGCAGAGATATCCTCTTCTCTGCTTGTCTCCTGAAATGATTAGTAGACCTTGGGAGAGTGAAAGCTGCTTCTGTGAGCATCTGGTTCTGATGCTGTGGAATGAATCCGCTCTGAGTTCCTCGGGAGCCCGGTGACAGGTGGGATTTTAATCAGCGGTGGCTGGCGTCTCCCGGAGCAGGAAAGCGAGCAGGGGCTTCCACAAAAAAGGCTGCAATTCCCACAGGTCGTTTCCAATCTGGGTGACAGAGATGTGCCCACGAGCAGGGCAGCGCGGAGGTGGGTTAGTGCTGGCATTGCCGTGCGAGCGCGGCACCTCTGCGGCTCCCGGGTGACGTTAATGGGAGAAGAGCCAAGCTCAGGGGGTCTTTAAAGGGGATTAAAGCCCTTCCTACCCTTAGTGCACATGAGAATGGAATTTGCTTCTGGAGCAAGGAACTCTGATGTTGTGAAACTTTAAAGACTTCTAAAGTCCAAACTCCCTCTTTCTTTGAGAATAACCCAGTTTGAGTATTATAATATTAATAAATGCATTAGATATATTTTTTAAGTAAGCAAAGGCTGAATGATAGTCATACAAATTAATGAAGGGAATGAACTTAAAATTGATTATGTAAACCACTGTAAAACCTCGCGCAGATTTAATGATTTAAATTCAAATTTAATTTAGATCTAACTCAAATACTAACTTGAATTAAAGCCATTTTAATTCTGAATGAGAGTGTCCACAATGGGCTTTAGTATGGGTTAACAAATCTGCTCTATGCAAAAATTTTCTTAACCTCAATATTTTTCTTAGCGTCATTAAATCAGTAGTAAATGGATTGAGCACTCCGAGCTCTGAAAGAGCACTTGGATGGGGAGGACAACTCACCCAAACACATAAACTACCCCCAGCTATAAGCATAGGAGAAAACTCACTGATTTTTTTTGGCTAATGGAATCCCTCAATGAGAACTTCATTTTGAACCATTCAAATTAAGGGGAATTCCCCTCTCTGATGTGAAGAAGAGTGGGCTGGGGTCCTGAATCTTTCCCTGTTGCCAATATGTTTCCATTTTACCCTAAAAACAGAACTCAAAGGCCAGAGAGTTCCTAGGGCACCTAATCTCCAGGAGTCCACACAGACACACAAAATAAGTGCAAAACGTTACTGGTGAAAAGAAGGCAGAAACTCCACATTTTTCTCTCTTGCAAGAGGTTTGTTTCTCGTATTTAAATCTCTTAGGATTGGTCTCCAACAATCATATCATACAGACTTTCATTACAAAGAGTTCAGGGATAATCATCAGTGTATTTCTAATGAGTCCTCCGCTGGGGGCACCCTGGTAAGCGCAGTGCAGGCTGCAGACGAGCCGCGTCTTTTGATCTGCTCTCCAGTTTCCTTTCTAACTCCACTTCTGCTGTTGTAATTACCAGCCTGGATTTGGTTCCAGCCTGTTCCATTTTGCAAAGGCAGTATAGACCGGCCTGATCTTGGCTTGCTGAGCATAGCTTTGAAGAGAGCTAGTGTTGTTCAAGGATGGTGTAAAATCTTTTTTGCCACCCTAGGAGGATGCATGTGCATGCGCACACACATATACCCCTTTTGTAACAAAGAAATAGGGCAATGCTCTTAAAACACCTCCTAGACGATCTTCCTGAGGTAAGAGAACAAGGGATGGAAGGGATCCAAGTCACAAAATCCAGCCCTCCCGGGCAAGCAGGGCAGCGACAGCTTCTCCTCTTTACTGGCAGGATTGATTTCAGCAAGGACTTGTCCTGGGGCCAGAGTCCTGGCTGCTCGGGTGCTTTTGCAGCCTGCCTCAGCTGGGCAGTCCCTTTCAGAAAGTCCCTTTCCCTTTAAGAAAGCTCACACTATATATTGTAGCTTAATGGTACGTGTTAAACAGGAACATCTGCTTATGAAGAGATAGATATGCTGAAACATTTACTGATGTTTTGCTTCCTCCCCTTGTGTCACCTGAAATCTATCATCTCCCTATGGTATCCCGGCGCAGTCCTTCTTGCAGATCTCGAGGAGGAGGGCAGTGGTGCACAGCTTTTAGAAAATGATTAGTGATCTGTCAGGCTAACATCTAAACATGGGCACCGACTCAGATGTGTTACCTATAAATCTGTTCATCAGCAGCTGAAGAACATATGTGCCTCTTCTTCCTTAAACATAAAAACATTAATTACATTATATTGTACCACAGTAATGGGCAATGTGGTGACAGAGGCTTGCCAAAAGTTTAATTTTAACCATAAATCTGGAGAGTCTGAAATGGCAATTCAAGCTGCTTTAAAAGATGAAGATAAAGTTGACGTCGGAGAGTAGGAGCTGCTGGAAGGAGGAGGGCACTCGGGATTAGCACAGACCAGCCAGAACACTAGAAGATGCGATCGTAAAGGGACAGGAGAGCACAAATCACGGCTCAGGAATGGCTCCCTTTCTGGCTTCCTGCACTTGTCCTGGGGCAGAAAGGTTCCTTCTCTCCTGCTTTCAGACCTGCTTTTGTTCCCGTGCCCCCAAGCAGAACTCCAGCCAGGTTTCTGCCAAGTCCTGCTTTTCCCCTGCATAGCCATGTAATCCCGGAGGGAATACTGGATGAGCAGCCCTTGTGGCCTCCCCCTGGCTGCAGAACCGACCAGGGGAAAAGCTGGTGCTCAGCACATAGGATGTTCTGCCCTGGGTGCCTGCTAACGGCAATGAGAAGGGTCATCCAGATTGTTTATAAGCAGGAACAGGATGGATGCGGGGGGCTGTGAGTACCATTAAATATGAAAGGCGCCAGGAACCGATCCTCCTGTTGTGTTGTATGGAAAATACAACAA
>JAUBNY010000244.1:2703086-2727526 GCA_032275445.1 Crypturellus soui
TCCTCCCCTCTCCATGTCCTGCCAAAGGGGACACCCTACAAGCGGGAGATGTTATCTTGCTCCTTGCTCCTTGGCACTGCAGTGAGATCAGAAATAGAGCCATATCCTACTGCACAGCAGTCAAAACCTGGTCCTGCCGAAGTACCGGGCAAAGTATCTCCACGTGTTTTGATGGAGTAGGGCAATCACAAGGAAAAGGCTGAGTCACCTCAGCTCATCTCTTTGCAGAGCACCTTCGGGTCCCCGAGAGACAGGTTATTAATGCAGCATATGCATTTGTTTAGCCATGTCCTAAAAGCACTTCTCTATTTTTCCTCCACCTAAACCAGTTGATCTATGAAAGATATAATCTCTAGCTACAACCCTTGTCCTACCCGTGTCCTTAAGATCATTGAAGCTGTAGGACGATACCAGTTTGTTTTCAGAAGGAGTCAAAGGCGGACACAGGGATAACGCTGAAAGGAAGAGTTAAAGAGCTAGAGTTCTCATCAGCAGAAGGTTATACAACCAGAATCCCATCGGGTTGTATTCCAACCATCCCAACCAGAAATATGGAAAGATTTCAAAAAGTGACATACTATATTATGTTAATAGTGAAATCAATGACCTGATACTGATTTGCAGATGGTGAGAATCCATCCCGTTTATCCTTGCAGAGCTTTGGGTTCTGTTGCCCTTTGTCACCTCATTGGCCCAATCTCTCTTTGTGGATGACCTCCTGCTTCAGCTGGAAGGGCAACTGGGGCTTCTATGAGAAAACAGACCTCCCCGCGGTGGTCAGAGGACCGGTCCTGGGACTGCAGGAACCACAGCTCTGCTATTTGGCTTTCTGTTCTCCACCCCACGCTCTGCAGGTTTTGCTTTTGCTGGCAAAAGTTGTTTTCTCAGTGTCAGAAAAGGAGCCAAAGTCTACAGTGTAAAATGATTTTTTTCACCTCTCTCACCTTTCCGTGGCAATTGGCAGGAGCTGCAGGTTTCACATTACCTGTCAAGCTGCTTCCAGAGGCTCCAAACTCCCAGACTCTTAAAAATCAATGAGCTAGACACAGCGAGAGCTCAGGAATTTCTTGCTTCATCACGTATCATACAGCACATCATGGTGTTTTAAAGGATCACACTTATACACAGAAATACTACCCAGAATTACTGCTTTTCTATATTTCGGAGGGCTCAGATTTTGGGAAACTTGGCAACATGCCTGGCATTAGGGGCAGATGTCATCAGCAGGTGCCATCTTGAAGCTCTGAGAAGCAAACCTGCCCCTAACCTTAGAGCTGTCCACAGCGTTTACTGTCTTGGCTTGTGTGGACTGATTTGAAAGCGTCACTTTGCAGAAGGCCCTGTAGCATCTGCGACACATTCCAGCCTTTGATCGCCCGGCAATGGTGAGATCTGAACAAACGTGAAAATCTTGGGAGACCCTGTTTCTGTCAGGACCCACATTAAGCTTCAGCTTTTTGGTGGAGGGACATCTCAGATCAGTGTCATCCTAAGGATGCAGGATGGATTTGGGCCAGGACTCGGTGCTGGCTTCTCTGCCAGGCCACAAGCACAGATACAGAGGCTAAATGTTCCCCTGCTAAGCTGAAAAAGATGTGTTAATAAATTACTGTGAGCCAAGAGGGAAATGCAGGGCTCCCTCGAGGCAAAGGAGTGGGCAATGCGGCAGCGTTAGCTCTCCCATCGCCTCCAACGCGCTTGCACGGGCCCTATGCCGAATGCGGGACCCTGTCGCGTCCTGCACAACAAGTATAACCCAAATTGAATCACAGCAGGCCCACGACCACAAAAGCTGCTCTGGATTAACTGCCTCACTTGAGATGCTGTAGGAAGAAAAGCTGAAGTCAGAGTGGAGGATTAAGATTTGAGAGCAGATGCTGACATACCGAGGTCCTTGGAAACTTTGTCTGTGAGGAAATCTACTGTATAATTAAATTTGCAGTTTCCTTAGTGGGACCATCATTTACTTCTATGAACAGAAAGATAAATTTCTTAGATATTCTGTCATGGAGGCTTCTAATGCAACACGGCTTGACAGCCCCAATAAGTAACTCCAGAGCCCTGAGGAATAATCTCTGCAGCAGAGGCGATCCCAGGGCAGATAACCTTCCTGCAGACCAGCGAGGAGCCGTGCAGGAGCGGGTCACTTCTGTCTGCTGCATTTCTCTCGCTTTTTGCCAGCTCAAAGGTAAGGAAGCAGAGTTCTCTGCATGGAGTTTTCTTTTCCCCGCAGTGCAAAACCAGGAGTTGGGCAGTGCTGAGCCCTGGCTGCTGCCCACCCCATGCAACCTGCACTGGGAGCTGCTGCAGCGGGGACCGCGGTTCTGCGCGGCCCGAACAGGCTCCCCGCGGCCCTTCTTGAGCCAGCCGGGCTCAAACACAGCTTAAAGCTGCAGCCGAGCCCTTGCTGCACGCACACGGCAGCCAAATCTTGGCAAAAAGTGGTGCACAAGGCAGCTTGCACTGCCTGGTTCCTGCAAGCACCAGAAAGGGGGCTGCAAGTGTCTTCCAGAGCTAGTTTTCTCCTTTTGACATCGGCTTTGTAGAGTATATAGAATATTTTTATCTGCTAATTGAGTTCATATAACAAATTTGAGTTAAATTGGAATTCTTCTAGGAAAATGACTGAACTTACCTAAATGAACTACATAGCTGAATCCAAAGAGAAACTATTTTGTTTGTAACATCTGAATAGCAATTTTTGGCAATTTCTAGTGGCACATTCCCTTGGCAGATGTCCCTCCATAAATCACGTACTTCAGAGTATGAAAAAAATAAATAGGCTTGGCATGTTACCATGAGAATCCCTGGCAAACTTATTATGTGGGAGAGCTACTTCACCTGTCTTAGCAGTTCCCTACCAATAACAGTGCAGAAAATCAGTTCACATCTAGGTCCCTCAGGACCCCAAGGGAGACAAATAGTCCTCTGAGCACTAGGAAGCTGCTTATGACAGGACAAAAATCATCATCAAATTCTGGCGCAGGGACAGAGGTTCACTGAGAAGGACCTGAAACATTGCTCTTACCTTCTCTAGCCAAAGGGCACGAAGGATTCGTTTTAATGCCCAGTCCAGCAGAGCAATTCAGCATGGGGATGAGCTTCAACCCACAAGACAGGCTCTGCAGGGCTGTGCAAAGGGAGTGCACAGGGAGGAACCTGCACCATCCTTCTACTTCTGCCTCCAGCACAAGAACTGGAAGTAATGCAGAAAGCAATTCTGTTCTCATGAATACTAATAAGCACTTGATCACACAGCACCTAATTCGTTCTTTGGGACTTGGAGCAATAGCGAAAGATGCAAGTCAACGCTGTGCCGTAGTTGGAAGAAAAATCATGATTTTATGGATACTGTATTCACAGTTACATCAATGCTCTGTAAACCAGCACACCTCAAAGTATCAAGGTACTGTGGTGCTGACCCTATATTCCAAGTGACCGCTTGAGCAAAACCTTTCCTAGTGTTGGGCTTTGGTCAGATGCAGAAAGAAGAATTGGGAGTTCAGAGGGGAGTTTTACACTCGTGGTGGGACACCACCGCGGGCCTGACCATGCAAAGCACCACATGAGGTTCGTCACGGCTACCAGCTGCAGGGGCACCGCTCCTCTGGCTTGGTTTTGAGTCAGGACCACGACTCCCATCACGGATCTTCACTGTAGTTAGGAGTGACTAATCTCCTGTTATTACACCACAAAAGTAAGTGTGGACCACGGCATGCCAGATGTTAACGGCATCCCTGTTGTATGGGAGCGTAACGGCACCTCCCCGCCTCCGCCAGCAGTTGGCAGCCCATCTGGTGGTGGCACATGCCCACGCTGATGGATGCTCAGCAGATGTTCCTCAAGAGCTAAATAATGCAGCAGAGGCTGCGGCGATCAATATGCAGCCCTCATAGTTCATTCGATGTTCACAGCCAGCAAATGCAGACCGTGTTGGTGGGGGAGAAGGGGAGGATGTGAAAAAAAAAGACCCAGTAAAACCTTTAGCCTTTTTAAAGTTGCAGTTACTGGCATTGCTGAAGAGACACATGAATCTTCTGCACCACCGTTAAAAACCTGATTTCTGGAGAAACTTCTTAAATCAAATGATTATGTGGCCAAAACAAATCTAGATTTGTCTACCCTCATCACCATGGGTTGTCCTCAGGATATCCCTCTGTGTGCATGTGTGTGGGGTGGGAAACTTGCAGCTTGGTGTAACTGGATGGAGAAAAGAAAGCTCACCACCTTGAAAAAGGAAATTAATTACTAGTTAGTTTTACAGTGAGGGAGGAAAGCAAGACCACGATGCAATAAAAAGACATATTTAAATCACTAGGTCAATATATGAAAAGTTTTCTTGATTTTTTTCATAAAACTGAAATTAGCTGGAAGTGTTTCAGAGTCATATATAAAACAAGAGAGCAGAGCTGTCAAGACCAAATTCTCTGCTGATTTATGGGATTATGTCTAATAGTTACAGGAATGATCTTGGGAGGAATGCAGAGGGGAGGCCCCACTGTTCTGAGGCCTTTCCACACCGTTTCTTGCTGGGAGTTGCACCATGATCTGGGCTTATGTGACAGGCTCAGGAGCAGCTATCACCACTAGCGCATTCTGCAAATTAAATTTACACTGGGGCTGCTTTGATGAATTCACCCAAAAATGGGAATGTGAAGGCAAGAATGGGTCATTGTGACCAGGCAGAAGATCTCCTTGTGTCTACAGCCATAAACCAGACAGCATCTTGCAAGACCTGACACCCCTGCCCCTTTCGAGGAGGGCGAGTTACCCCTGCGGACATCAGACATGGGCTGGGAGGGCTGCTTCTGTCTTTGACCTCTTTGGGTGTGTGCAAATGACAGAAAGGGAGGGATTTTGCTGTCTAGAAATCCAAATTTCTAGGTAAAATTAGTGGAATTAATGAAATCATCTATTAATGCATAAATTATCACTTGCAAGTATGTGCGTATGTGGGTCCTCCAATTCCAGCACAATTTGATGGCTGTTTCATTACTTTGGCTGTGCAATACTCCTGGCTGAATTAAGCCCATTTAGCTTAAAACCATTAAAGCTTTTTTTTTGTGCTTTTAAACAAATATTAGCTATACAGATTACATGCTGTAATTCCATATTTAGGGACTCTTTGTGTCTCATTCCAAATGTATTTTAAAAACAGTTTTCTTGTTTAAAGTGTTTTCAGTATAATCTGGTACTGAGAGCCCTGGCCACCATGTTACATCCTCACTTTTATTTCCTTGTGGCTGCTGGCTGCATCAAAATGGAGGAGGTGCAGGGCAATGTTGGCAGCTCTTACATCTTTTCCTTCAAATGGACTGATACCTAATGCATTTTCCTATAGATTGTTTTGTTTTCAGACGTGTTCTTCTGAAAATTGCATTCCCGTCTCATCCCATGAATCATAAATTATGTCTTCTGTGTGGGTTTTAGTATTTGTTTCCATTTTTTTGCAACTCCCACACATAAAAGCATCTTGATGCATATTCTGCTAATGTTATGACTGCTGCTCGCTGTACCATCTACGGATCAGGTAACCTTATTGATCTTTTATTTCACCTTGACTACCGGCAGTTTTGCTGTGCCTGACCTGATTTCAAGCACTGAAGACACTATAATATTGATATGAGAAGAGAGTTTATTTTTCTTTAACCATGACAATAAAAATAAACCTAGCATTATCCTAGGAAGATGCAGATTCTGCTAATTTTGTGTATCCTTCTGTACAGAGGAACAGAGGAATTATCTTGAGGTCCCCAATATTTTGAAGGGAAAGAAGCACTACGATAAACTGCTTGCTTAGCATGACAGCAGAACGTGCCTTTCTCACCAACAGGTTTAGCACAGGTTTAACACAGGACTGCTTTTATACAGGAGGACACCTCTAACTTCAAACACAGAAGGACGAGCTCTTCTTTTCTAACCTGCCATGAAGGACCTGCCGTCATCCCACCTTGCTGCAAGGCAAAAGAGTGCCCTTTGCAGGAATCACACCCGAGTGTTTCATGCCTATGGCTTAAGCTGAGACTACTGAAGTATCCACTAACTCCTACAAATGCTGCATTGCAAAATGTCTCTGCACTTCAGTTCTCCGACTCCCGTCGAGTGAAGCCAGAGTGGTAAGGGAGCCCTCGCCAAGCCCTGGAGCAGAGAGCCAGCTTCATCCACGCTGCTGGAGCTGCTGCCACCAGGGCAAGGGCACGGTGGTGACAGGAGTTGGGTTTCAACAGCAAATCTTGGTCTAAACTAGTGTCCCCCAAAATGGAGCCAGTTTGCTGCACTAGATAGTTAAGAAACTAATACTGCTCATAGCAAAGAGCAGTTACAAAACTGAAGCCTTTGAATTAAAAGCTATTTGGAGTAAAACACTGAAATTCCTTATAACAGGCATGCCATGAAGGGAGACGGTCATTTGAGGGAATGGCTGAATATAACAAGATTTTCGAAAATCTGAATCAAAAGATTAAAAAGGACATGAAAAAATATAATATTAAGATGAACTAAGACATGCCCATATTAGCTGATCAATAGCTCTAAAATGATGCAAAGACAACTGCTCGTAGATCAGCAGCAGACTTTTCCCTTAGGCGTGATGATAGAAATTTAATCATAGATATAGCACCTTTCAAGATATCAATGCAAGCAATTTCTGGGAAGATGAAACATATTTCTAATAAAGAGATGCTAGAATAAATATTGAAAGTTGGAGAGGGAAGCGAGCACACTCTAGATGCAAGTTTATACGCAAGAAAGCCCTAGCGGAGCTGGTTTCTGTTGCTGCATTATAGAGCAGAGGGGATTAAGATAAGGGTACTTCTTTATGGGAGGAGTGCCAGACTCAAAGATGCAGAATATAAAAGAGTATTTCTGGTAAAAGGCACCACAGTCTGCACTCCAATACAGTTAGAATTGAAGCCGCTGAATGATGGAAATAAGATACAGAAAAATAACTATAACAAACACAACAGATGAGATCAGTAGAGCTGCTGTTGCTGGAAGATCTAACAGTATTGAATGGATGCCAAAACTCCCTCTAAAATAATCTATAATAGGAAACCTAGCAGAATACAGGTAGCCCTGGAGAGGACCTAACAAACTTATGTTCAATGAATTTGATTTCCCAGATGCTCCTTTGTAGTCCTCAAAAACCTGCAAGGCTCCTGGTCAGTAAAGAAGTTTGGAAAGGATTCAGACTTCGGCTCTGCACTGTCAGCATACTTTCCTGTCTGTGCTAACTAAAGCAGAGCGTTAACAAAAAAAAAAAAGGCAGTTCTGTAAAATAATGTCACAAAGTTCCACTCTCGATCTCACTGTACCATTTCCTCTTCAAGTTCCCCCAAACTTTCCTCTCTCGAGCATCCCTTGCTGGTGCAATGGGGATTTCTCCATGGCGAAAGAGTTTTCCTATGCAACATCGGAGACCCGAAGCTTGAATTCACGCGAAAGGGACCAAAGTTGTCAAGTAAGAAATAAGGAGGGCTCCTAAGAGAGACTAGGGGAACAAGGAACAGAGAATTAACTAAAAGGAGGCCTCAGTTCTGGAAAGAATGTCCCCCCAGGTACGTTAGCAGTGAAGTGGTATCTGCCTTAGGAAAACACTAGACCCATCTATCCGCAAAATATACTTTTTGGGCTAACAGCCCACCTGAATTACGGGTGAACTTAATGCACTTTGAAATAAATAAGGAAACAGAGGCAGAAAAGAAGAGCTGCCTGCAAGAGGAAAAGCTCCCCCAAGGGATACATACAATGACGGAAACAAAAGTGTTGAAATGTTTGGGGAGCTGAAGCAGGATCCCCTTCCTTTTCCACACACCCCGTTATGAAAATAACTGTGCAGTATATGTCCTTCTAACAGAGAAAGGAAGAGTCTTTTGGATGTTTTTATGGTTTTTCCTCATCTTAATCCATTTTTTTGCACCTCAGAGATGCAAAACAGATTGTTTCGCAACATTGCTTACCAAGGGCAGCGGGGGTTCTTCTGGCTGAAAGCAGAGGAGTTGTGGGGTATGTGGGCTCCCCAAAATGCGCCTGCTTAAAAAAATTCACTATTTCACATTAGCTGAACAGAACAACACGCAGAGCAGGACGTGCACTGGCACAAAAGCCCCAAGGGTACTTGACAGAATGTCTCCTTGTAGCCTCAACAGTGCAGCAGTGACTTTGCATGCGCTATCAGTGCTGCCAGTGGCACCCTGTCTATCTGCCGCACTCCCAAACCACGAGCCGCTGCAGCCTGGTGCCTTCTGCTGGTGTAAATCTGCTGAGCTTCATCGAGCCACGGTAATTTACACCCACCGACGGACGGACCACAGGCATATATTTAGGCTGCAGTGTATTTAAGAACAAGCACAGATCAATACCCCAACCAATATTAATTCCTGCTCACTCCTTTGCAGCACAGAGGTCAAATGGATCCTTCTACGTTTTTCTGAACTTCCAAAGAGTGACCAAAGTCAACAAATAGACCCAATTTGAGTGAAGTGTAACCAGTGGAGAACTGGTGCATGAGATGGCACCACAGAACATCACCATTTCTGACTCGCTCGTGACATTAAAGGCTGTGTATGATTTACCCCTTGACCCGTCTTGCAGGAAATCTGGTATTTCATTAGTGAAAGGACAGCTGTAATGAATATAATAAACCTACTTTTCCATATGCTGGCACCAAACTACACTGGACCAGACAAGAAATCAGCAAGTTTCTCCTGTTATTTTTCATTTTAATGCATATTACTTCATTGAGCTTTGTATCAGCATTGCTCTCCACCTGGTTGTAAGAACAAACAGGCAACTTTTAATGGGGGAAATTATCCTCATGGGACTTCAAACCTAAATATGCTAACCCAAGACAAAAGATTTTTAATGAAATTTCCATGTATGTTGACAATTTTAGACACAGCATAACAAGCCTGACCTTGGCAAGGAATGCAGCGCTCCCCAGGAAGGGAACATGAACCACTTCATTGCAGCCATCGTGCCAGACCTGGGACAATGCGTGTCAATGGTCTGTGTTAGTGGAGTGACACAAGGAATTGTCCCATCAAAACCCCTCTCCTAGCAAACGGAATCACGTGTTGGCTGCTGAACATCAGCAGTGGTCGTGGTGGAAATTTCTTGGAGCTATCCCAAAGGCACGAGCAATCATTTTACATCCCCAATATGGCCCAGTTGCGTCTCTGGCCCCTCTGCTTTGCTGCACGCTGGCCCTCTCTGCAGGCAGCAGCTCTCTGCAGAGCGCACAGCCCCGAGAAGAGCCAGAGGGTCTTAAATTTTTAGGTAGGTGTTTGGAAAATACAGCTCTCTGTATTAGGCTTCTCCTATTTTAGAGGCCCTTTCCTGGAGCTCCTTCCAACAGGAATATCATTTACATCAGCAAGGTTTTTTGACAGCTTTTCTCTTCTTTTTTTAACAGCCATGTTGCACTGAGACATCGGTTTAGGCAGCCAGCTCTGCAATAAAGCTGACAACGGGTTTATGCTCCCACTCCTCGCGGGAGCAATAGGGATTCCCGAAAAGCAATCGGGAGGGAAGGAGCAGCCTCGCCACGCAGCCGCCACCTCCTCCGCCCCAGCGCCCCCAGCCCGCTGTTTTCGTGGTGATTCTGATTCAAAACCCAGCGTCTTTCTCAGATTTCATTAGCTCATTTATCCATCTGGGCTACCCTGCAGAGCCAGAATATTCTAGCGGGAGATATTCTGAAGTCAAAAGGACTTTAAAGCTGCCAGGATTTTACCGCTGGGGTCAAACTCTGTATTGCCCTGCTCTTTTCCCAGCTGTGACCCCCACTGTCTCGGACCTCCAGGGGAATTGGACATTTGGGGGCATTGGGAAAAAGCCAAAACTAAACCCAGGTCCTCCAATTTGGGCTGGAAGAGGTGATAATCCTCCCAGCAGGATGAGATCTATGAAACCCAGCTCAGTGCTCCTAAAAATGCAGTGATGCATTCTTAGATTTCTACACAACCCTATGATACGTAATATAATTAAATATTAAATAGAATTAAAAGTTAAAAAAAGCATTAACCTATGCTAACCAAGCTGGCAATTATCCTCTCTACACATTCATAGAGTATGTGTGGGGATATATGCATATATGTTGATTTAGATAAAAATGCCGTGTTATTAATCGGGGCGATTTTCAGGTTTCTCTGGGCTTGCAAATTTTCCAACGTGCTGCCCTTCCTTCCAGCTGCAAACAAATGTCATGCCCAGATGGTGGCGCCTACAAATCACAGATGGGCGCTCAATAATTATTAGGTAACGCGTTTCTGGCGGGTTTTACATCGTGGGCTTGATGGTTTATTGCGGAGGAAAATAGAAGCCTCATTGTGCTGCAGCCCCTGAGCCACCGGCGCCCTCAGCACTGCAGCCCCTGCCTCTCCTGCACCAGAACCCACCGGCTGGAGCACGGCGCCCTGTCGAATTAGCTTTTACAGCTACCTTTTATTTGGGCAGGAAGAAATGCCGGAATGAGATGAAAGACAAAGGTTTTAGAGCAAAGATTCTGTGTCCCGAGAGAAATGCATAATTCAAGGTATTTGTAAATGTGTTTGTGATGTGCTGAAAAGCTGAGCTGGAACAAAATAAGTAGAAGTAGGAGAGCAGCCCTGAGCTTTGATGAGGATCAGCTGGGCTTTGTGGGGACAGCAGGGTTTGGAGCAGCCCCCTGAGCCTGTCCTGGCCAGGGACAGCTCCACAGGCAAGGCTGAGCCTGGGGAAAGCCAGAGGGACCCTCTTACACAAAGCACGGATTATATTCATTTTGGTGCAGTTCGGGGAGAATTAAAGCGACTGAGACAATGAAAGTGTGTATGAAGACAAAACTGATTAATTGTAAGTGAATCTGAAATGTTTCAGAGACTTCAGGGTCTGCACGCATAGAGGAAACACGAAGCTTCAGATCTAGTGCCTGAAAAAATGAGTCCAGTAAAGCACTTGAGGAGTCTGGATGCTTATTTGGGACTGGAGTCTTCAGAAATAGGCTCTGGCTAAAGACTATTGCTGCAAATAGATGGAGATGCTGGAACTGCCAATGTGAAACAAACTGTTGAGAAAAATCCTGCTCTCTAACATGAAAATGTTTTATTTGAATTCTGTAATTACTACTAATAGAGTCTCAGGTTTAACATATCTTTTCTTCTGAATGTATGTGTTCAGATACCTAAATGTTAATTCTGACCTTTGTCTACTAAGCATGTCCTATGTTCTTCAGATATTTCAGTCACCTAGACCAAATTATCTATTCCATCCAGTCCTCCCATGCACACTGCCCTTCTAGAGATGCCCAAAATAATAAACAAAACAAAACAAAACAAAACTTTAGAGCGAGCTGGGGCGCTGTCTGCAGTTCCCCTTCCTGCAGCTTCTCCCTCCAGGCTCAGGGGACAGCAGGGCAGGGCAGGGGTAGAGAGAAATGACTGCAGGTCTGGGAGCAATTCCCCATTTTTCTTAGTCTTCTCTTGCAGTGAAATAGAAATAGAAAAAAAAAAAACAAAAAAAAACCCTCCCTAAACTCCCTGAGCTTTATGGGCAGTGAGGGTGTTTTAGCAGCTCTGCAAACCCCTGGCTGCGAGTTACAGCTCCCAGCAGAGCTGCTGACTGCGGGTCATGGACACAGAGTGCAGCAGAGCTCCCACTGCCCAACTTCAGTACCTCCGAGCCCGAGGGCCCCTTTCCTGCCAGCGCCGGTGGCACCTGCTCCCTGATGGAGCAGCCTGGACGGTCTGTGGGGGTATCGTCCAGCTTCCCTAGTTGGGCTGCAAACGCTGTCGGTGCTATCCATAAATTCGTTCCCAAATTTGGAGATTTTTCCCCAGCTGGTGTCTCAGGACTATTTGAAGACAACACTTGATGCTAAGCAGACACGAGCACCCAGTTTAAAAAAGATGCATTGGAAACAACAATAATAGGAATATTTTCAACTATTCTGTGTCACGTCCAAAAAAAAGTATTATAGTCTTTGATTAAAGAAATACTTTAAGATTAACACACTTTTATGCAAGCAAGTCTATATACACACTCATCTCTCCTGCCGAAAAGTCAGTCCATGGAGAGGGCAGGCAACGGTTGCTGGTGGGATTCACATTTGCTAATTTAGCACCTACAAACTGAGCATCTGGCATGGGAGGCCAGAGTGACCTCCCCTAACTTCTGTTTTCCAGTGCTCTTTTGAGTGCCCAGTGATGAATGGCTACGGATTTGAAAATAAAACCAAAATAACATAGTGAATGCCCATTTAGTGAATGCCATAGTTTAAATCCACAATCCTGTAAATATACTGGTTGGAAATTCTTTTACTTGCTCAAATGATGGATCTACTAAATAAGTTATTTTCTTCTCTTACATCTTGAGAATAGCTGGATCCTGAAGTGGCATCTTTACTTATTTAAGCCTGTCTTTTAGGCTGAGCTTTGGGGAGGCGGATTTTTGACAGAAAGGATAAATTCCAATAGCCCATCTCAGCATCTAGAAAAATGACTGTTTGGGTGCAGAGAACTCTAAGATTAATTCTGCAAGACTAATTAACCAAAATGGCTTGAGAGGAGGAATCCGAGGTCCATCTGAAAGAGGAGGATGAACACCCGAAAGCTGTGCCAGAGACCGCTCTACAGCAGCTCCATGTGGATTAAACTCCAGCACTCCAGAAGAAAGATGATCTCTTAGATCAGCAGAAGAAATGGAGAAGTCCTGCTGACTGCTAACATCTCTTGGGTGACTTTTTTCCCCCCTACTAAATCATACTAATTTGTTAGGCTGGAGAGGATATGAGCAGATCATTTAGCCCATCCCTAAGCAGAGCTCAAATGCTATTAGGACTATTACTGTGACTGTTCAAACCCCTTGTATCTGGCTATCTGTTTTCATGCAACATGGAGGAACTTAATTACATCTTCCTTTAAGGATCTCTAACCTTTGATAGATTGAATTGCAGTGTGTTAATGGAATCAAAAATTACTAGGAGGAGAGAGACACGTAGAGACCAAGTCATTAAATAAACTTAGGTATAGAAAAGCAAGCTATAGCAATCCTAGCACTTGTGGCAAGAAACTTTCAAGAAACCAGCTAAAATATAAATTGAAAACAAGAATCTGATTTTCAGAGACTGTTCTCAGTACTCTGCAATAGTCAGGCTTCTTACCTTGGTCACCCCAAATCACTGCTCACTTTGAGAATATGAGTGGTGCCTGGGGAGCTGAATATTGCCTGTAGTTAACGCATTCAAGTAGGAATTAATACCACTGCGGCAATGCCCAAGCAAAGTAAGACTAGGCAATTCAGGTCTAAATAAAAATATCTGCAATTGTAGAAGGGGATCCCTTTATTCTATTCTACTTATGCAGAAAAACAGCAATATTTGACCCTACAAGCCAGTCAGAAATTCCCTGTATTGCCTAGCAGCAGGCAAATATCTGAAATGCTGTTACTGGGCACAGGGCCATGACACAGCTTAACATCCCCTGGGTGTCATACTACTGAAATTAAAATAGATGATGAGATATTTAATTTTTCAAAAGCACCAATCTTCTCAAAAATAATGAAACACACTTCAGGACATGCTAAGGTAAAGAGAGACTCAAACATAAACAGCAGGGTTAGAAAAATGAAAATGGTTCTCCAACTTCCCAAACATGCTCAGATAGAATGTGTGTTTTTTTATACACACGTATAGGTTGTATAAGGTTGAGGTTGTTCAGGTTGAGGCTGAAGCAAGAGGTCCAGAAGCTCCAGAATTTGCTGTTTATTTCTGAACAAACAAAGAAAAAAAATCTCCAGCCTCTTCCAGGTTGTATCTGATCCACAGCAAACTTGCTCTGCATCAAACTCACGGGCAACATCTCCCATCCCAAGAGGCCACCAAACTCTCAAACCAACATCCTTGCTTTGACCAAGGAAGCATGGAGAACACTGGTCATGTCCTGGGGTAGCCACAGCCAAGGGACGTTCTGCAGGGACACCCTGCAGGGACAGCCTGCACACAGCGCTGCAGCAGGAGCGCAGCAAGTCTCATCTGCAAGAAGGTTTCCGGAAGAGCTCGGAGGGCCGACATGGATATTTCTGCCCCATATAGTGCCTTGGAGGGAAATGTGGGAATCCAGAAACTTAGAATAAAAGCATTAAGCAGGAGGGGAAAAAAAATCCATGTTGGCTGTACACTGCACACAAGAGGTTAGAAGCCTGCAGATGTGTGATGAGCATGTGGCAGAGCTCCCTGTTGGGACACACCACGCTGGAAGTGCAGGAGATGATGCCCTTGACACGGCAGCAGCAGGAAGGGCTCCTGCTTACATGTCTAGCCCATATTTGTGCCACTGAGGAAGGATTTCGGTCTGCAAGAACAACCCAAATACTGATCGTACATTTGCATGGTAAAAATGCTCTAGCTCCAGGATTTCTCTCATTCAGAGAAATCTCCTGATTAGGAGTAATGATGTGCGAGCCACAAAGTGCCCGGCTTGATATTCAGCTCCCAGGCTGAGCTGACAGAGTGGGGAACCACATTCCTACACACAGAACAACCCTCAAAATTGTTGCAAGGTATCAAAATTTGGGGAAAACAATGGTATTTCTTCAAAATCCCCTTTCCAGGGCCAGCTGGGCTTTGGAAAGCCAGCAAAAAAAGAGGGATGGCCCAGCCATGCTCAGGAAGCCCAAGCAGCAGCCTTGGTGGCCCCACACGATGGCCCCACCAGAGGCGAAGAACCTCTGCAAGGTGAAAGCACGGCAGTGCTCGGGGAAGTGGGAAGGAAACTAATTAACTCTGTAGGAATGGGCTAGCTCTTTGCATGAGTTACGTTACCCTTTGTTAGGAAAAGTTTCTCTACTTACAGCGGAGCTGCTCTCTGGCCCTTGGTCTGCGCCTCACCGGTGGCACTAGCCCGAAGGACCTTTCTGCTGGCATCGCCTGGCCTGAGCCGTCCACCTCTGCTCCACCATTCAGGCACCTTAAAGGCAAAGGAGAGGAAATGTGCTGTTCTCACACATTTTCTGAGTGTTTCTTCCTCGGCCCCATCAGTGCTCAAATGCGGCAGCGTGGATTTTGCTTTGGAGACCTGACAGCCCATGTCAGGCCTCTTTCTAATCTCGCTATTCCCCTTGAAAAGCAAACGCATTTCTTTTAAGACTGCAGAGAGCATTCGTCACAGCCTTTTGGCTTTTGCTGGCTGCAGATACTTTTAACGACTAACTCCTCTTAATTAGAAAAAGATAAACAAATTCAGACCTTGCAAGTGCAGGTCTTGTGCTGACCTGTTCCAAGAGGGAAGGGAGTTTTGGAAGTTAAGTTTCCCAAACACGCTCCCAAACCATCACTTGAATTAAAACAGACTGCCTTTATTTCATTTATTTTACATGCCTTCTGAAAGCTCCTTTCCCTGTGAAAAGAAAGTAACATATTGATAACAGCATGCTCTGCCACAGGAGAGAATCGAGAATCACCCACGCGTTGCCTTGAAAACAAACAGCCCCCAAACAATTGATCAGTCACTGCTAGGATAGAGATAGTCTATTAAGGATAAAAATACAGCTGGAAAAAATTCATCAGGGATGTGCAAATACCTTTATTTAAATTCAAGGAAAGCAATGCAAGCTTAGCTCTCGCAAACAGGAGCAATGGATTAGGGATGCGTTTCTGAAAGTCTTGGCAAAGAGAGAATGCATTTCCAGGCAAGGGGAAGCAGAAAATGGAATGATTTCCCTGCCAAGACTAGGATTTTGGAGATGACTTAAGCCACCCTTTGCTCCAGCTGTGCACAGAGAGCGGGGAACCCCTGAAGGAGGACGACCCTGTGGGCACCACGCACTGTGCGTGACTCTGCGCCGTCCTGAGCTCACCAGGCCTCGCCGGGCAGCGCCGTCTGCTCAGCGAGGGGATCTGCTTGTTACGGAAAGGTTAGTCTGAAGCGAGATCAAAGAGCTGATCCGGCTGATCACACTATCCTGTGAGTTCCAGACATCATAGCTCTGCATGTAGAAATCATTTCAGTTACACAGCAGACAGAACGTTTTCAGTGTTGAGGGCAGTATGAAAGAGCTACCTTAAATATCACCACTCAGAAAACCACGGATAGAGTGGAGTGGGTTTTCTTGTATCCCTAAATTATTTGGAGTTTTTTTTTTTGTTCTAAAGAACAGTAAATCAATATAAAACAAGACTATTGCTATAAATGGAACCAAGAGAAATTTATTACCTTGTATTCAATCAGAAAAAGAAACCACACAGTCTGCCAATTTTTTATCCATACTATTTTCAGTCCTAGAGTTTTTTTGTTGATTTTTTTTTCATCCAGCAGCATCAAAGTCATCCAACAATATATGGCATTTGCTGGTGAATGCTATACTTCAGTGTGGACAGATGATATATCTCCACTTTCCTTGCTTGAGCTCCATTCCATCTCCACCTCTGCAATATCAGAAACGTGAAAACCCAAAAAGTTATTGCAGTAAAAAAATTAATAGAGGGAAAAGGCAGGTTTTTCACTTCATCTGAGAGGGCAAGATCCCTGATGAGAAACCACAAGTCATCAATTTCTGTGACGATTTCCAAGAGCACAAATAGGTGCTGGGGCTCATAACCATGGAAAGCCAAAGCCAGATAAGAGCTTGATTGCACCAATCAATTTAAACAGTGACAATCCCACTAAGCCAAATTACCATCCAGGTCTGTAGGAACTAGCAGCCTTTTTTATTCCCCAATATCTCCCCCATCATCTCTTCCTCCAAATATGTAAATACTGCACAACCCATCAGTTTTATGGACACCCAGATACTCTATTCTGCAGGTGCTGCAGACCAAGCGGCTCCTTCAAGGGGAACAGGAGAGCTGCTGCAGCCGGGCGCTGTGGCCATGCGGCTGCGATGAGCCGCCAGCCGCGGGCAGGAACGCTGCACAGGAGGGGAAGGGAGAGCGAGAAGAGGCAGTGGGAGGAATTCCTGAGCACGGGCAGCCTCTGTACTGGCTCCGCTGCCAGTAAACTGCAGGGGCAGAGCAGATGAAAACCTGGAAAAAGAAAAATGTAACAGTGTGCCCGAACTACACCGTTTTATCTTGCATTTTTGCCCTAGGTCAGTCCCTTTGTTATGCTGTTTTATTCTGCAGAAGTTAAAAGTCTCCAGGTGTTTTTCTTCTGTTTACTTTTCTAATTCTAAATAAAGAAAGAAAAAAATGAAATTCAGGATTTTTCTCTATTTTCTCTGAAACTAAAGATCAATTATTAAAAAAAATACATAAGAAGTCATTTTCAGGAAAAGACTGGAAACTTTTTCACTGGGTATGTATCCATCAAAATATCCCACAGCCAGAATGTGTCTCTGGAAACCTTGGTGCTCCTTCCCACAGAGCGAGCAATCACAATATTGAACTGCAGAACTCCACGCTTGCTCCCTCGCTCGCTTCAAAGGAGTCTAGAGTCAAGTTCCTCCCAAATCAGCTGTAATTCTGATTCTGGAAGAGCTTTCCTCTGTCCCAGACTGTCATACACTTCCTAATTCAGGGGAAGGCAGCAAGGTGCTAAGCCTGATGACTGCCCCAAGACCGACATGCAACCCTGCCCCAGCAAAGATCTGTTCTGCACCTCTTCCTCCTGCTTCGCATCCCTGAATGGACCGGATGGCTTTGGGGAAAGCTGAGTTGCGATGACCCATTTCTCAATAAGAATCACATTTTCCCTGAGTACTTTATTCACGGCCTACTCACTGATTCACAAAAAGGTGGAATGGTGTGTGTGGACGACACAAGGCAGTCGTCTTTCATGTCACAAAGTCCTTAGCAAAAGGTTCTTTAGCTGTTACTGTATATGCCCTTGCATAGACAGGGGCACTAGAGGATACTACTGCTGTTGCCATGTGCACCTTAAACACAACATATTGAATAAAGGGGCATCATTCTGTGTCTTTTGTCTTTGGCTCAGAGCTCTTTGGAGAAACTTGTGGATAGGAGTTTCTCCAAAAAAAACATTTTGAAAGAAATTTTTTTCTTTTTTAATGGATAGGGAAAGCAAATAAGAAACACTAGGAAAAAGAAAAGGAATAAAAGGCCTTTGTTCTCCACCAAATGTGCCATGCTTGCCTAACAGGGGTATACTTTGTCTTGGCTCAGACAAATTCCATTTTGAAAGCTAGACTTGATACAAAGAAATATTTCACTCAAATATGCAATTAAATACTGCCCTCCTGAACAGAAGCAGATGCATAGAGCATGATGTCAACACATCCCTGCAAGATTTCTCCAAGAGTTCAGCAGAATAATTAGCTTTGGTACCGTTGCACAGTAGTTTTTATCTATCAGAGTTTTATCTCGCCTTCTCTCAGTGGTGAGTCTAAGAGAAATTTTGAACGTTTGCCTCATGGGTCTAATCATCTTATTGACGCTCAAAGCATTTAAACATAATCTGCAGCCCCTTCACTCTTTGACATCCCAGTTCTTAAAAAAAGTCAGATATTTTGGCAGGTGCTTAGCTCAGACTTGTTCTTTAGGCTATAAGGCTTTTGCCTGTCTAATTAGCTATGGCAAAAAGCTGAGAATGTTGACAATCTGGGGATGGGTGGTAATAAAAAATAGATTATTTACCAGCAGCAAATTAAGCCCTCTAAGAACCAGTGCGATGAGTTGGGCACCTCTGACAATTCCCCATAGCAGACAGATACTACTGTCTCCATCTGTCGATCTCGCATGCAGCGTACCTGATGGCAAATTTCTGATCTATTTTTTTCCATGCAAACGAATTGATTCTCCAAAGCCTTCGGAGACTCAAGAAAGTAACCTTGCTGGTGACAGGAAGCAAAATCCGTGTGCTTCCAACCGCAATCTTCCCAGTTTCCTTCGGGGCAGCACAAGTAATTGGGCAACCTCACCAACTGCTCGCTCCTGGAGGTGCACGGGAGAGCTGTGCCTTCTTGCTCGGACTGCCAAACGAGGACGCGGAGGAAAAGGTGACTGTGAATAATGGATGAGGTCCAGCTCTCCAGCAGGAAGTGGCTCCATACTTGATATGCTGCCTGCTCTGCTTCGTGGCAGCTTTTGCCTGGCTCTGGCTGTGCAGGAGTCAACGCTGTCTGCAGGGCCACGAGAACCAACAGGAGTCTAAACTTGAAAAAAAGAAAAGGAATGTCCATGTCAAAAAAGTGAGCAATGGAAGGGCACTGACACGACTTCTTGCCAAGGCACATGGTGAGCACAGCATGTCAGGTAGGTAGGTATGCAGGAGGTATGCAGCTAGCAAGTTTTTGGGGTAGGACTTTCCTCTTTTGTTACCGGCCTCAAACAAAGGCTAATAAAAATAATGGGTTGAAACCCATAGCTCATGGGTGTAGTTGCTTGCCCATCCCTTAGCCAGTTTATCCCAGCTGACAACATGCCTTGACTTTACTTGTTTTTTTTTTTTTTCAAATTCCACTCCTAAAATTAATTTTAGAAGTACAGTTTTGGAACGATTTTTAAGCAAAACAAAGACTCTTTCAGCTGTGCCATCCTCTAATCTAGATTTCCTTAGGATTGGATTTCCCCTACATTTCTGCTGCTAACTTCTTAGAACAAACCATGCCAGAAACATTCAAGTCCTGTAAACCAACACAATAAAATCTGTTGACACAAGAACATCAGTAAAGCTCCTTGGGGTTACAGGACTCAGGACTGTACTATGGATGTGGATATTTTTCTAAGGAAAGATTGCAAATTGTGTAGCATTTTCATATACATGCCTCTCAATTTGGCCTGTCTAATCAACTTCACAAGCTAAATATTAAATCAAGGCTTATTTAGAAGAGTACACAAAGAAGTATTTGTTTTATAATAGCTGATGATGTCTGAATGAGTTGGACAGACCAACACAGGTAAATTAAAACTTCTTTCAAACAACTATCCTGAATTTCACCAGAATTTCTTCCAAGATTTGAACTAAAAATAATGTATTTAAATCCTGACTTAGATGGACAAGAAAGCAAATTGCAGTTTCTTCCATCCAGCTAAAAGACTAAAAGTATCAGAAATTTCCTGAGTGTGATTTTTACCAAGAGATCATCAGCACAATTTTATAGATCAAAAATAAGAGAAGTATTTGCTGTAACTCTGGTTGTAAGCAATGCACAAGGAGCAGGTAAATATAATTTAGCTTAAGAGGCTTCAGAAAAAGTTTGATCATTTCTGTGGATTACAACAGCTACAATAATGCACAAGAATACTTAGAAAAGGTATATGAGCAGACTATGGGCACGAAGCCCATGGAAGTTAATGCAAGACTTTATATGAGTTTCTGCAAGCTTTGGGTTGGGTGCTAATACTATCAGTTAAGACGAAGCTTTCTCTGTGGATCGGTTATCCATAATTTCCTGAGAGTACAGTTTGCTGCACCTCAAAACACTCTGTCCTTTTTAGCAATAGACCCACTGGGAGAAAATCTTGATTTGATGAACTCTGAACAGAAAGAAACTAATTCCCTTTAATAATAACTGGCATTTTGTAGGCTATTTGCTGAAATAATTTCACTGAATCCACTGCCTTGCTGGTGATTGCAGTTGATGGTATCTGTTAAAAGTACTGGAACAAGTGAACACAAGTCCTTACTTTTCAGCTTTTTCTTCAAAAAATACTGGAAGAAATTGGAAAAGCTAAAACTTTTAAGCTAACTTAATACAATTAATTAGAAAGGACTATAAGGAGCTATCTATGTTTCATAAAGCTTTTAAAACAAAACCAGTTAGTTACAATGAGCTTTTCATCTTCTTAGAAAGCTTTGACATCAGGAAAGAAAAAAAACTCTCTTTCTATGCACAATTTATCAAAACAAAGTATATTTCTCTATAACTGATTACATCTTCCTGATATCCAAAATGATGTTATATAGCATGAAAGTAGTAACGCACAAGCATATCAACAGTCTTTTTTTTTTTTTAACCAATAAGTAATTGAATATTGTTTTCAAGATGGACAAAGGCTAGCAAAATTTCCCTACAATTACCTTGGTTTGTTCTTCTACACATTTAAACTATTATTCCATGTGAAAAGTGATCAAACCTTGGTCATGGAGTCCAAGATTTGGGCTCTGAAGCAAATTTGGAACTAAGGAAGAGAAAAAGAAAAATGAAAAGGAAATCTATTATTTTTGATAGCTTCTTACACTAACACTCCGTGTGTTCATGCTATTAATTTTTGAACCTGTTGACCAATCTGAACTATCCCCGACGGAGCTGTGGCTACCAAATCAAATTCAGATAGATCTGCAAACATAAGAAATTTCATCGAGGAAGGAGATCTTAGTAAGGAGAAAACTACAGCCACAAATGAACACCATTGACTAATTATGAGAGAACTTGCATGGAAGGAGAAGGAGTGGATGGTGGGCAGAAAGGAGACAGGTCAATCCCAAGTGCAATAAAAACTTGAGAAGCTGCTTACATCATCCTAGACACCAAGGAACCCAACCAGTGAGACATCCATCTATTGCAACGCAGGCTTCATTAGTTACACTGCCCACGGAGATACGTGTTTACAATTTGGGAGGAAATGGGCTGAAACTGAAATGTCAAAGCAAAAAAAAAAAAAAATATATATATATATAGTTTAATGCACAATTCAATTTATAACTAGTTCATAATAAAACACAATATGGCCAAATAGGCCACGGACACAATGTTATTTGGAGCTAGAAGACAACCCGAGGTTCTCTGTTTGTGGCCTTGGTGATTTAATGGAGCAACGTTTTGGAGTTGCTCCAAGAAGAGCCTGATGCTCAGGCTGCTCTTACCTTGCTGGTCTGTGCATGGGCACCAAATTCCTTGGG
Organism: Crypturellus soui; assembly: GCA_032275445.1. Lineage (NCBI taxonomy): Eukaryota > Metazoa > Chordata > Aves > Tinamiformes > Tinamidae > Crypturellus > Crypturellus soui. Next base: position 2,724,860 of record JAUBNY010000244.1, read on the forward strand.
AAGCCAGCTGGGAAGAGGGAAATTCCCCAAGCTTCTTGGCTTTCAGGAACTTGAATTGTAGAGACAGAGAAGCCAAGGCTCATGTCCACATGATGTCCAATGTGCTGGGCCTCATTTCTGCAAAGGAAGAGCATAGAAAATATGGCTTTGGAGAGGCCCAAAGGAGTGACAGACCTTTGGCTCAATTCTTGTTTCTGACACGTGCGAACAGCTTGGAAGGGCCTGCGCCTGCTCTGGGCACGTTGAGGGGGCTCCCATGGTGCCACCCGGGACACGAACAGCAGAGGTGACGCGCAGGCGTCTGTCGCCTTCCACTCCGCCTTCCTCTCCCTCTGGGGACACTAAGGGACAGCACAAAGAAGCGAGCTGAGCAACTGAAGTGAAACAGTGGGTAAAGAACAAGTACCACAAAAAAAAGAAAAAAAAACCCTGAGAAGCTCAAAAGGATTTTGAAAGAAAAATTTTTGATTTGAATGGAAAATGTCTCTAAATCCTTTAAGCTGCTTTGGAAATCTCAGCCTCCATGATACGGTTTACTTCTAAGATAACAATGTTACACTGAAAATAGACAAAAGACAGCCTTACCGAAAGGAAAATGGACAGAAAAAAACACCATTCTCCTACAGTCTCTTGGTTTGTTCCTTAAAGCACAGAGTCAATCTATTTAAAGGGCAAATGGAAAATGCGAGCGGGTGCTGCAAGCGGGGAGCGCCCCTGGGCCAACTGCACCGCGCGGCCGCGGGACGAGGGCTCCTGGGGAGCTGGCAGAGCCCTGAGCCCTGCTCGGGAGAGACTTTACTGCCAGCAGAGCGTGGCGCTTCTTAAACCAGTTCAAAGCAAAACTAAGTACTGCAGCAGGGATTAAATGCTCAAAAAAAGAAGAAAAAAGCATATTGTTTATAAAGATGCCTGCTCCACTGTGAACTACAGCTCCCACATACTATATACTATGTATGCATGCATATATATATATATATATGTGGCATATAGATACACAGGTATGTGTATGAGCGTGTGTTTACCTCTGCACTGTAGACTTTGCTTATGCAGATACCTAACCATCCTGGTAACAAAACTCGTCTTATTTTGCATGTTTTTCTTATTTAGAAATAAATTCATTATTTTTTGAACTGAAGGGTGAAAAGGATCAGAAAGGTGACCAAGTGTCATACAGAGTGCAATGCTGAGGACGGATTTAAAAGTAGTCATGAGTGTGAAAATAATCAGGGCATTTGGTATTAGAAATGTAAGTTCCGTAGAGAGGCTAGAGAGCAGTACAAAGAGAGTTAAGCTTCACTTGTGCTGGAGAATTTATTTGTTCTTGAAAAGAAAGATTTCAAAGAAACTAGTAATGAACGAGGGAGTAATTACATACCAAATTTGCAGCGAATAAACTAATTATAAAAATATGGTATGTTATAGGCCATCTGCCCCCCAAAAATGAAACTGAATTGTCAAATTACTGAGCTAGAGATGACACGTTATAATTACACTGTTACCATGCAAGATTTAATACAAAATCTAACAACATTTTGCAATAACACCCATTTCTCTTTCTTGTTTGAAAATGAGAGTCATTATACGCTATCATGAGAATTTGACATTACTTGTCAGTGTCCCAGTGCGTCAGGGTAACAGCAAAACCCATCTTTTTGGGGATGGGAAACAAAGAAAGTGACAGACGAGCGAGCTTCAATCCATCCTGAGCAGAGTTCTCTGCACTTCACCCAGCCAGAGCACCAAAACGGCTCTTAATAACCCCAAACAAATCGCTTCCCTCACAGAGAGGTGCACGATATGAGCAGAACATATCAAACTGGCAGAGTGTTCCACGTGATTTCCCTTTGCCTTTGAGTGTGCTTTTATTAATAAAATATAGAAATAAACTTAGGTTGTGCCTCCTTTCAAGCTGCCTGTTGTTAGAGTCTTTGCTCTTAAACTGCTCATTTTAAATCCAGTTTCAAATCTAGCTGAATGCAGACTAGTAACTCCTGAGCCCCCTCAGGGACCTTCTGGATCCACCTCGAAGCTCGAGGAGAAGCCAGCAGCAGTGCATCACGTCTAGGCACTAAACAACTCACATTAGTGAAGCCTTTGTTTTATATTCAGCTACTTTGGGCTGTTATTTATGGGTCCTCTTTTACCTTTCATGATTCTTTATGAAGCTCAGTGCAGTAATTTCATAGCCTTCATTACATCCGGTGTCTAAAGATCATCCTACATCATAATTCAGTTTTACTCTATTTGATGTTTTTTTTCTGGGATTTTAATCTTGGGATGTTTTCCTTTTCCTAATGGTAAGTGGGTTGCATCTTTCCCTGCAAGACACACAGAGGATAATCGAAAAAACAATAGTAATTGCTTATGTTAAACAAAGGCAAAAAAAAAAAGCAAAACCGGAAAAAAAAATCCAAAATGAACAATTTTCTGGATGCAAGTTCTCATGCCACGATTGTAGGTTCTTCCCCACAGACTAAATGACAATTTTACTTTGAAGCTTTGTACAGCCTTCAATCTCCCATCTTCTCAGAGCAGACTGTCATGAGTCATTCCTGTTTCCCTTGGACCCAGCAAAGCTCTAATTTTCAGCTGGGCAAGAGACTCTATCAAAGACAGCAGGACTCCTCGTGTGCTTAAAATAGAGTCACTCGGGTGCCTTCCTACATC
>JAUBNY010000244.1:2761523-2776907 GCA_032275445.1 Crypturellus soui
ACCTAAGTTTTAATTGCACACATTAAAATACCTTAAAACATCTCCTAGTGTAGACAAAAATACACTGTTTTTCTTAGCAAATCTAATGCCTTTATTTCCCAGCCCTGAAATTGCAGAATTAAAGCATCCGTTGTCCATGTGTTTTACGGGTTTGCAAACACAACAACAAAATAGCTTATGTGGAATCTTTGTGTTCCATTAGCCAGTTTTTCAAAATTCGCTCCCGATTTTAAGCCCGCTCTCATTATCCACAGACCACTATGTCTCCCCAAGTAGCACCCTGTTCCATCTAATTCCATGTCGATTACTGAGTATTTCTTTTCACCTGATTATACTTCTAATGGTGCAAGTTACCACAACAGCAGAACGATGGTAAAGCAGCCAAAAAAAGAGAGGACAGCCATACTCCTAGCTGGGCAAATGGGTGTAAACTATAATAAAGAAAGAGAATTATGGGACACAGAAATAACTATAACATTTTGGTAAGACTCAACACAGCTTTTGCCATGCCTCTCAAAGCTCCTGGAGTCCTTTGAAGACAACACCAAGCCTGTGATAAGAAAGTTTGAGGTGATCTAGTCAATTGGGATTTTCAAGAGAGATGTGACAAGGCCTCTGACTGCATCTGCAGCAAGAGGCTGATTTGGTGGTCACAGTTGCCCTGGGAAATGTTTTAGACAATTTATCAGTTTTATTAGCAGGGCGATGTGCAAAAGCCACCCAGCTTGGGTTCTTCCCTTTTGGAAGTGTGCAGCTCTGCAATGCCGCGATCAGGACATAAACCGAACACTTAGCAGCTTAATTCACCATAAAGAAAGAACTTTATTCTCATGAAATGTTCTTATTGGAAATGTTGTTTCTTCTTCATTTAGCAAAAATAACAATACCCCAAGGGGAATGCAGTGTTGTCAGCACATAAGCTTCAGACTTAAATAAATAACCCCAAACAAAAGAAGTTCTTTAGGCTAATAGTTCAATTCCACAATGCAGAATGTTATTTTTAATACCAAATCTAAGACAAAATCTGGATTATAATTAAGTGGCTCTTCAGAGATAACATAAAAACAGACAATTGACGTCCAGAGAGTATCTGACTGGTCTGCATCCCATTTAGTTGTTTTTCTTTTAATTTTTCTTCTGTGAAGTAATGCCTGTCTTCACTATTAGAAGGGAGACTGATCAAGACAAAACAAGAAGACAAACTTGTCCTGGTTCTGATTTCTTCATTCATGGATTTTGCAACACAGTAATTGGTAAAGCAACAGTATCAGTGTTATCCTAAGTTTCACCTTAGAGTCCAGCCTCTCCTTCGCATCTGTGCAGGGGCACTAACAGAATCAATGGAAATTTGTGCATATAACAAAAATCAAAATCTAGATCTCTCTGTTCAGTCAAACTGGGAACGCAATGGGAAGTGCAAAATCATTTTACTAAAAGTACCCTCCATAAATGGAGTTGTCATTATTTAAAGCTATATATTTCCATTTTTTTCCCTGTTGAATTACAGGATGCCTGCAATGCCAGCGAGCATTTTTGGTATCAGGGGACTGCACATTTGTTATTGACTGACAAACTTTTTATTCTCTACATGAAAGTATTTACTTTCCAAAAGCAAAGAAAGGTCTTATTTGGTGCCATTATGAGCAAATTAAGAGTAACGGCGAATTCTTACAGAAATTCCTTGTTTTCCTATGAGCGAGCTGTTTATTTTGGAGCAGGGGCAGTCATTGGTATTCCAGCCCTGCACAGTTGCCTACCTGCTTAACTTCCACCGCATACCTCTTAATTTATGAGGGGCTTTCTGATAATCCTTGAAGGCCAAAATTAATTGCTGTCTGTTTTTCCAAACTCTTTTAGGGTCCAGATTCATAGCACGGTGATAAGGATTCCATGCCCTCTCTTGACTGAAATGTATCTATATTAGTCTGCTGGTTGACACTTAAGTAAATCATTCACATGCAAGATGAATATGCTAATTGTAGAATAATTTTAAGGATCTTTCTCTTCTCCAAGATAATTATTGCAATGTATTTAAAAATAATTTAAAATAGTCTTTCACATGCAATTTCTCCCCACCCTCAAAACATTTTTTTAGGATAACACAATGGCTTGCATGGATAAGGGTGCAGTTTTTCAGCATAGGATAATCATAATTTAACATTTTCCATTCCAAATAAGTGCAATCCTAGCTCTAGCTAACTCCTGCAGACCAGAATTTTATGTTTTGTTTCCTCTTGGTCTTCTCTCAACCAAGTTCTCTCAAATCAGAAAGTCCAAAACACCATGTCCAAATGTCATAGATCCCCTAAATATTTCTTCCCAGCTCCTAGTACCATTACTAAAAATATTCCCATCGAAATCACCACCATTTGGTCAAAGTTCAAGGAACCTGTAGACAGATCCAAAATACATCAAACAAAGATCAATCCCAAGACAAGAGACTTTATGGTCAACATAAAGTCACACAAAGCTTGTTGCTACATTTTTGCCATAACCAGAGGTTGGTCAGACAAGTGTTTATAACACGGGGGCAGGACTGCACCCTCAGCATTTAGTTTTCAATCAGTAGGAAGGAGAAACTCGAAGTGTTAAACTAAAGAAACGACAAACGCAGTTACTGAATGCTTTGTTCCTCCCAAAACCTCAGTTAGTGCTATTAGAACAATCTGAAGCGCATCTTTATAAAGACAAAAACATTCTGGGTGATGAGGAATTAACAAAAGAGTTAAGTAAACGCAATGCTGATTAACTCTAATTCTAGTCAGAAACCATTTGATGACAGTGAGGTTAAGCTTGTTATTACACAGACATGGTCTTTTTAATTGGGATTGAATTTCATCAGTGTTACTAACAGATGCACACTCGGTAGACCTCTGCTTTTAAAATCCCAAGGCATGTTCCCTACATGCCAACACAATCAGAGAAAGAGGTCCTATTCCCATAAAAGTTTGCGATAAAATTTGTTGCGAGACTAAGATTTCATTGCTCTGTTTTGCAGAGACTTAAATTTTTCTGTTTTCCAGCAAGTGAAAGGCTTAGTCATCTGTCATGACCACATTTCATTTTTATGGTTCTTTTCCCTGAGTTTCCTTCTAAATGGCCATGCTGGTCACATTTGTTGTCCTTCAGCAGATTGAAATTAGTTTGTGATCAGGAGAAAATATGCTCCCAAGGAAATTTTAGGATGCAAAGTTAATGGACTGTCCCCAAAGCCTCCAAGTGTCCTGCACAGTATCCATCAAGCAAACCCCAAAGGTTTTGTGCAGTTTTGCATCCAACACAACAAACAACTCCCTTGCCTCACCCTATTCAGCTTCAGAGTGATAAAACTTTTGCTGATTCCGGGTACATTTTTCATCAGCTTTACGTTGTCTTCCCCAAGTTCTTCAATCATTATTTTTCTCTTCCGTGCTAGGCAATAAGAATATTCATGGCGCTCGGTCCCTTTGAAGAAGCAGTCGTCCCCAGCTGGCAGTGACAGGTAATAGAACATCAGACTGGAGACACAAGCAGTTTGATCTTTGCCAACTTTGTTCTTTCCTTTGTAAGTGCCAGCACAGACATGTCTCTCTCCATGGCAATCTCTCCCTATTTCTACCATTGCTACCACTCACTTTTTGTTGGTGTTGTCTCCCGCAATCTCGGTCTCGTCAGTAAGGTGACAGGAAGTTGATTAGGTTGGTTGTCACTCATTGAATTAACACCAAGTCTTGTTTTCATCCTGAAATTTTCTCTGTGCGTTGTTTCCCTTTATATCAAGTCTGATTATGAGTAACAACCACCTTCTGGTAAACAGATTTCTTTCTGTCTGGGTTTGCCTTGCGTTGGCGCAGTGGAAAGCTGATCTACGGCTTGGTTCCAAGGTGCTATTGCATTACAAGAAAGCAATGACAATACCTGTATGGACAGCTGGAGTCTATACGTACTGGATTCATATAAGAGGAGCACTGTGTGTTACTTTGGTCTGTCTGTTTTATTTAAATATTTCCTAAGATGTTAGAAGGTGGGAATTTTTGGAAGCAGTTTGGTTTAACTACTACTCCATCAACCATTCCCATAAAATTCAACAGTGGCTATATCAGATATAAGACAGAAATTAATTACAGAAAATATTATTCTCTACAGTAATGGAAGAAGGAATTTCTCCAGTATTCAAAATGATCACCATTTCATTCCTCTCAAGATAAGAATATGATGATCTATTAATTTTATATGAAAAAAAGAAAAAAAAGAGCATTTCCACCATATCTCTCACTCCATTTTCTTATACCTGAGTCTTCCAATTCATTGAGTAAGACTATAGAAAGGGATGTCCTACATTTTAAGTCTTAGTAACTCTTCCAAGTTTCTGATTCAGCCTTCTAAGAATGCATATAGCACGTTAGATGGGCAAAGGTAAAAAAAGAAATTGTATGGTGTACAGGACTATGCTAAGGCATATGTCAGAAGACTGCACAGTGTATCTGGTCATACACCATCATTCGGGAAAGGCTCAGCATCCCTTGACGTTCATTTATTCAGTTTTGGGTCATCAAACAGTGCCTCCCCACTTCCTGCTTTCTCTCCAGCCCAATAAATTTTTGTTTGATTTCAACATACCTACGTTATCTGAAACATACCTATACGTGGTATGTTTACTCCTTGCTTGTATACTTAGAATATTAGGCACTGAGCAAGTATAGGCCTCCACTGCACGTTGAAGACCATGGGATTGATTTAAAGTAGACTATTCAACACTTTAAATATAGTCTGAAGATGTCTAACAGACCAAGGAGTGGAAATAATAAAATATTTTAAACTGAAAAATTCTGATTTTGTACAACCTGCATGGGACAAAATTTCCTGTTAAGAAATCTAAAATGAAACTTTCCCTGCATGTTCTTCCCTGCTTCAGAGCTCTCTTTAAATGAGCCTTGGTCTATTTTACTTCCACTTGGAAACTTGTAAGTAGACTAGCAGAAAAAAAGACGCTGGAAATGCCTGTCTGTAGGAGTACTCTGGTCTGATTTTGTCTTTGAGTCAGAAAACAAACAAATGAACAACAAAAAAAAAACATTTTAAATAAGCTGTGAAGTTTCCATGGCAAAAAAACCCATAAACCCGACCAGGCACATCAGATTTACCCTCATTAAAAGAAATTAAGTTCAGGTATCACTGTGAAAACTTCTTTACCAGTAACTATCAGTTAGTGCTAACACTGTTTATGCAAGCTAACTCTGGTTTTCACTTCTCTTGCAAACTGATGAAATAACTAAAAGCCTAAAGATCCTCATAAGAATCATGAATACAATCAGGAAAATTTCCTACGCAGGATTAAAAAAAAAACCAAACCCCAAAACTAAGAACTCATTATATAAAGTACTGGCTTGATCTTTCAAAGGCTTTAATAAAGTTGTCAAAGAGAAGAAATGCAGTAAAAGTATGATCAAAAAGATAAGCAATTAATTTATACATAGCTCAATATTTAGTGTATATTTGTAGGAAAGAGGATGAACAAAACCAAAGATACAGTTGCAGGAGACTATCTCAAAATCAGCAGTCCCACGCAGGGAGGAGAATGGGCAACAGGAGAGGCCAGAACAAAACTGATCCTACAGTTTGACCCAGTCATTCCAGAACACCGTGTAAGTGGCTTTTAAAGGCCCGATTTGGACCCCTGCACCAGGAGTGAAGCCCAAGCAGCCGGACTGTGTGTCCCACGGTGGCTACTCATTACCCTGTTAAGTTTAAATACCTGCCCTGCCTGCCTGAAATAAATTTGACCCTAAAGAGAGTCAGGGGAAAGAACGTATTTATCACTAAGTTTTAAGCATGCTGCCTTTACTGGATCAGAAGCAACATGAGGATGAGGCAGAGGAAGGCTATCCTGAAGGAACGCACATATTTTTTGGCAAAGAAAGTGGCGTATAGATTTTCCTCTGATATTTCATGTCATTTTATTTATCGATGAGATACCTAGTCTCATGAGCAAGCACAAAATTTTAATCAACATCCTGGCCTCAATCTCCCCACCGTAGACTTCAGTGGATCAATCCCATTACCTGCCATATGACTCCACAGGGCTTCCACAGGGAGAACCTCATTTCCAGCTCCAGCCCACAGGGCCCCCGAGGCTACATTTAAAGCAGCGAGCAATGTGAATACCAACAAGCCTAAAATAGCATTAAATATGTTTAAATAGGCCAAGATAATTTGGACAGCTACAAAAGCATAATCTGTACTGAAAACCTACCAATATTTCCCACACAGGAAATGAGCTATAAAACTCAGATGTGTTAAAAAAATACTACATTTTCCAAGAGTGAAGTGCTGGCTATGAGGAAGTCAATTTACATATATACCTACATATATATATATATATATATACACAGACATATATATTATATATATGTATTCCCTAATGACTATTCAGAGTGAAATCCTGGACCCAAGGAGGCTGCAACACGGCTGGCTCCCATCAGAAAGATCCTGCTGTGGCAGCGGCTGTGTCAAACCCTGAGCAAGATGGTGGGTTTAAACCGTCCCCCCTTCTAGACGAGGGAAAGAGTCAGGCTCAGTTTTGCTGCTAGATACCTGGAACAGGGGGATTTACAGTGAAGGCCCAGAAATGCCCGCAATAAACCAAACGTCTGAAGAGCCCAGTGCTGCCTGGAGAAAGGCCTGGACACGGAAGCAGGGCCACAGTTTTGAAATGCTTTTCTCTTAATAAGTCTGGAAAAAAGGTACAGATCGCCGACTGCTCAGCATTAGGGCTGAGAGAGAGTGAATCTGGGCTGGTCATTAAATAAAAATATAAAAACTCTAATGAATAAAGCCAAAAACTAGTGTTGAGGGTGGCTTCCTCAGCCCTTAGGAATAGGGCCACAAAATTCTAAAAAAGCTTAAGATTCACTGTGTAGTTTAGACTCTTTGTAAGTTAAGTTCTTGTAATTATTTTACTCACTGTAAGACGAAGCATGCAACGGAATCAGAAAATTTGCCATCTGGGTCTATCTGCAGCACAGACAAGCCGTGAAATCTGGTGCACAGGAGGCCTCGTATCAGCTCATCTCCAAACTCCTCGGAAGCCAAAAGGAGCAGCCGCTCTTGCACCTCGCTGGCTCCGAGAGGCTCCCACGGGACCTCCCCAACACCCGGCTCATCTGTCACCGTCCCACAGGCCAACACAGCCACGGTGACAGTCCTGGAGGTGCAAGGACACCAGGGGGTCTCAGGAGAGGGGCTGTGGTGCTGGCGGCCCCCGAAAGCCCCGCGACGGGAAGGAGGAGCCCATGCACGGAGCTACTGCTCATTACTCCACATAATGGCTAAAATCAGCTGAAACATCTCTGTAATACTCTCCAGGAGCCTCGTTCAGTCTACCAATCCCTAGAAATTAATGGTACGAACTTGCATTAAATCAGTCTGTCATTAGCTTGGCTTTCTTTACGGCAGCTCATTAGGAGGTATTTCCTGCAAGCAAGAAGCTAAAAGCACATCTATAGACACAAGCTAAAATGCACCACGGTACATTAGGCGCCCTGCAGAACCTGCCTGTATCTCACAGCAGGTCACAGTGGCCCAACACCAACACGGGGCGCAGGACAGACCCGCCGGGGCTGCGGGCCCAAACCTGCTTGTGGGGGTTGAATACTGGGGTGGGAGAAGAGACAGGTTTGGCAAAGGCTGGAACCTGCACTTGTCGACCTAACGTGGTTATTGTTTTATTTTTCAGTTTAATCTCTCCATGCTGACTCTCAGGGGAAAGTTTGCCACAGAACTATGCTACACTGCCCAGAAACGGGGAAGGAATAGAGTGCTGCAAACCCTCTTTTGCTGCTTGCCAACTTGCTTCCTTTCAGAGAGCCCTGAGAGAACAAGCACAGACATACCAGGTCAAGAATAGTTTTGAAAATCTTGGCCTAAGTCTGCTTCCTCTGCATAGAAAAATTCCATGAAATGCCATGATGCTAATGATCAACCACTCTACTATATGGATTAATCCTTTTTTTTTTTTCTTTTTTCTTTTTTTTTTTTTTACATATGAAGATTTAAAAACTAGGCAAAGAAAAGCTAAAAGCTGCCTGGGATTACGAAAAGGAGTCCACTGAAAAACAAAGGCTTTAAGAGGCATTTTGCAAGCCTTAATCACCGGCATATGCTCATGTCCTTAACACTTATCTGTGTGGATTTTTCCAGCAGCTTCTGAGGCTGATGCTTTCTGTAAGAAGTCCTTAGAAGAAGCTGTTGAGACTGAAGAATTTGTTAGGCTTTTCCTTCAGTTGTCACTGCAAATAAATTGTGTGAAAACACTTTTTTGAGAATTCTCTGGTTCGTACAGAAATTGAGCTCTACCAGCTGAGTGATGTGCCTGAGACAGGGCCCTGCGAGGGCCTGTGGCGAGTTCAGGTTGGACCCTAGTGTTGCTGCAAACTCACCTAGAGCAACTAAAGGTGTTAAACAATGAAAAAGAGGTGAGAACTCAACCAAATTGATATAATTACAGTTACCAGTCCCCAAACTCACAAATGTCATCAAAACCAAAACCAAACTGTCTCCATTTCAAAGGCTAGATACTGCTCCATACACTCTTTAATAGCAGTAGGGCTTGAAAGATGTGACCTCGGCGGTCACTACACTGTTTCCTTTGGACATCCAGCTAAACTTGTTCATTCAGCCATTTGGGTAATCAGCGTTAGTGATTTCAGACAATCTTGTACACTACAGATGGAGAAGCATGACCCAAAGGAACTGGTCAGATTTAGCAGAGGTGGTTGCATACCCAGCCTCACCTATCACTACTAATTGTGACAAGGATTTGCTCAGCTTCGGTTAATTCACTCGGTACTTCTGAAGAGGACAACCTGGCCTTATGCTTGCTGTTCCTGGGCCTCAGTAGTCACCAAGTCAAGGTACCCAAAACAGGAGAGCTCCAGGAAGGATGTCCTCCCTCCAAGTGCAGATAAGTGGGTGGGATGTGAGGCCAAATATCTCTCAGTGCTGCACAGCAAGATGGAGATGTGCCCAGGAGTAAATCCCTGCATCTGCGCGGAGTGCTGTCAGCTTCCATGGAGATCTGGCTAGCACCAGTGTTTCAGCCTTGCAGAGAATCTGGGCCTTTACTCTTGGAGAGAAAGGCTGCCTTGCAGGGAGAGCCCCGTTCCTGCAGACAGCCGCGCACCGCGCTGTGGAAGCGAAGCCAGACGGCAGCCCAGGAAGCCACACGCCAAGAGCTCGGCAGTTCCAGGGCCCCTGGTATCCAGCCTACACTGCAAACAAATCTGTTAAGATCTCCTTTTAAGCCCTATATATATATATTATTTATTATACAAAATGAAACTTCACTTATCCTAATATCTTATCTGAAAAAAAAAAAAAACTTAGTTTGAAATGAGGTCATGTCCCTTGATGTATATTAGCCAAAGTGAAAAAGCCCCATTTATTCAGATGCCCATTTATCCATGTTAATGCTGTCTGAATAAAGAAGGTTTCACAATATGTCAGGCTTTTTTTTTTGAACAAAATTCAAAGTTAATTAAACCAAACCCTACAATATTTATGATTTTTTCATAGCTCAATGTGGTTTAGAAAAGGTGATGTTAATATTGACATTAATTAACGTCAATCTTAATGTACTATTACATTAATAGGCTGCCATATCTTTTAGCCTAAGGCAATGCACTGTGGTGCTAAAGCTATTTATAACAAAAGTATTTTAAACAGTTCCCCCCCCTCCAAAAAAAAATCAATTTATACTAAATGTTTTTGCAGAATCAGATTCATCACCCTAGGGATTAAGAAAAAACGAAAGACCAATTTAATGACAGGATTTAGTTCATTATTTATCTTCTAGCATGTAAATTATAGATTGTCATGAATTTTTCATCCTTTTGGTGCCCACTACCTAATTCATGTGAAAAACATAAGTCTGTGTTACAAAGAGCAAGCTCCCTGGCTCTGTGTACGAGAAGCATCTCTCCTCTGTCTTTTGACAGACGATAATCTGTCAAAATGAAAAATTAATGGAGGCTCCCTTAATTCATCATCTTCTGCCTCTCTTCTATTAATGGCTTTTTTTATTTTTTTTTTTTTACTCCTCTAACTCTGCTCGCACTGAATAGAACTGGGGGCTGCAGACAAACAGGTCAGCCGACTGCTTGAGCTTATGCGGGCACTATAATTCGGCTGATAGATGAGTGACGTGTTATTTATTAAACGCATTCAGGAATCCTGTGGTTTCCAACACAGACTGCAAGTGTGTCGAAATAAAGCTTGTACCGCATCTCTTCCTGCTCTCAGCTTGGCCATAAGGAAAATCAGCCTGTATAGTATAAATGACCATACGGAAGTTGCATGATCTCAGTGTGTTGAGCTACATACACCTCATCTCATTCAGGCTGCAATCAACAGAAAAGAGTAATTAGCTTCAGTCTGATTATAAAATGGCCATGTAAACCCTCCCCCCACAATTAACTTTGCAGAAATCTTTTGTGTCACTGATAAAATGCCAGAGCATAAAAAAAAAGCATTAACACAGTGCAGAAATGTGCCATTCTAAATATGGCACATGAATTTTCAGCATTTTCCTAATCATGAAAAAATCTAAAAACTAAAAGCTGCATCAAAGGTTTTCTTCACTTCACAAGCATCTCCTTTCGCATGATCTTACATGTCTGATGCTTTACCAGGGCTGTGACAATCTAAAGCCCAGGAAAACGGTGCCTCACCACCGGTGGAGCATCCTGACAGCTGCCTGGTGTGATTGCTGGGGACAGCAGAGCCGTATGGAAATGGACCCGTCTACAAGTCACATGAATATTTGCTGGGAACAGCAGTAGGAATTATAACAACAGAAAAGCACTTCCTTTCATAAAAGGCACATGACACACATCTACACACGCTCCGAAAGAATTATCTTTTGCTATGGAAATCCCTATACCAACGCCCATTTTTAACACTGAGGTTAATGCAAAGACACTCGCTGACGTCCTAAGCAAGCCTTGATCCGACTGCTGCAAGTTGTTCAAACCTCAGAGGCCAATACATTCATGTAGAGAGCTGCAAGCCAGAAAGCCTCGACCTACAGCGAAAGAGGCCAAACCAGCAGCCTTGGGGACTAAAGAGCCAAAAACTTAGTACCTGGGTCTCCTGTGCACAGGAGAGGAAAAAAGACTCGCAGTTGTTCAAAATCATTCTTTTCTCTGTAAAATGTCTTGGCTAAATATTTTAGATTTTGGAGATCAGCTGCATAGAACAATAAAACAAACAAAAAGAAAATCATGCAACATTGACGAAAATTGGAAAAAAAGTCCTCACCATCCCTAGTGGAAACAGGAGTAATTCTCCATTACCACATAGCTCTGTGAGTGAACTGATTGACTCGGATAAAAAAGGGGCTACAAAGCTAAACATCTTCACAAGAGTGGCTGGTCAATGGATTTAGAGCAAGAAATCCCTAGGACCAAAACGCATTAACATCTGAAAGGTGTTCTCTAGCCAAAATGAAATCAATTGGTCACCTCTTATTTCTCACTGTTCGTGTTCACATTACAGAAACCACCACTCAGTGAATACTGCTGTATTTCTCTTTGTCAGGCACAAACCCAGTCAACAACTGGGAAAACTGACATACTGTAACATGTTCCATTCAGCTCTCACCATGGGGCAAAGCGATGAATTCCTCATAGCCGCTCTCCATGCTGGACTTGACTAGGAATCAACCACCTTTCTCCCCAAATCCTCACCTGCGAATAATTGCTATTACTTGTTAATAAAGCATACCACAGAGAGAAGACTGGAGCCCTGCAGCACTGCTACGTGGCTGGAAAAACCTGGTGTTGGAGAAGACTGCAGTGGGGAGCAACTGAATCACGTTCCCATCCACCATGGGCCATAAATGAAGCCCCCAACACCTTCTCTCTTGATCAAGTATTAAATCCTTCAGACACCTAAAAATTATTATGCTGATATGGCTGCTAAGGTCAAGGTTTAAAGTATAATGTAGATCTTGGAAGGAATTCTAGTGATTGATGTAATGCATCAGACACTTACCTTGAAAAAGGTATTATTCAGCTGCCTCCACTAGAAGATTAAAAGTAGGGGAAAAAAGTTGCAGAACTGGTTAAATGATGGGTGGTTGCTCTCAGTGGTCAATGTTGCAGTGAAATTACTGTAAAAAATAGCTGCTGATATTGAAACTTCCCTGTAACATCTTCTGATCTTTCTAATACATGTCCTACAGGCAGCAGTTCTCGCCTCACCTCAGTAACTCTGTTATACCAGTTGGCTTCAAGTATTAGCAGCTTCAAAACCATACCTGAAAGATGCTTTCTATTCACTCTGCAGGTTTTCTGAAACTTTTCTGATAATGCAAGAGACTCTGAATTTGCTTGCAACCCAAATCATTTAAACACAAATTTCTATTTTTTTTTCTGAAATGTTATCTCATTGTTTCTAATGTTTTCATGGGGCTCATGACCACCAAGTTTTTAAACTGCATGAAGAGAACAACAACATTGACAAATGAGCAGGATTTTGCAGAAGAAACATAGCTATAGGATCACAGCACTGACTACACTGCATTAAAATATTAGCACACTACCAGCAACACCAAGATTTCCCCATAAGCACCGTGCAGAAATTCATATCAATGTTAAAAACAGCAGAGCACAGTAGAAAGCCATTGCTTCCAAGCTTTATGAAGAGGGAAACAGTCTTTCTCCTGGATATAACAACAATATCGCATTGCTATATAAGCGCACTCGCCAACAAGCACATCACACCAGGATGGTAAAGACCACAGCCTCAAAACGCAACTGCACTGGCCAGAACCTAGGAGGGTCCAGTCGCAAACACCATCATTTCCCCAGTACGGCAGTAAATTAATGTACAGAGTAAATTCCACAGTTCCATAGTAAATTAATGGGGGAAGATGCCCAGTATCTTCCTCTTCTTGGATTCTGTGCATGCCGATTCTGGGCTCCTCCGGCAGAGGAGCGATGCTGGAGGGCCCGTGCCGTGACGGTGGTGGGTGCAGCTCTGCTGGGACCCTGCTCTCACCTCCTCTCCCAGAGAACCTCGTGATGCATTTATCAAGCTAACTCCCATAAAAGCTGCAAGAACTACACAGATACTTGCTTTTGATCGCTTCATAGATGCCTCGGCATCAGCAACTGAAGCACAAAAAGCAGGAGAAAACTAGTAAATGGGAACAGAAGTCTTTTATTGATAAAAAGGACAAAAAAAATCAGATTCAGTTTCACAACTGTAAATGACTAAGGAAGAAGGTAACTTAAAATCAGGCCCTAGAATCAGGTTTTTAAACAGAAAATACATCTTTTTGAGATCCTGACTGACCTTTGTAGGGCTGAACCTGCAATGTGGAGAGATGATGAACACAGCACGAACTTTGCTATCTGTAGCACACACAATTCAGGGTTGCATCAGTTTAGCCTTATAGTGCTCTAAAGACATAATATTGACTGACAAGCTGTCCAAATAGCACCCCAAGAGCTAAGAAAGTGAAACATTTATTTGTTGCTGAGTTCAGTGCAGTTACACCATCAACGTGCATGATGGAACCATCTCAGCAGAACAGACCTGAAAATTAACAGCTTCAGTTTCTCGTTCATAATTAGGGGCCTCTATACCACTTTGGCTGTAACAGGCCACAACCGAGGTTCCTTGAGGGTGTTTCCATCCAGCCTTGTTCACACCCTCGCGTGTCTCCCCTGCAGCCACCCCTGATACTCAGTAACAGGGACGGAGCAGCACTGGGCCCTCTGCAGAAGCAGTATATAATCATGTTATGTCCACAAGGATATGTTTATGATGGAGATTAGCTTCATTAAAACAAAAACTCACAGAACCAAAAGTATGAGGCACCTGATTTTGAAATAAATTACCTTCATGAAATTATGGTCTTTTCCTTGCACTGAAATACAGGAAATTAATGAGGTTGTCAGATGAATTCTATGAAGATTTATGTGCTGATTAGGTGACATGTCTTAAAACAAAATAAAATAATAAAGAACCTCTTCCATTAGAAAAGCAGCATATTTAATTTGAATTCAATCTTTTATCAGATTACTTCTGTTTAGTGGCAAATAGTTCCTTTGTTTAAAAACCCTTCACAAAGGCAAAGCCTCAGGAAAACATTTTGTAAAAGTATTCTGAAAGTCAAAGTCATTTTGACAGAAATCAAACCAGAAATAATTTCTCCCTGAAGGAATCCTGCTTTATTTTAATGATGTCTGGATTGTTTCCATTTAAATAGTGTAATGGGAATTTTAAAAAATTTCGATTCACATTGTCCGTCTTGACAACGCTCTTTTCTGTAAGCTTAGGAACTCATTTGTCATATACATTTTGTTCAAGTGGAGAAAACAAATATTAAAGGAAAACAATTTGACTAAAAACATCTTCCCTTCATTAAGGAGCTTTATGTTCTAATGTCTGAAAGTGAAAGTCTGCTTTAATGGCTGCTGGGAGCTGGGGATCTCTGTCAGACACTTACTGAGGCATTCTTGCTGGGTAATAGAGGCTATTTATGGGCCTTTTCATGACCTTTCTTCTTGGTACTGCCAACAGAGGAATACTGCAGGCATCTCTTTTGCATCCACATATCCGCTTGCTCACGGATTATTGTCTCTATTGTTTTCTTCATTTTGAAGAAAAATGTTGCATGTAATTAAAACAAGATAACAGTACAGTACTGTGTGTTCTATCACACGTCTAACTGATCCCCGCAGTCATTACACATACTAACGTACATTACACTGTGGAGACAAATATATCGAAATAAAACTCCGCGTTTTATCATCCAACACATTATGAATCCTGTCCGGCATTCTGGAAGATGCTTCTTCATTAAGAAAGGTACTTTCTGGCTGTTTCTGTCTACAAGACAGTCCTTCTTTAGAAGAAAATAGAACTTGCAATTGTTCAACCAAATCCCACAGTCTTTCAAAGTTAAATTGAAAGCCTGTTTAGTTAAATCATCCATTTAAACTTGCAATGCAAGGATCACGTGCACTCACTTGGATTCAGAGCTCGGCTCCAGCAACCCTTCTGCGTGATCATGAAAGCACCTCCCTTGCTTACCTTTAAATAGGGCCTTTCTGGGCAAACACATAACGAGCCGATGGACTGCTCATTCCAGCAGGGATTCCCAGTCTACAGCAGCAGCTGAACTCCAGCGGGTCTCTCGCTGCAGCTGCACAGAAACGTGCTCCAGCACCAGCCAGGAGACTCCCAGAGAGTATCCTGCACTGGTATCCTGCACCAGCTCCCCTTCTTTACAGCATTCTACAGGGATTTTCTTTTTTAAAAAATACATGCTATTATGTCATGTATGTATGTATAATTACATATATATATTATTTGTACAATGATTTGCAAAGTAAT
>JAUBNY010000244.1:2779501-2791387 GCA_032275445.1 Crypturellus soui
CAACACATCCACCGGCGGCTGGGAGCAGGCTAAGAACAGCCCCTCCAACGCCTTGGCTGCCCTGTCATGACCAGACAAGTGTCCCACTCTTCATCACCTGCGACAGCAACTTGTCTTTGCCGTCATGCCTCAGGTTGGATGTGTGTCCTCAGCAGGGCTCTCGGGGTCCAACCCGGAGTCGGCCAGGGTTGCTCAATGGTGGGACGAGATAGGGGGACCCCATGCCTCACCCCCTGCTATCCCCACAGGTGAACGCAACGCACAAATGACTTCATGGGCATCTCATTCTATACTCATCCTTACAAAGTTTTAATGGAAGACTCCTCACCTTCTCCCTTCCCATCACTACCTGTCCATTACCTCCCAGCTTTTAGCCTAAGCAGAGCTGGGCCTCGAGCACCACTGAGCAGCTCAAGCTCAGCTCTGCTGTCTGTGTATTGCCTAGTTAGTCACAGTCAACACCAGGGCCCTCAACTCAACACGAGTTGTCTCATTGTGTAATGTTCAACCGATCCAGCGTTCCAGCGCATAGTTGTGATGGACCTCACAAGGTGCTGGACTTTCCTCTGGCCTGAGGGAGGTCCTGCCAGCCTTGCCACCACTTCAAGTAGAGACCCAAACAAAATAACCGTCGGCACGTTGCCATCATCCCTTTTCAGAAAAGAGCGTCTTGGCTAAGGCTTTGTATTTCTTATAGTCACCTAATCACAGCCTTTTACTACTTTAGTGAACTAACTTTAAATCAACTTAAAAATTAATTCCAAATGTCTCATAATTAAAAAGAAACAGAGCTAATCCTTTGTGACAATCTGAGCCCAAAACTACACTGCTGAATTATTCGGACAATCATTTAAGAAGGAAGGAAAAAAAAAAATCCCTCTTGCAACCCTGATTACATCAATGCTTTAAAGAAATGTTTCTTCCTTAGCTCTTTGATTTCCCTGGTGGCAGTGATATAAACCTTGAACTTCTTAAATGTCACTTAATTTATATGATTTTTCTGTTTACCCTTTTGAAATGACAAGTTGTTCTGCAATGTTTATGTCTGTTTCAAAATTAGATATCGTGGGCAATCCAGGGCTGCAGTTGCATTTCTGTTAACTTAAGCTTAGTAAGCACTTGCCGTAAAAGGAGAAAATCAAAACATGCCTCATCTTTCTTTCTCATTTTTCACTTTTTGTTGATTGTCCATCAATTTAAAAAAACTATCCATTTAATACTTCATGTGTTGCTTCTTAACAATTTAAGAAATGTAAACTGGTGGTTAATCTGCCTTTGGTGGGCAACCAAAGAAATTACTGGGCTACTTTTAACTACCCATTGCTGACACGGGTTAATTAATTTCATTCCAACACAGGGACCCCAGTGAACTCATCTCGGGTGGCATCACCTTGCGGTGGCCGGTGGCTCCCCAGTGCTACGATCTTTGCAGAAGACCTTGTGACAGAAATGAAATTAGATTGACCTGTGTTGATTCTGGCCTCTGAATTAAGATGACAAGATTTGTAAGCATCCCATTGGACGGGAGAAGCCTAATTGGATTCCCCATATTGTGGTGAATTTTAAACTCTTTTACACCTAACAGTCTTACAGCCTTTCCTACCATTATTCCATTCTTATTAACATGAAAAGGGGAAGACAAATTCACCTATGTTTATAACTTATGGAACTTATTTTATACTGGGGAAGAGGAAGGAGAATATGCAAGCCACAATCTCAAAATTAACCTATTTGGCAATATATATATATGTAATTTAATTGTAGGGAATGACAAAATTCAAGTTGAGTCTGGGAAGATTTATACCTTAATTTGTACTTTAGAAAAAACAGAAAGGCCAAAAGCTGCCATTGCACTGAATGTAAACATGCGGGTGACGGTTAAAACCTTTAGCAGATTCTGTAGTGGTGCAAGGGTCTATAAGCTGTAAGAATAGACAAACCTGCAGAAAGGAGGTAGAAGAAAACTGCTTGGAGAAGGTGTACCTCCTAAAAGCAAGCCAAATCAGATTATCACATAAACTGGACAAAATACTGGTAGCAAAGCCGTGACAGGAAAGCTCGCGCGCATACTCGTTTCCTAGGGTCGGCGATCGCCACTGGGGAATGTTGACTCAAGTTGGTTCTTTCCCTGCTTCCTCCCGGCCTAAGGGTAGAACTCACAGAAATGCCCTCCGGTGCCAGCCTCTCCATTCTCCTTGATTACCTGCTATATTAATTTGATGATTTGCTCTTTTGAACCCATTGATCTGTTGATTCAGTTTTAATTGCAACCTTGATTTGATCACTGTGTTGCTCTGTTCTTAATTACCTCAGGGATACTCCTTTAGATTAGCTCAGGTATATGCTGGTTTAATTTTGCAGTTCTTTGCTTATCCTATGTTTTTAATCCTTAAGTAGGGCACCAACTCCAACACAGTTCATGATCACAAAGACAAGGGATTTTTAAGGCACTGCTGAACCATTCAAATGAGGACCCAAGACCCCTTATTTAAAGAAGCCATCCCAATTTCACTCTTAAAGAGGGAACCTAAGGGATCTGCTCAAGCCTCAGTAGCTTTGAGAATGCATTTATGAATTAGACTTCTTTGTTGGTAATCAGAGATGTAATCCCAATTTTTGGCAAAGACTTCTGAATTCCTTCAGCAGGAATCCCAAGATTACTCCCCATCTAGGAATAGGACAGTGCTTGATACCATGTTGATTTGCACTGAATTCTTACTTTCCTCTTACGTAACAGAAAATCAAAAATTCTGCTGAAAGAAAAGGAAAAAAAGCAGATTGTTTGACAGGGGACGTGTTGAAAGATCTTCAAGGTCACATTTTTGGGAAGATGGATATGAAGACGCAAACTCCCCAAGGACTTATCAGGAATCATAATTAACTTTTCATTGCCTCAAACCCCGGGGCACAAAGAAATTGAACCAAGGGTAGGAAAAGAAAGGTCACAGACAAAGCTTTGCATAAAATGTCACACACCATGGAGGAATGGCATGCCTACCTATTTGCCAGGGCTGTGAAAAGGTGCAACTGTTCATTTTTCGCCTGTTGAACACGAGAAGAAGGAGGGAGAAATGGTAAAGAAATTGCAGTAGAATGCCTCTGATATGCCATTTTGCCTAAGGAATCTAGAAAACACTAGTTAAAGGGTTGAACCTTAGAAGCTGGAGACCTATGAGCCCTCCAGAAATGCTAAGGTATTTTGGGTAGGGCCAGGAGAAACCCTTTTAATTGCATGGCAAGAGCCATAACAGCACCTCTAATTCTTGCAGTGGCAGGAGGCCCATGCGGAACAAGCCTCCCTTTGTGCTCATCTTTTCATGAAGATGTCAGCGTTCACGGGAAAACCAGAGAAACCAGATGATCTGGAACAGCAAGCTACATGGAACTTGTGTGTTCACATGGTGAAAAATGGCATAAAACCTCATTTGACTGTTTGCTTCATTAATGTTAATGCTGTGGCTTTGACTCAGTGGCATAAGTTGGTCCTCAGGGCTTTAGGCTAGACTTGAAGAGCAGAGTCTTCATGTAGCCCTAACGCCTCTGTTTTCTCCAGGACAGAGCCAGACTACCCCTGTTTGGGAGATGTTTGGCCTGTCAATAAGGGCAAGAGATTCTCTGCACATTTTGTGTCAGGTCTGTCTCGTCTCCGACTCTGCTTGTACCCGCGCTGGCATAATGGGTTCTCTAGGCACCGTATTACTAATAATAACTTCAAAGGACTTGTTCAAAGTTTAAGAGTTGAGCTTGAAAACAACTCCTAAACATGACACCTTTTAAAGATAGCAGTCAGGGGACTGCAGAATATTGACAATTACAGCACTCAGATAAGTAAACAAGTCTCTGTGGATTTGATAGCCCAATAAATATCCATTATTGCTCGCTGCCAGGCTGCGGGCCTGAAAGCGAAAACAAGGAGAGAACAGTTCTTAATGGCTGATAGCAAAAATAATCGAGCCTTATCTAAATCAGACTTTATTGGCCTGGATGAATTATTTTTGGCCTCCTGTAATCAAAGCTGAAAATTCACCTCTCAGGCACAGTATGGTAAAACTCATTAGCACCTCTCCATGTGCTGTTATGAAATTGCTCCATATGGCAGTGCATGATTGTTTATTTACTAGATTCAAATACAGGCAGGTTTCAGAAAAATAAAAAATAGTTATTATTTTCAGATTCCTTTAAGGCACAAGCGTATACGCCGAAGTTGTACACTTCTGCAATCACAATGTTTCCCTGGTACAAAGAATTTTGCCTTGTGCAGCAGTGAAGCTATTGATCAGGCAATTGGCAATCCTCGAGTGTGAGCACTCATTAAGGCAAAGGTATATGAATCATTTTTTAATGACATCTCTTTGCTTTCAGCAGCTTAGCATGTGTCCTGGTTTCAATGGATGCACTGTAATTTAGGCAAGCTGTCTACAGACTCCAGCCATTACTCTTACCATATGTTTTCTTCAAAAATTACCATGCACTGGGGTCTGCTAGCCACATTCATGGAGCGAGGTGCGCTCTCTCTGCTGTATCAGCACGTTAGCATTACTTGAAAAAGCAGGAGTAATGTGCTTATTATAAAGAGAAATTTCCAATTAGCAAGTTTAGTGCATGTGTGTTAACTTGGATTAAATACATTCCAATTATGGGCAGCTCATTATTAAAACTAGAGCCAGCTGTTTGCCAGAAATGTGAGATCTGGAAAACAAGCCTCTCCCTATTCCCTTGCAGAAGATCCCAGGTTATTTCTTCACCCTGTTGGTTCACACATAATGAGGACCTGCAGGAAACTCCTCTGTCATCTCATCTACATGTTGCAAAGCAAAGCAAGTGCTGAAACAATGGGATGTATTAGCTTTTTTTAAAAAAAAGGAAAATTGGGAAAATTGGAATTCAACAAAGGGCATGGGGATTCACATACACATTGGGAAATTACCGCCAGCTTCCCTTGGTAAGGATGTTGGACCAGAAAAAAGAAATGGTATTAAAATGGGAAAGACTCCGCCCTGTTATCCCTATTATTTCCATATATTTTCCTAAGTTGGAGGCAGGGGCCCAGGTGTTCCCATCGTGGCTGGACTGTGAACGCGGAGCCCCCTCAGCCGCCCTTCCCCGCTTGGGCCTGCGCACTGGGACAGACACGTGTGTTGCTTCATCCTTAAACACCAACTACGGCGTGAAGTGGAAACCAGACCACAGAAGAGCAAAAGAAGCACAGAAGTGCAAGAAAAGACAAATTCTCCTTCCTTTCAAGCTGCACTTTCACTGTCATGCTTAAGGAGTAGCAAACTACTTAAAATACACAGCCCGGGTCCAGCTGCTTCAGAGGAAGATAACTGCTACAGTAGGACTTGAACCTTTGATCTTAAAACATGTTCTGAAGTTTCCAAGTATGTCACTCCCAGAATTAGGGCCAGTCAGCATATATTTTTTTCAGAGCTTTATTTTAAGGCTACATTTCTGAACGACACCGTGTTGGGAGGTCAGCAGGACATTTATTCCTGCACTCGGGAATTTGGACAGGCAGAAGAGAAAAAAACGGGACACAGCCCGCCAAGAGCAAGCGCCGTCTGCGGGGAGACACTGCTCAGCCAAGGAGACCCTGGAATCTGCCGGAGACAGGAAAAAATCTGGAGAAGAAAAAAGATGTATGAAATGTGGGCCAAATACTGACCACGGGAGGGCTGCAGAAGAGGTAATCCCATTCTGGGCAGTCAGATGCTTTCACAGTGACGTTAGGAAACTCTGTTTATTAGACGAGGAGAGTTTAACGGCTCAAGGGATATGGCTATAAAGGGGTTTAGCATTGTTTGTGCATAATCTACGTATAACATTCAACCTGGGAATGAGATATGATGTAGAAAATTGCCTTTGCAGTCCTCAAAGCCAATAATTTAGCTCTGCAACCTTAATTTATAAGGGAGAAGGGATGGTAGTTGGAACATGAATTTGGATCACCGTCAGATTTAGGAATGAAAGTAATTAATGCTTCTGTGAAGCTCCCTTGATAGTTACTTTTGGATTCAAAATCTTTAAAGAAAAGTTTTAATTTAGGGGCAGAAGCTCATTATACTCTCAAAAGAATCCTGCTGTACTAAATCATTTTGCCTTCAATCCATACCCCTGCACCTCCTCCTATACAAACTGCTCATTCACCAGCGCGACTACAAATTATTTCCCATCTAAGTCATGAAACTTCTGAATTGCTTTGACTTTGACTGCACCAAATTCCGGCTCCTTATCCCCCCATTAAACACCCTTACTATAAGCACACACCAGTGGTGACTTTTTCTTTGCACACTAGCCCTTCATTCTGCCACCCATCACCCTCACCTCCTTCATCCTCAAACACCCCTGCAAGGGGTATTGCAATTGCAATTTCTGCAAGGTAAATGTCGGCCCTACAACCCTCTTGGACTGGACCAACCTGTAGCAACCCTCTTTTCCCACCACAGCACCTTCAAGAAGTCACGGAGTGGTTTAATGAGTTATTGAGGTGCCAAGATTATCTGATTGCCACCTCTGAATTTCACCTCTCTGCTTTCTCCTACTCCCCCTTCATCTCTTTATCATTTCAGATGACATTTTTTAATCATGGCTGGTATGTTTCTTCAGTGAGTGAACAACACAGCCCATACTTGGTGCTATTTTGATATATTAATAATAAAGGACGATGTGATTGTACACCTGGGGAAGCAACAGGACAGGATTTTATTGATTTGCAGGCTGTGTGCTTGTTTCTGTATTTTAACCTGTTCTTTGACACCTCTTGTGAACAAGTCCCAAATGGTACCAACCAAGCAGAAATTAATTTTTAATTCTCCCTCAGATTTGCAGATCCTTCAGCTCTGGCAATTCTGTAGCATCTTCATTTGCATTGTAAGCTACAGTTCCTGGGATCAACAAGATATCTGACTGATTTCAGACAGTAAAAGGGTTCCCATCAGCTGCAACAGGCACCGAAACCGCTACCTGGACAGCTAGAGGTGCGAGTTTAGTAAAGGTTTCATCTGTTTTCTTTTCCATACACAAAATCACCTCTCATCTTTAGTTATTTACCTTCTCCAGCGCAAGTACCTATGATATACAGCTGCAAACAAACCCAGAGGTTTTCCAGCTGAACAGCAAGCAGCAACGCTTTGCTACTTGTGTTGGCAGAGGAGGTATTTTCAGGTTCTCCAGTCAAACCCAGGATTGCTGCTCAAGGCACCTACAGGGCCACCTGCATTTGCAAAGCCAGCACTAGGGCCTCATCCACATTTTTAAGCCAAAAGGACTCCATACGTGAACAAAGTTAAGCACTGAGCAAGGCTTACTCAGGAACATGCCCAATATACAATACATAATTATAATCATGGCCGTCAGAAGAACAACTACAGGTCCCAGCTTTTCAGGCATTTTAATAAGAATAAAGGCAAATCACATCCGTACTTCAGTTTTAGTTTAGTCTCTCTTTAGCTGCCACTGATAGCTCTGCTGAGTTAGAAACAGCAGCCAATGTTTGCTGAAAAGGGTGGCCACACAATTCTCACAGTTAGCCTCTGGAGACTGCATTACTTCAAAAAAAGCCCTATCTTTAAGATCTGGGTTTTGATAAATGGCTGTCTTGGAGGAATGCCACTATGCATTTGATTTTTTTTTTGAAAAGTAAGGATTTGTTCCCTGTTTTAATAGGCTGTTATAGCCTTTAACATACCATGAAATTAAATGCCTCCATCGGGGACCCATAACTTATCATAACAATAGTATTTCTAGCACATGTTGGAACTAAGAGGAAAGTTAGAAGATGGTATAATAATGAGCGTAACATTTTAAAGGACTACAGAATGGTGGCTATACATTACTGAGCTCCCATAGTTAATCTGTGAATTAAAAACATATAAAAGCAATAATAGCCAAATCTCTGTAGAAATGGTTTGCACTTGGTAAAATTATCACTTGGCTGGAATTAACCTGTGATCTGCTGGTAAGCGTAGAAGGAAACACTTTGAAGCACATTCACCTCTCAAGCGACCCTGCGCTGGGCAGGGGGTCGGACTGGACCTCCTGAGGTCTCTGCCGCGCTCCATTATCCTGCGATCCCAATCACTCCTTGTAGCTTTTGATAGGTGCCTGTAAGGACGGTCTTGTATTAAGTGGGTACTAAGAAAGGATCACTTCTTGCCTGCAAAATCTCCACTGCAAAATCAATTTAAAAACTGAGTGTCAACTGTGCAAGACGGCAACGGCCTTCTAGCAAGGGGAGGGGACACGAGCACCCATCTCTGGCTTGCAGGAGAGGCCCAGGTTGTGCCTGCAGAGCAGCTGAGCGCTCAGGGATCCTGCTGGGATTCCTTTATTACAGGAGCAGAGGAGTCTTCCATGAAGCAATCGAGAACAGGGCCCTGATTCAGGAAAACATTTTTAAGTGGTCACAGCTCAAGTATGTGCTCCAATAATTCTCCAAACCCAAAGCCGTGTTCAGTGGTCAATCCTTCAAGAGTCCAATGAAGAAATGCTCAGTTAAGATCCATTCCAAATCCATTAGTATGCCAGCTTGCTCCTTACCCCCTGAACACTCTTCACGTACAGTTATGGGCTGCCCTTCATTTCAGGAGACCCTAAAGGCAGCTCTGCTGTTTACCACCTTTACACAGCTCCCTGCTTCCAGCACTGTGGTCACTGGTACTGCCAGGGAGATTTTAAAATTCCTTGTGAGAGAGGTAGGAAAAGACCCAGCTCCTCACAGGAAAACACAGTCACGCTACAGAACCATCTCCACAACAACCAGGACTTGCGAGACACTAACACTGCCAAGCTCTAAATTAAGGTAAGTCATTTGCAGGACTGAGATTACTCAAAAAGAAAAAAGAAAAGCAAAATCATAGAAAGTGCTTATTTATTAGTTAGGCTATGACAGGGAGAGGAACTGTCACAGAGCACTTCTATCAGCCTCTAAGTATTCTGGGGGAAATGGGATTTATTTTGACACAAATCTAAGAATAAAAAGAATAATTGAGGGTAGTCACAAGAGAGGCCAAAAATGTTCCTAAAAAGTCTCCAGCAAACGTATTGTTACCGCAGGGAAAGCTGAGTGCTCGTTAATTAGAGCTGCTGAAGAGCTTTCAAAACTGCCGCGGAGAAACAGTCGTTCTCTGGACCTAAACTATAAAGCTGGGTTCAAAGGAGCCTTTGCATAGTATGGGAGATTGGGTTTAGCATCAGTGACTTAATTTGGATCCTTCTTATTCATAGCAGCACAGGCCTAAGAAAAATGGTCTTTGGGCTTGATCCTAGTTCTCTCTGCCCATCTGGACATTCGGGGGCATCACTAACATCCACAGCCAACAGCAGTGTCTTCCACCCCAGCTCGAGGTTAGCCCATGTGGCTTCTCAGGCGTTACTTGTCCTCCGTGACCCACATGAACACAGTTTATAGAGCTCTCCTTATGGAGCATTTTGGTGGCAGGAGACTGTGTTTCCAATCTATATTTAAATATAAACAAGAACAGCCCATGATGCTGCTGAAAAACCATAAACCACTTGTAGGAACTCCGAGTGTATGGACAGCTTGGGACTACATCTCAAAGGCAGCTTCGTATCAAGGATCTGCACTCTTTCCCTGAAGACAGAACACATATGAACAGGGAAGATCAACCACATCTAAAATATTTGCACAATCAGCTCTGACTGAAATCTCATTTTGGCATCACTTTAAGGTAGCATTAGGAGACAGGGAAAATCACCACTTTATTACACATAGGCCCACCCATACAACTTAATCCCTGAAGCTGTCAGACCATTTAAGACCTGCCCAACAGCAAGCACAGCAGACAGGTGTCACCATAAAATGAGGGCTAAAACTCACCGGTATAAAGAACAAGCAATGAGCAGCAGCAAAATATTAACATGCACACTGTTTAATTAAATGACAATATAATTTTCTTGCAGTCTTCCCCTAGCTCTGCTGGAAGAGTGCAGTGTTGACATAGTAATTTTATAAACTTCCTTGACAGTTCATGTTAAACCATCTTCCATTAGCTTAGATTGATAATTGCCACTTCTAAAGGAAATTAAATGTCTGAAAAATCCATTAAACATTCCAAATATCTGAGAACACCTTATGCAGTGGTTATTTTATCTAAACCATTGTATAAGCAGATAAATTAAAAAAAAAAAAAAAAGGGAGACTTGACTTCATACTATACTTTAATGCAAGAAGAGGTGACTGTAAGCCAGATTCAAATCTTATTTGCATTAACTGATATTGGTAGCAATTTCACAGTGAAATCAATAAAGTTTCAGTATTTGGCATTAGATCTGCTTTCCACTCTTTTTTCTTCCTCCAGAAAATATAAAATGGAGAGAAAAGCCTTATTTCCACAGACATTCCTTTAATAATGTGTCAAAACAGAATCCATTCCAAATCTTGTCAAAAGTCTTATGTGGAGATGATCAACTGATATATTTTCACTGTATTGGCTATTTCTTTACCACAGTGCAAGCACACAGACTGTGCAGAAAAGTGACAAAATTGCCCTATCCAAAATACTACAGATTCCCTTTTCTTTAACGTACTTTGGCATTTAAATTCCCAGTGGCTGCTCTATCCAGGCAGTTTTAAGCTGCTTGAAAAAGCCAAAACATGCTTTAATTACAGCTTCTTAAAATTTATTATGTAAAGTTAGTTGCTAAACAGCTGAGCAAAGGAAGTTTCTGAGGACGGGGCAAGTACCTTGGCCTATCTCTCAAACCAGGCCAAGTTCAAGAAAAACTAAGAAGCTAACCCAGAATAGCACCTCCTTACTCACAAACAACTCCTCTTTGGCTTTTCTCTGCTGAAAGCAGACTTGAAAATTCTCACAGAACCTTTTCTTTGGGCTGACCACACAGAAGCACCATCTCCTCCTAACACCAGCTTAAGAATGGGCAGAAGGTGGTGAGAAGACATCTCAGCTTCAGTCCTGCCAATTTAATTTAAACACAGCCTCGTCACAGACAGCTGGGGCTAGAGCACACTCTGATACCAGCTGGCCTCATTGGTGATGAACAGCTGATTTGTATCTATCATAATTGAAGATGCAGCTTATTTTGACTTAATGCTACACCACATACGAGGAAGCCTCCTTGCTGTCTTCAAGCAGCCCTTCTAACACTACAGCAGTTACATTCTGGACACAAAAAAAATGGACAAAAATTACCAATTTCCTGATTTTCTTAAGCACATTAGAACTGCTTACTGCAATACAAAGCGATGGCTCCAGGACTGCCACGCCAACCAGCAACAACCCCATCTACATTTACACACAAAGGAAATGACAAAACTTAATCTCTGTACAACTTACCTTACCTGGAATGGAACATTTGATGAGGCTTTCTCACTTGATTGAGGTTGGGTACTTGGTGTATCAAATAACTGAACAGCAGATTAGAGATGATCTGCTGTCACTTACTCTGTCCACATCTCAAAAGCTTCATATTGCCAGTTACTTTGTCAGGGCTTCAGTATAAGTGATTTAAAAAATTGTGATCTGTCCTCTGAAAGCATAAAAAAAAAAATCAAAATGTAGTTAGCTATTTGTCCAAACTTCTTAATTGATCTAATGCAGCAGAGGAATGCACAACATCTACTGCCAAGATGTTAAGATACAATATATGATAAGGACTCTTAATTAATCTTTTGAGATTATTTGAATGGACTGTTGAAAAAACAGCATATTTGAGAAGCTTCTCAAACAACATGGTTGAGAAGCATGACAAAAACAATTCCAGTCATGTTTTACAATCATCTCTCTTATAGTAATCCTCAAATCTTCTCACTGATAAAAAGGATGGGCGGTTGGAGCAAAGTCCCACAGAACATTGGCCCAACTTCCCAGATTTTTGAAAACTGTTCTTATAAACCCTACTAGCCAC
>JAUBNY010000244.1:2791487-2823106 GCA_032275445.1 Crypturellus soui
CCTTGGGCACAGCCGACAGAAGAAATATCGAGCACCCCATGCAAACTCATCCAGCAACCGTTTCCTTGCAGGACTAGAGTTTTCTCACAGGGAAAATCAGGCAAAAGCAGCAGCTCCACAGAGGTTGGTTAGAGTCAGAAAGAAATTTATATTTTATGCTATTCTAGGATATCCCTTGTAAAACCACAGAGTAGACCATTTCCATATTTCAGCTTTGACCGTATTATTTAGCTTTAGCTCTATGAATAATCTCATTTCACTGTTATGAGGTTGCATTTCTGAAGACTGGTTATAAATTTCATATATATACAAATAATTTCTCAAGTTACTATCTACCAAGCTGTTTTTTTTCCTGTAACCTCAAGGACAGCTTGTCCTTAGACAAGCTCAGCTCCTCACTTCCCATCTTACCACCTCAGTTATTAAAACACAAAGTCAAAATATTTATTAATGGCTGCTTGAATTTGTACCATTTTTGTGCATTATCCACAGAAATTCCTTAATCACCAACTGACAGCAATTTTTCCACAGACCAACAGAACTATTAAACCCTTGTTCTGGTCACTATTTTTGTGCAAACCTCTCTTCTCTTAGGGTGCATTCTGTGAACACCAAGGACTCAAAGGAGAAGATGGGAGTAGGTCAGAACGTGTGACTTGTAATCTGCTTCCTTTTCACTCTGCATAATACTGAATCAAGTCCTATGTGACTTGCTCAGATGCCACCAAGACCAACGTAAAGCCTCCCATGGATGGGCAGCAGCCTGCGGGCCCAGCCCCTCACCTCTGCAGAGCAAACTGCAGCTGGGTGCTTCACTAAAGACCTAGATAACGCCTGCGTGATGCTTTCCGAAAAGAAAGGAAATCAGTGCTCCCAGTTGCCAAAATTCTCCACACCAACCTGCTGAGTCTAGTGCTGACAAATACCTCCTGAATCCGTTACATTTTTAGCATTATGAAAAACAGTTTTTCACATGAGAGAGCTTATTCACTCAAGAGGGTTAACAAAATGATTCACCTCCTTTGCCATCCTGCTAGGTGCTAACAGCCTTATTGCAATCAGCTGAGTGAAAGCAGAAACTGGTATTTGCAAAACGCTGCATGCCATCAAGGATGCAACGAGTTCTCTGTTTGCCTTTGACCCTGCTATAAAAGCTGCAGCTTTTTCCTTGCTGTAGCCTGAAACAAAATCATTGAATCTCAGGTGGGAAAATAATTAGTAACATGGGAGGTTGAATGAATTTTGAGATATTGAGGAAAATGTAGTTTGAAGTGTCAGGTTTACTTGCCTCCCCACAGGAACTACAAAGCAGCAAAGAAATAAAACCCTCTTAGAACTTACAGCTTTCATCAACCTATTCCCTCTGGCTGACTTTTTCCCCTCAAATCTCTCTTTTCCCAATGGCTCCCATTAGAAACACAAATAATCCATCTCTCTGCTTAGCGACAAATGTCATTTTACTGGGGTAGTAATACCAGCAAAGAAGGGCTATGCAACCTGCTCAGTCAAACACCCAGTGCACTCACTGCAGCTATGGGCTGGACAGAACCTTTACGGGTTTCTCACACACTCCTGGGACCAGAGTCTGGAAAAAGTATGGGCAGAAATTGATTCTTTACTACGCAATTGAACAAAAGATAGATAAGCACCTAGCACTTACCCTCTTAGGGGAATTTAGGTGCCTCAACGCCTTGTTCAGCAGTGAGTGTTGAAATATGAACGTGTGACTTGTGGCTGAGCCGTAATCCTGCTTTGCCACTGCCTGCTTTTCCTTTGGGCCCCAAGCGCCTCTGCCCACAAATCCCATCTCCGATGGAAAAGCATCCGGGTCCCAGTGCTGTGCCCAGCCTGGCCAGAGTAGCCACTGAGATCCCCAAAAGAGCCAAGCACAGGACAGCCATCCTCACCATTCCCTGTCCAAACAGGTATACAGTAACAGGAGTCGGTATTTTGAGCACATATCGCTCTGTGCGTGAATGCTCTTGAGCAAATTAATTCATAGGCTTGCTTGGCACTGCAGTCAGATACCCTCTTTAAGAGGAAAAGTAAGTGAATTCAAATGCCACAGGATAGAGACAAAAGAACGAGGTGATTTCACCTGCTAGGATTTCACCTACTAAAGCCAAAGAAATTAAAAGTCCATGAAAAGTGGTGCTGGATGCAGCCTTCCAGTGAGAGAGGCAGCTCTGGACAGCGCAGAGGAAACAGCTGAAGTTGCAGAGGGGCTGATTACTAAATAGAGTGTCTGGCAACAAAACAAGCCAAAATTATGGAGAAACAGAGAACTAACATCAGAAAAAATGCAATGGGTGCAAGAAAACCTCCTCCCAGACAGCCTCTGCAGTGACCACATCCAAAGCAGCAGGATCCAGCGCACGGAAGCCTTCCAAGAGGAGAGGAAACTTGTCCGAGGGTGATAAGAGACACTGTAACTACCAGAACAATGCTGGAAAAGTAATTACAGAGAGATCCAGGTCTCAGCAGATAGTAAGGCAGTTTCAACAGGGAGCCACGAGGGTACTTCCTGGCCCAGTGATAAGCATCAATTCTTGTCATGGCACCAAAAGAAGGAAGTGTCCGTGACGTTCCCTAATTACTTACTGCTGCGCTAAGACAATGACTTGGAGAAGACACGGAAAGCAACAGGGCAGACCAGAAAGTTCTCAGAGTGCAAACTCTGTACCACGTAGACAAGAAAACTGGGGAACTGTTTTGCAAAGCGAGCTTATTCAGAAGCTATTAAAACAGCCAATCGCTACGGAATTGAGCAGGGGAGGAAACATGCCTCCGAGGGAGCGCGAACCGCAGCGATCGACGTCCTCAGAGCCCCGGCCGCGGCGCAGCAATCCAATACTCCTGCGGCAGCTCTGCCCTCGCAGATGAGGCGACCCGAGGCCGTGCGCCCTCCACCTCCGATACGCATGTGGAAAATGTAATGAGAGAGACGTTAAAGGAACGGACGTCACCGAGTGACAAATTACCGGCTTCACCGACCTCTCCTGAAAGGAAGTTTCAAACTTTTGTCAGCGCAGCTCAGCGGCTGCGATAGGCAAGGGGAGCAGCACTGACTGTGCAGAGCACCAGGAAAAGCAGCTCCATTCCAAGTCCTCCAAGCCAAAAGCAGAGTGGCGACGGAGGGACACAAAACGCAATGTGGGAACATTAAAGCACAAGGCAGGCCTGATCCTTGGCTGGGTGAGTGGCTTAATGTCCCAGAACCAACACTGTTTGCCAAGAGACGCTCTGTGCATTTAGTCTTTGCGAGAGGTGGTCAGAACCAGGAGGCTCACGAGTGTTTGGAATCAAAATAAATTAACTTAAATTAAAATCTTACAAGCTTTTGGAGCTTCCAAAAGGGCTTGCTCTGGATTTTGAGTGCAGGATAAAGCACAAAACACAAACTTCTTTTTAAAAGCTTGTGTCCTTGTAACTGCCAAAATGTTAACAGCAGGAGATTGTAGTATTGCAAACAAGTTAGTTAATATTTCCAAGTGCCAAAGATTTCACTTCAGATTTTGAACTTCATATCTCATGCAGCTAATAGGTTTCATGCTGATTATTAAACTGAACAATACAGAGTATCATGCTGTCGGCAAAAACAATTATCATTATTAAGATTATATATTTGCCTCCAAAAGAGAGGAAACAGCTTTGGACAATTGATCTATGCCTCCAGCACACTAATAACATGAAAAGTGAAGTGATTTGTCCCATCAGCCCCTGTCCCACTTCCTATTCTAGGAGCAATAGTAGATTTTCACATGATAAAAACCCGTATAAATGCAGAAAACATTAACTTTTGAAGGCTTTCTTCCTCGATCAGACCCTAATATCTCCTGAAACACTCTCAGTTAAGAGTTATAATTTTTGGCATCTTCAGAACATCAGGGAACCGAGCCAAAGCTGATGATTTTGGGGTGTCATTCTTGATGGTAAAAACCCTCTTTTCCTGACTAAGATACAGCCACATGTGCTAGATACATGACAGAAGTCAAATCCCTCTAGAAATTCAAGTTGGCACCAGAAAGCAGAGACACCTAAAATCACAATACTCACAACAATCTGCTGAAAAAAACAAAACCAAACAAAACCTTGCAAATGGAGAATACATAATTCCTCATTCAAAGCCTGAAATGTCAGGATTAGGCTCCACAACCAAGGACTCTTCACATAAATATTACATAATATCACCTTTTAATTGCCCTATGTGCTTGCCAATGTATCTAAGTGCTGCTGTTGCAGATGACAGATGAAATACTGCTGTTCCAGCCTCCAAAAAAAATTAATCTTATGAAAACCAGTTAAAAATAGGACTTTTTTTTTAGTAGGAAAGGGAGAAAAAGCAAAACTCAGAAAATCAGATTCCAAAGCGGAAAATGCCTAGAGGCAAAGGAAGTCCTATACAGTTATAATAAAGAACAAAGCTTGAAGACAGGAAAATGTATCCATAGCTCAATGCTTAAAAAAAATCATGCTAAAACCAAAAATCTAGAGGAAAAGCAGAAGACTCAGGTGTTCTGAGTCTTCTCCCAAACTGAGATCAACAGGGTAAATAATCCATATTTTTTAGGTGTGTTAAAACTTCATCTTCTTAACTAAAATAAATTCAGTGCCTGTATCTGTAAGTGGGATTTTGACAGCAGAGGAGATGCATCTTCATCAGCACTTTGCATCTGCCTGCCCCCTCACTTCAGTTCTTTTTGTCATTTTGGAATATATTAATGATCCAAACCATCAGATGATTCCAGTTAAGCTGAAAGAGATTCTCTGAAGTGGGCAGCACTCCAAATAACAATAGATTGCTGAAATAATGGCCTCTATGGAAAGAAATACATCAGAAAACTAGTTTAAAATGGCAAAAGAAGAGGGGCTGAAGATCACAAGCAAGTGCTTTATTAGCAAGTTTGGAAACAAATATTCAAAAGGGCAGCAGGAAGTTATATTTAGTTTTGTAAGGCCACCTATGTGTTAAAGATAGAGAATCCAACACAGATATTTAGACTCTGTTGATGTTGGCCATGGAAACGAGCCCTTCCGACAGGTCAGCTGCTGTCCACCAAGCTCAGCACAACCGTGTGTCCATGCCACGGGCTGAGGAACAGCCGTAGCGCTTGGTCCTGGGTGTCTTCACCCAGAAGACACCACTGCAGTCTCACAATTCCAACTAGCCACACTGCCAAGGAGCTGCACTGTGGTGTTCTGGAGCCCAGCGTAGCTAGAAATGGCAAATGCAGATTTCCATGCACCCGACTCACATCAAGGCTAAAGAAAAACACATGAAATTGCCAAAAGTATTAGAGTGTGGTGGCACGTACTGCTGTTCAGACCCAAACGGCCCAGCAGGTGAGCGGCAGGTTGTCACTCACCGCTCTGCCGAGGTCCCTGCAACTCACACGAGTGAGTAACTCCAGGGCCTGGCACATCTCCAGCCCAAACCGCAGCGCTCAAGGAAGGAGCTGCCGGCGCAGGTCAATTAAAGCGCGAGAGCTTCTCTGCCGCCTCTGCCCCTCTCCTTCCGCTTTATCTGCTCCGACGGGCTGCAGAACTCACTGAATCTTATCCCTTTCACTGCCCTGAAAAGCTCCCTAATTAGCTTTCTGCTACTCTGATTAGTAAATGTAACATAGGGGCCATTATTATTTTTCCAGGTGGCTCTACAAATTTTCTGACAATAAACCAGACCGGTGAAATCTATGAATACACAGACAATCTGTGAAGCTTAATGCTTCCATTTGTTAGGCTACCTGAGTAAGAAAAAAAGCCATTAATGCGGATAAGCCCCTTCACAACTTTCCCCATTAATAGCCAGTCTTAATTCACAGGTGCCTTTTTAATCTCTGTTGAATTCCTCTAGACCCTAATGAACACATGTAATAATAATAATAGCAATTCAGAATTTAATCCTGATTCCAGTCTTTCTTAAATTAGACCTTAATCATTAGGAGATTACAGGATAGTGAGTGATATTTAATCAATGAGTTTAATTTGGCCCCATTATTTATTTGATACAGTTCCCCACATGGTGGCTATAAATCTTTTCCCCCCAGCTTGACCACCAGAAGAAACGATGAAATATTGAGTGAAAAAATATTAGATTTGATGACCCTTTTCAGTGCAAGTTAAACTAATTTATCGCTCCATGTGTATGCACACCTTTCAAGCCAATGCACATATCTAACTCACACATACCCAAACACTCAGGTAAGATTTACTGTGCTTCATTTTTGTCTCTGTTAACTCTTAGCACTATCAGTCAAGATTTCCCAGCACTTACTACAACATTAGCCCTAAGCATCGGGAAATCACATTTCTTGGTGCCAAGGGTTTAAAAAGATTCTAATTCAGCTATTAAACTGGAAGCAGCATGTGCCAGCCCCACAGCACATTCACCCATTAATTCTGTCCCCTGGAAAAAATGAGTACCTCTTGCACCAGGCTGATAAAACGAGGGAACACACTGATTATGGCTGTGGCAGCTATTCTTGACCCAACCAGCAGTGACAGTCATCAAACCGCAGTACCTAGAGCGCTGCAAGCTGTGTAAGCTAACCCAAGACATCATTAATTCCAAACACCAGAGCTTTCGTCCAGACACTGTGGTTCAGGGAAGCTTAAAAACAAATCCCTTTGGTGGGTTGAAATCCTAAATGCTGTTCACATTAACTTCACAGGCGCTACTCGAAACTTATCACTCCAGTTGGCCTGGATAAATGCTAGTATCAAAGTGCCACTGCCCTTCACTGGGTTGCTCAGAACTGGGCCTACAGATTCATTAATTATGTTAGACAAACGGAAATCAAACTGATGGAGAGATTAACTGGTTTTTATTTTTATCACAATAGTTTGGAAGGGACAAAGTAGCTGTGGCCACAGCAGACTGGGCGATTGGTGCGGCCAGGATCTGAAACATGCAAATGCTCAGGGCAGGGAAACATAAGCAAGACAGTATTTAACAGGGGAAAATATCTTGATATTAAAAGAGCATTAATGCTGTTAAGTCTCTGCAGAGACTCCCAGTGATCACAGGGGGGTTGAGATATGGACTCCAAGTTACTATGAAAGTGCCAGTCATGAAGGGTCCCACGGGGTTGCTACAAGGTAAGTTTATATTGTATCTTAATGCAGGACTCGTGTGCTGAGAGAGCTTATATATGTATTAAGAGTTGTGTGCAGTAAGGATTGACTCTTAGCTGGGAGATGGTAGCTCCAAACCTGTTAAAGCAGCAGGGTTTTGATCACACCGTTATCACACGGTTGGTACCAAAGCCTTCCTTCAAGGAAATCCTGAGGTTTGAATTACCACGTGCAGGGCAAGGACTCATTCCAGCTACCTCCACTGCCAGGTCTGACCACAGATTCAAGACATTCACAAAACGGGGGATGTCTGTGTGACTTTCCCCCAAGTGAAGAAGCTCGTGGAAAGGAGATGTGCTCCTATGTTGTGTGCTACCTTATCAATTCTCTTTTGTGCCTTATTGCTCTGCTGCAAAAAAATCGCCATATGGATGTTTTACCACAGAGAAGGGGAAGAAAACAGGAAACCACCCAGGTTACATCTTGCCTTGAGAAGGGCCACAGAACATCCACTAGAAATCTCACCTCCGCATGTCCCCGTTAGCCATGAGGAAAATAACCAGATCTTCAGTAGAGCTCAGTGTGTTCGGTTAGACAGATCATTTTGGAAAATTGAGGATTAATAGAAGCTAAACACCATTCAACTCCTGAGACAAAATCCCGGCCCCAGGGTCTTCAGGATAACTCACCAGTTTGATCCTCGACTTTTTATTTCAATAAATATAACCTTAACTCATGCAACAATCCAGCTAGTTGGGCTAGGAGTAGAGGCAAGGGTTTAGTACAGAAACATCTCAACCAAAGGCAGACAAACGCTTTGAAAAACTGCAACCAATCCTGGGCGTGTTGCTTTCCAGTTACAAGTATTTTAGTTTTGATAGTCTAGATACCGTGTGCACATTTACAATCATTTTTCAGAAAAGAACATGTGTTTCTTTAGGAATATAGTTTAAGGCTGTATTATGAGAATGCGTTCTATGGACCTACTAGTCCGGAGCAGTAGATTTAAGCAATTTTTGCTTAGTCACTCCTCTTTTAAGAAACTTTACTAGTTAATAAACAGTGCTTAGCTGTGTTCCCTCAATACTCACCATTCTCTGACTCAAAACCAGATGCAATGAAAACACTGCCCTCTCCTTCCTCTCAGCACTTAGAAAGGTTTATTGATCTCCAGCCTCCCACAACTCAGCAGAAAACTGCTCACACTTGACAGTCTCCCGAAATCAGCCTTGTTTCCAGCCTCACTAAAACTGTCAGCCACACAAGGTCAGGAAATGAGGAGAGCTGCTGTCACCTGAATCACGTCTACCTCAGCCTAGGCCTCCCTCCAAACCTCTGTGTCCCAGAGAAAATTGGAATACCTCGAAGTAAGACTTTCAAGTCTGTTAAAACTGTCATAAACCAGGTTCTGGAAACAGCTCGGAGAACTCCAAAGAACTTCAACACTGCAGGCTCATGGAGGCTCCCTCGCCACAGATGGCTCATGGTGGTAACGTTAATATGGGGGCTCATGAACACGGACACCGCTACAGCAGCATCTACAGGATATTCTTTTTCAATAACATGCTACAAGAAGTGATAATGAATCCTCTTACACTATCTAGACTCCATATGATAGTCATGGCTTTTAAAATCACCACAGAAGTCTGCAAGACAGCTCAGAAGGAACAGTTTACTTTCTGAACACCTTGATAGGTTCTCATAAAAAACAATGCCAAAGGAGGAAATCAAATTCTATCATGCGCCTTTGAGACAGAAACATTGTTCCTTCTCTGTTTTATTCCATTTCAAAAACCATAAAAGCTTCTTTGTATGAGAGAACAGGAGCAAAAGGCTTCTGGGGAACTAAAGTGACTTGCTTCAAAGTCGGCTAAGTAATTTAGCTGACCTCAGGAATAGTCAAACAGTTCCAAGACAGTGATGCATTTGCAATGAAATAGCTACTTGCTCACCACTTGTATTTGCACATGAGAAACTACACAGGATTCAGTTAAATTTCATGTGCCTAAGATCAAAACCACACATACATACATACATAACCACACCTACACACTCCCAGAGGCACCACTATTCATGGCAAACCCCATGGTTATGATCACCAGCACCACGTCTTCGCGTCTGCTGGTGACACGGGGACATCCTCCCCACTTCAGCTGGCCGCGGTGGCGCCGGGAGCGCTCAGTGGTGCATCAGACCTTGTGGCTGTTGCGCTAACAGCGAATGCACAAAGCAAAGGGCTGCTTCGGCTGGTGCAAGTCAGCGTGGCTCCACTAACCCTGGCTCCGAACGGCTTCTGCACACAAACGCAGGCTCGTGGCGTGCGAGCTGCCCGGCGCTGGACGCAGCCCAGCTGCAGCAGGAGCTGTTTGGCTGCGAGGATGCCGTGCCAAGACGGAGCTCACACGGAGGAGCTTTCCCTCAGCAAGGCCTGCTGGGCTGGATTTAGTGCGCGCCAAGCAAGCTAACGCAGAAAACTTCCACCAAACATCTGCTCTGATCTGGCAGCCCTGACGTCTGCAGGACACGGTTCTTAACTTCGCTTTTGCCAGGTCAACTCCACATCAAGTGAAACTCTCCTTCCATTTGAGCCAATAGGAGTTTTGCGACCAGTTTCGGCTGCAACAGGATTTCCAAATAAAGTTTTTTTCTTTTGGTCAGCTGTAGTTCTCCCTTCCCTGCAGTAACGCAGACCACTCCACAACATGGCATTCACCCTTTTGTTAATGATAGTGTTAAAAAAAAAAATCAATAGCTCAATTAACAATCAGGAATGGAGCTTCCAGGCAACAAGCACCATGATCAATAACTTATGTTCAGTGAAATTAAAGGCACTTGTTAAGTCAAGTGTTAAAAGCTGCACACACTTAATATGGGAATATCAGTCAAGAACAGTTTGGCAGTTTAACTTGAGAAAATCGGTAAGTACAAAGTTCCCAGACTATGTTCCACATCAACGAGCAACTAATGAAGCATAAATACTCTCACAAATTCATTTCTGTAATAAATTCTCAAATCCCTCAATACGCAGCAGTAGTGCTCAGGTAACATAAACATTCACTTTTCTTATGAGTTACACTCGCACAATATGAATCCAAAATGAAGATGGCAGAGCTAAATTCAGCGCTCGTGCAAAGGCAGATCCCAGTGGATAGAGCCAGCATCAGCACAGCGTGGCCTCCCTGCTACCAATGACAACATTTCCTACCAGCATAGAGGGACACAAGAAGATCTCCTCCAACAGATTTCTCCAAGAGCAACAAATGAAACCTCAAATGAAACACGTGTTGATTTTATGCAATAGGCAAAAGCAAAGATTCACGCAGAAAAGAGACACCAAAATGTTTGTTTAGGTCCTCTGGAAGAGTTATAGACATGAATTACACAATCAAAATCAACAAGCCTTTACAGACACCGATCTGACTTAGATATTGCGACCAGATATTACAGTATTTTGTAAGATGGCAGTTAGAGGGAAGATTTTCAAGGCGTAAAGGACAGTGAGATGCTCAACTCTCAGTGGAAGCCCGAGTAAATCAGATGTCTCATTCTCATTTATGCAACCCAAAATCTCCCATCTGCTCTCAGCAGAGATTTTCTTTGAGAACATTTCAAGCAGTGTCAAAACTGACTCCTACATCAAGCTTGTGACAAAATTCATCTCATGGTCAATAGCCTTGTTTTTAAAGCTCCACTGGTAAGAGAGATGATTTAGCAGCACACTCCTGCTCAGGGAATAGCCAAATTGAAGGCTGCTCTTCCAA
Source organism: Crypturellus soui (assembly GCA_032275445.1). Taxonomy (NCBI): domain Eukaryota; kingdom Metazoa; phylum Chordata; class Aves; order Tinamiformes; family Tinamidae; genus Crypturellus; species Crypturellus soui. Next base: position 2,802,323 of record JAUBNY010000244.1, read on the forward strand.
TTACACCAAACTACCTCTTTATAAAGTAAGGAATATTCACAGGACGATCTATGCTCCTTCAAACTTGAAAAGAAGAAATGAGGAAGTGACTAGAAACCTCGGCATGCCTCGTTTTCCCTATCAGGACCCTATCTTACCGCAGCCTGCTGCACACCCCATATCCCTTTCCATATAACACGGGAATCTTGTGAGGCACAAGCTGCTTAGGGAATATCAGGAAATGTGGGGATGAGGATGGGGTGACCGGTTGTATCTGGTTAATGAGCTGCCCCTTTTCTTGCCTCTGTTCCACTCGTATCCTGAGCATTGCTGACTGCACTTTGATGGTACCTCATCAACGAAAATCAATCATCTGAGATTACGCACACTGTATTTCATCTCCATCAAAAATCCTCTTCCTACAGAGCTCCATTAATCTCTTCATCATTGTTTAACACAAAAGGAAACTTCTGTTGCAAGGGCTCTCAGGCTCTGCTTTGACATTATAATTAAAGCCATGTAGAGTTCACTTCAAGGCTACAAGGACTACTTGGTTTTCCTCAGCAAACCTCCCACGTGCAAGAAAAGAAGTGAAACCGAACTCAGGCCAGTCTCTTTCCTAAACTACTGTGGGGAACTTGGACCACAGAGCAACTCAGAGAAGACCAAATGTTGACAAGTCCAATGGTGAGTTGCAGGGGCAGCAAAAGCAGGCGCCAAGGACTGGTCTCACTTTGAGAAGTGGAGAACTGCCTGCGGGACGTCCCGGGGCAGCCCTGCAGGTTTAACCACACCAGCGGGACCCGAGACAAACATTAACTCAAGCAGTTCCATAACCAGCATGATGGGGAAGATGAGACCAGGAGCGCCTCAACAATCCTTTCCGAGCTTACAACTTCTTGCAAAACTAAGAGAGGGGTTTATGAGCCCTTTGCAGCAAATAGCAGAAAACAACTTTGTTAATCATCTACCACCGTGGCCAAAGGAGCTAAGAGCACGAACAAATTCAGACCAGCCACAGGCTTGGGTATCAGGATAAGGATAGGGTCTGGCTCTCCTAACTCAGGATTATTGATGCTAATTTACAAATCCTGGTGATTCCTCCCAGCTGCACAGCGCTGGCCAGCAGAAACATTCAGGAGTCTTATAAATCTAATAAATCGAAGTTTAATAAATAGCACCTGTGTTTCTCCCAAGTAATCTGAAGGAAGGCGAGCAAGTGAAATTTGGGGCAGTATCAAATCTTTCTGTGATCCTTCGTGTTGCCAGGTTTTCACATAGCAGAGAGAAGACGATTGCAAACAGTTTTGAAAATGACAGCTGCTTTTTGGGCTTGTCAACACAAGATGGCATATACTTTACACACTTCTGACAAGCATGATGGATACTAGAAAGCCAGCCAGCCTTTTTGTAGTATTAGCTTAATGCTGCCCCCATGCAAAACAGTTTTACTGGCATTGGACTATTGGTCTTCTGGTTAGAAAATGGATAAAATAGATTATCCAAATACACATGAAATGCAGGGAACGCTCAGACTCGAGCAGACCCCCTTTCTGGGGGCCTAGCTGCTGCTCCTTGCAGCAAAACCCAGGGGCTCCAGGACAGGCTGCCCATCTGACTGATGCTCACGGCTAGAACACAACCCAGTCTCATACCTTTCCAGCTGTCTCCAACGAACCAAAGGTCACAAATGCACTTTGGAAAGGCCGGGAGCCCCCCTGTCCTGCGGCTGCCGGCAGTACCAGGGCACACGGCGAAGGCCGCAGGCAGGGGCCAGGGCCATGCAGCTACCTTGCTTCCCACAGAGGATGTTCCACTTGTTTTAAGCCACTGTTCGGTAACCGAGGGTTCACAGAGTGACAAAACTGCTTAATAACAGAGCAGCTCCTCAGATATTCAGTGAGGAATGCATGTAGAGTGCAGCTGTCTGCTCTGGTGTGGCTAGTCCAGACTGATAATTTATTTATTGAGAAACAGGAAAGGGAAATGCAATTTGGATCTTTAGAGGAAAACCAGACTTGGGCCTGAAAACCCTTGGATCACTTTCAGGAAGAGGGCTTAGGTATCTGTGTCTCGTAAGGCAAAGCCCCGTGTAGCCCTGGTGTTTCCAAGGTTCCTCTTCAGCTGCTGCCCATGGGAGCACCCAGGCTCCCACAGGGCAAAGCCAGGACCTGGTTCTAAACCACCTTTTTCAGGTCCAGACTGACCCAGTCTGGGCAGCTGTAGCAAGCAGCAGGGTTTGCAGCTTCTTCAACCAGTGCAGCTGCTCCCACACTCGGCTGAAAAACTGACCCCACGGGCGCACCTTGTGCGAATGGCAAATTTGGGGGTGAATTCCTCATGCCTTATGCAGTCTCCTTGAACAATGCCACACCATTTGGATTCTTCCACTTGACAAAAACGTGGAAAAAGAAGCCAGGAAATGTCCTTGTACAAGCTCGAGGAAGTATGAGCACGCAGGAGACAGAGCTGTGCTGGGATACCTGCTTGCCCAGGACACAACGCAGCATGTGGCCCAAATAGACCGGATCATCTCTGGAAGCAGCAAAGCTCAGCTTGTTTTGGTCTCAGCAAACAAGAATTTTTGCTATTTTGTTAATTCAAAGAACAGAGTAGATTCTGGCAAAGCAAAAGGAATAACATTTGCCAAGATACTCAAACTGTTGCATAATAATTGGCACATATTTAAATGGAGAGTGGAGCTGGTTGGGAAAACACCTGTGAAAGATCAGAAAACATGAATCAAACTGACTGATTCCCTGCAAGGGGGAGAACTGTGGGAGCAGCTGAAGCCTCGGCAGCTCCAGGGCCGTTCCGGAGGGTTTCCTCCTGCCGGCTCGCCGTGCCCACTCGCGGCTACCGCGCGGCTGCAGCTCGTGGGCACTTGCTGTGCAGAGCACGTTGGAGCTGGGCACCCTGCGGGCGCCACGAGGCTGAACTCCCCAGCTCCCGGGGAGCCGGGTGCCCTTGAAGTTGGTGCCTTGGAGACACGATTGATCCAGTCGTCAATCACTAGCCAGGCAGCACGAAGGGCAAAGCAAACATCTTAGACGGGGCTCCCCAGGATTTCCAGTGTCCTAGCCTGCTTATTAGAGAACAAAGTCTCTCGGGCTCTAATGCTGTCTGGGTGATGCAGCAAGAGGCTCACGGCAGGGCCAGATCTGAACAAACAGCAGTATTTAACATTCCCATGACATCTCTAGCGGATGCAGTATTCCTGCGGGTCTCTGCATGTCGGCACCGATCCCTTGTGCAGCGAGCGCGCGGAGGAGCCACACGTCCCCACCGGGTCCAAGCAGCACGGGCAGCCTCGCACAGCCACGCAGGCTGCCAGCAGCTCTGCAGTTCGGCTCCGCGCTGCACATCCTCCTAGGATAAAAGATTTTATTGCCACGGATCATCCGGTATTAACGGGATCAACTTCTCTAACCCAAGCCAATTCCTGGCCATTCTGGCAACATCTCTGTCACCATCCCAGTGCCTGTTTCCACAGAATGGTTAAGGTTGGAAAGGCGCTCTAGAGATCAGCTAGTCCAAAAGCCTGTTTTCACCCTTACCTCAGTCTATATGTCTTTCAAATACAGTGATAAATAGATGCCTACAGTGATAATAAGAAATTTTTAAACACAAAAGCCTATGTTTGGGCAGGACAACGAACAGAAGCATTTTCTTACATGGCCTCTGCCTTACCTGTGGAAACGGAGGGCTGACCAAGCACCTGCTGGAGCTGCTGCCCGGCTCAGCTGGGGCAGGGATCAGGGTGCAAGGAGCTGAGCACTGGAGCCTCTGCAGGGACAGAGGCTGTTCCCCTCTTCAGTGCTTTTGTGTTTCTGCCTCGCTCTCCTACTCCAAAAAAAGAATGTAGGAATCACTCCAGCACGAGCACTTGCAAGTTATTTCAACCATGCATTTCTGGTTATATTTTAGTATCAAAGATGCTGAATGTTGTGAATTGTTGTTTACTCTCATACATTTTTTACATGAAGCATATGCAATTTTCTTGTTTTGAAGAGGGGGACAGAAGAAAAGATCTGAAAGGAGGAGTGTGCAAGCACGGGAGAGAGTGCAGACAGAGAAGGGTCCTTGTGGCCCACGGACCCTCGCGCTTGGCAAAGAGATTTTAATTGAAAAGCAGGCCTTTACACCAAGAATTTTCTGTCACTTTGACAGCATAAAGGGTTCTCATTACCAAGAAAAGGACTCCTGAGAATAAATCCTACAAAAAGGGTCCTACTAATTGATGTAAAGATGTCTCAAAATCTCCAGCTTTACTCTTGGTACAGAAGCTTGATTAAAATAAGGTCTCTAAGTACTGAGTGATGCCTTTTCCTCTTAGCCCAGTATTCACATTAAAGCGCAGGGGCAAAATTCATGACAGGCACAGAGACATGGAAGTACAGAAAAATCCTGTGAGTTTCGCATGCCAGAACATAACTAACAGCACAAAGTTTAGATTTATCGTGGTGTTGCTCTTTGACAGCACTCAAGCATAGGAAAAGCCTCTCCCTTCCGCACACACCTCCAGCTGCAGCTCGGGTGCTTCCCTTGCCAGGGGGCCCACGAGAGAGCTCTGCCCGTAGCAATTTCTGTCCTTTTAGCAGTACTGCACGCATAGGGCAAAATGACTAATATTTCATGTGAGCCTTTCAGAATAGTGTCCTTTAAATATAGTTATAAAAATGACCAGGAAAACCAACAGACACAATTAACAAGTTTTAGGAAATTGCATTTTCCCCCGTATTGGCCTTGCTTTGTCTGCAACACCACGTGTTGTACAAGGGCTTTTCTTCTCCCCGCTAATTCACTCGTAGCTCAGAATAAATCTCTTCCCTTCAATTAGTTCCAGAACAGAACACACTGATACAGCAGTTTGTTTGGCATGCATTAAACAACAAAAAAGTTGGATTAAAGGCTTCTGTCCTGACACCTCATTCACAAGCGAGCACCTGGCAAATCCAAACCTCTTTTTTGCCTCACCAAAGCTCCATTAGTTAGTGCTCAGTTCTGACATAACTATATGATGAAGAGAGGATCTGGGAGGTTAAAGTACAGTCACCCCAACCTGCACACAGCCATGAACCTGCAAGAAACACCAATCAGCATGGAAATTCCAATTTAAACAACGAAATGATGAATGTTACTTCACATACATGCTCTGACTCCCAGCTCAGAGTGGCTCGGATCAGCAGGAGCACCATTAGTTTTAAGGGATGGAACAGATACACACTGGCACTTTCCAAGATCCCCTACAGCATCCGTAGGCTGCCCCGGTAGCTCTGCTTCCCCCTGCTCTTCCTCCGCGACACGAGGGCAAGGCTTTGGGACCCACTTTTCCCAGGGGTCACCAATGACATTTCCTCCTTTCTAGGCTGGGAACTGAGGTCAGTGGGGCTGTTGTCCTGAGTATAAAGACAGTAAAACATGTGCCCTGGCAGACAAGGCCCCGTAGACCTCCACATGGAACTCAGGGTCCCCTCAGCTCAAGCCTGAGGCCCCCTGTACCCGCTGTTCTTCCCAGCTATGCTATACACTTGTTTTCCTTTCCATACAAAAGGGGGTGTGGGTGATGGGGCAGGGACAACACATATGCATGGTTCCCTTTTTTTTTTTTTAATAAATATTCTAATGGAGAGCTTTGGGATTTTAAAACAACCTTTTTTGTTAATTGTTTTTTATTTTTTGGGGGGTGGGACAGAGAGAAAAGAGGAAATATTTCAATCACTTCACCTCTCTCCCCCTAAAATGTCTCCAGGTTATTTCTTTGACATGAGTTACATCAAAACTTTCCCTGAGCCTCTCCAGAGTACTTTACTCTGGAGAGCAACTATCAGATCAAAATGTACTTCTGCTTATTAGTTCAATCTCCTTCATTAGATTCCCTCTATCGTGTGTTTCCCGCACAAACAGTGATAAAAAAAATCTGCTAAAATCCACTGGCAGCTGCAGCTGTGATAGACTTTTCCTTAATCCGATTAGCTGCCGCCTCCCTGTTCACACCAGTTTCTGTGAACACTTACCATATTACACTGCAATCTGCTGATTTCATCTGCACCGGCATCAGGCAGCATTCAAAGGAAGTCTGGCCTCGTAATAACAGCCTTTACGAGCCGGGAATCTCCAGCACACCCGAGCGCAGCGCAAGATGCTGCCTCTCTGAGCCTGAAAACCTGCCCAGTTTTGGCATCCCCGTGCCAGGCGATCAGCGGGATTTCGCAAACCAACTCACCTTTTCTCAGGCTCCTGGCTCACACAGAAAAATAGAGATTGTCTCTCCAACTGGGAGGAAGAGAAAGGGCTTTACATCAGAGCACATAAAGCTGCTTTCTCCTCTGCTCAGCCCCTCAGCGCTGAGTTCTTGCACTGCTGCCACCCAAGCAGAAGGTCTGTGGACTCCCAGTACAAGCCGGGAGCAAGAAAACCCTGGTTTGAAATCCATCATTGCTCATGAAATCCATCATTGCTCATGAAATCCATCATTGCTCACACTGTGTCAGAGCAGTATTTGGCAAGGTGGGAAGCCTTAAAATAGTTGAAAAGAGGGCTGGAAGGGACCTTGGCTCTATACAAACTCGATATAGACTCCATGACAAGAAAGAAGTCCTGTCTGAGTTTAGATGGAAATTATAGTTCCAAGCAACTCTGAGGAGAAATTCTAGTTTCCTGATCGTAACAACTCTCTCTCGCCTTAGGATAAGGATCACAAAAGTGGCCCCAAAAGTAATGCCACAATTTCTGTTCGCTTCCTACAAAACCGTAAGCAATCCTATATTCCTTATTACGCAAAAGAGGGGGAAAATGGCAGAGCACCAAACAACAGAGGAATTTTAGGAAGCGAGATGGGAACTACAATTTCCATCTAAACTTAGATGGAACCTAAGGCACAAACTCTTTCCTTGTTTTTCATCCTGCACCTTCCTCTGTCCCACGAGCAAGTGGCTTCCCCTGAGCACCACAGAGCAGACGTTCGCAGCAGCACATGCAAAGATGTAATAGTAATTTTGCCAGTGATTCTGAGATTACAGTATTTGCCTTGCATCTGATTTGGTAAAAACAAAAGAAATTTGCTTCATCTTCAGATTCCTCAGTAAAAAAACAGTTAAAAATCTAATGTGTTTTAGAGTTATGGAAACCTTTGACTTTAATAGCTGGTGTTTTAGAAATGTTTCAAAAAACGCCAAAAAGACAAGCTCCAATGAAAATGTTCTTTGCTACTGAATCATGACACCTGCAGTGGTGCCAGGTAGCTGCCCACCCCCAGGAGGTGTTGGCTACAGGAATTAGCAGGGCAGTTTGGAGCCGGGCGCGCAGGCTGCTGGCGCTGCAGGCACAGCAGTGCGGCGGAGGAGCCGCTGTTCAACACCTCAGCTGCAGGAGAATGATGAGAGGGAGAGCAAGAGGGGCCAACAACTGCACTCAGGGGGACATTTAACTTTCACAGTTCCCTCTTCACCTTTTTCTACTTCTCTGAAAGATGACCACGACTCCGAAGAGGTGATAACCTCTGAATTCAGGGTCAACTATTTTATAATATCAGAACAGGAGGGTTTAACAGTGTCGGCATTCCCCTTAATTTTTGCAGATGTAAAATTTCAGCACAACTGATAACAACCATTTTGCTTTCGATGGAAACAAAACTCCAGCAGAAAGTGGCTTTACCAAAGTTTTTCCAGTTAGTTCCTAGCTGGAAATTTAAAAGCTTAGCAAAGACAGAAGAGGAGGCTGAAGCCTCTTGCCATTATAGAGGGTAGTAGTAGGAAAATGTGTATGATGTACAAGAATCACTGCCTAAAAATCTTTCAGCTGGTAAGGAATAGTAACCAGATTTAGACTTGAGACTGGCAATTTGGGAAAGATAAACAGATTTAAAACTTCTGTTATGTGATCTATTGATCTTCGAAAGAGAGTCTTCCTTTTAAGTTGATTTCACATCAAGACCTGAACAATCTTTATGTCAATTCCAAATCTACACTGTGAAAGCAAAAAGCAGAAAACCAGGTACTTATCCACCAGGGGAGCACGAAAAACAAATATACACTAAAATGAAAAGTTGTTCTGACAATGCATTACCTCAAACCCCTTTGTGATTTTTTTTTTATTCCATAAAACAAATTTTTATTTGAAAATGAGATTCTCAGAATAATCCAAACAACTCTTTCACTGTAGCAATGATTATTATCCTATTTAAATAAAAGACCTGTGTTTCTGTAGTAATTATCATACCATATCCCTAATTAATTATTACTCAAAATATCTGTTAAAATTCTTGCCAGCCATTTAGAAACAGCCACAAATTATTCCCTTTGATCAGACTTGCATTGCTAAAGGCACATTAAAAATACAGAGCGAGCCTGGAAAAGCCTTGCAAAATCGTCTATAAAGCCAGAATTAGACTAGCTCCTGCCACGGCCCTTACTCTGCGTATTCGGAATTTGATTGCATACAAAGGGGACTGCTGGCTGCGGACAAGAGGTCAACCCACACCCCCAACATTAAGTTGCAGACACCTTAATGCAATCTCCGCTAATCTGAATACACGGGGCACTCAAATAAGGACAAAAACCGCAAGACTTCTGTAAGCTTCAAATCACATTACAGTTAAATAGCCAATACTAAATGCACAGATTCTGGAAGGCTGCATAAGACCTCTGAATGTTTAGCACACTGCCAAGTAGTTAATGAAGAGAAAAATCTGGCCAGAGAAAGCGATGCTAAGCCCTTAGTCTTACGAAAAACTCTGTGGATCTTTAATGTTCATGAACAGAATCTCATTTTTTTTAATGATTCCTGTGAAAGGCCCATGACAGTGAAGATAGGCTCTTTCACAATTCAAATTTGTGAAGCTCTGGAATTCGGTCTTCGAATCTCTGATGCTTTTCTCATCAACCTCCCTGGAGTTACAGCTTTTATGCCAAAGTCCTAATTTCTAGGAAAAGTACAAGGATGCTCCCTGCACGTTTTCATTAGAGCTTTGAAACCAGTTTCAAAAGGCACTAATAAGCCTGATGCAATAGGCACTGTTGGGTAAGAGCTCGCTATCATCAATTTACAACCAACACATCTTCAATGCAATTATTTTGCTATTTCCAGATAGCAAAGAATAAGATACTAAATGTTTTCCACTACTTTTAAGTGAGCACGAGTAGACCAAATTCAAATACGGGAGCTGCTGGGGACACAGCTATGCCAGTGAGGAATTGTGTCTACCTGGGACAGCCTTGTTTCAGCTCAGATCTCAGGGAGCTCCAGCAGCAGCAATGCTTTCCTGCCTCCGAATACCATGGCTCATGCAGACACCCAACAAAATGTACTTTAAACTATGTACTAGCTTAGTCATAGAGAAAAGTTCTATACATGTATTTTTTCATCTGCTATAAGTCCTCCTAAACACCCTGTCAGTCTCTTGCAGAACCAGAGGTTAGACAACGCTCACCTAAAAAACAAAACGAGGCCAGACCACATCTACAGGTCACCTGGAGGTGCTGCTTAATTAGGGAGATTTTCCAGAATTTATGGCTAGCTCCATGTGAGCACTCTGCAACATCTCTGAAATGGCCAGGTCACTAGTTCAAACCAAGGAAGGACACCAAGGTGTAAAGGCAAAAACTAGCTGCTAAAAAAGGTCACCGAGAACCTGAGTGGTTGAAAATCCGAACCGCTAATATAACTATGCATTTTAAAGGGAAGATTTTCCTCTGGCAACAGTTTCATCTCAGCAGTGCTGTCATGTGATTTCTTTCATTACAGTCATGCACATGAATCAGTGTAGGAGCATGCAGCACTGCTCTAAAAAGGAGGTTTTTTTAAACAGGCACCTCAAACCAAGCTCCGGTTGCAGGGCTTTTCCCCCTGCCATGTGTGCGTGATACTGCACACTTCGAGAAAAGAATAAAAAGTAATTCCCATATGCTGCATTTGCTGCAGGGAGTTTCTTAGATTCACTGATGCTAAATTAGGCCACTGTGTATACATTTCAAAAACAGAGTCAGACCGCAATATCTCTTACATATTATTACTGGAGCATTCATCCCTCAGATCGCCTCTTTGCTGATATTAATGTCTGAATGTTGCTCATCAGAGAGTGACTGATAATAAAGCAGTGATTGACAAACTTATTACTTTGGCTTTAAAAATAAGTTCTCCCTATTCAAAGGATTCCTCTCCAGTCTGCCGAGACGTGGATTGTTCTTCATAGCAGAAGGCTGTAATTGGAAAAAAAACGTATACACGGAGGAAAAAATACACTCCATTTCTATTTAAGCTGCCTAAATACTAGATTCATGGCTCTCACTTGAAGGATCTAAGGCAGCTCAGAGAGGGCTAATTTCAAACAGTTAGACTAAACTTCAGCAGCGTCTCCTCTCAAACCCAAGCTGGACTCTGTGTTTCCCATTAAAATGATGGAGCAAAAAATCTCTCAAGTCTCTTCTTCACCTCTGATTTTCTTTTAATCCTGGGCCAAGTCAAAACCCCCTGTGAGCCCTGTGCTACTCCCCTTCCCTTCCTGTCCGGCCACTTTATCCATCAGAGGGACATCCTCAATCACCAACTTTACTACCCAAAGTGGCTGCTTTCTTTTCTAGTCGACTTTTTAAACTATCAAAGCCCCTTGTGTTGTCAGAGCCATCTCATCTCGTTTCTTCCCTTGCCCTTCCCTCTCCCTCACATGCAAGTTTGAAACCATGTTAAAGATATAGAGCTTTGGACCCACCTGTCTTTAAACACATAACAAAATATTCGCTCTTTAAGTCACCCATTGCCCACCATTGTCCACTAAAATCCATCCGTCTGTTTGTTCTCAGTTCCAGATGCTGATTCACATACAGGTGCCCAGCTGTGAGATAACCAAACTCTACGCCACCTTCCTGCCTCTTTGCTCGGGATTTTGGTGTCTTTGGAGGTTGCATGTATGCAAAAGCTATTCCTGGCACAGCAAGGGACTACACCAGTGCAGTGCTGTTGAGGAGCCCAAAGTTGCAACTTGATCTGGGCTAGCAACAGATTCCTGATTTTATTCATTGGCAGTCAGGCTACTAACATGCTACAAAGGAGCTTTTAGTCACTACAGACTGTGGTTTAAGCTGGATTTCTGACAATTTAACTATCGCTGAATTGACCATGGGAAAAGATTTTTATCTTCAGAGTGAAACTCAGCCCAGATGAGTACTTGTCTTTGACACAAGTCAAAGCGAAAAATTACATCTTTCTGAAGGAAGGAGATTCTGTTTTCCACCTGAGTCAGAAAGGGACAACATTTATTCCTGAATCCTTCCTCAAGCTCTGACTTTGCTTTAGGGAGTTATTTATGGTCAGAAAAAATCCCCCAGCCTCTCAGACTTGAGGCACATAATCGAGAGATTTCCAGATAGTTCCACGACATTTGAAATAAATGGAAAAATATGCATATTGATTTTCTGTTTGGGCAGCATTAAGATTTATTTACTCTTGATGTTATAGTGACCTCTAGCTTGTCTCGGTCAATACGTACCTCTGGGGTTGATAAACCTTGATATCCACCTCCACCAGAGTCAATTTTCACTTTATTAATATAGAGACCATCCCACGGGACAAACTTACTACTGTCCAAGAGCTCAACTCACTCGCCCCTTCCTTGTTTTCTTAATGTGAAAAAGGCCCGAGGAGTCTGTGAGTGGTTGGCAAAAAACAAAGAAATCAGAGTGCATCATAATGTTCCACGACACACACAAAATGTGCCATCAATTCTCACTGTGAAGGACACCAGATGAAATAATCAGCTAGGTATGTGTATTAGAGAAGGATCGGACTGATTTTCACAGTACAAGTGGTTACAACGAGTGGCTTGTCCTCGTGCAGGATTAGCAGCCATTAAAAATTCTACCTCCAACACGTCCATTTTCAGGTCTCTGCTTTTCTCCAGGGCTGCTCTCCCTAAAGGGCATCACCGAATGGGATGTTGCTTTCCAGGGGTTAATGTTAAACTCTGATCATGAAGCTCGCAATAACTTTTTCTGAATGAATTGCATTGACCAGTGCATGCTAGGGAGAGCCTAGGGAGAACTGTGCTCCAGAGTAAATATTGCAAAAACTGGCTGCTTTACCACGATCACTGGTGTCTTGACCAACCTGGGCTGTGCTCATGCCACATTTTATGTGGCATTCATGTGGTATTACCTGCCACATCGCAAATGACACCCTTCCTACATTAAAATAACTGTGTATAAGAGAGGCACAGGAGGCGGAAGCTCAAGGCTTTATATTTACACAGAGTGGGAATATTTGCAAATTATGACAATTTCTGCAGGTGAAGAGAGTCATTTCCTGGCCAGTTCCATTTCTTTCTTTCTTTCTTTTTTTTTTTTGGCACAAGAATGTAGGAGCCCGAAGAAACACTTGTACGGTTATTTTTTTGTGATGTGTATTTCGGAGAACAAGCTGTGACATTAATCTAATGTATGTCTCTCTGCATTAACTTATCGGCAAATTCTGCCTGAATCATTGCTTTCTCAAAAGCGAGAGCTGCAGGTTGGAAGGCACCTAAAACGTCTGCTTGGGATTTATTTCTGCTCTTATGCCTGGCTGGGCAGAAGTCTAAACATTTACACTATTTGCCGCATAAGAAGTGTTACTGTATTGAGAAACATCCCCAAGTTCTGCAGTTCTTCTAGAAAGTTGAGGCATTCCTAAAAAAAGCCTATAGGTGTAACAAAGTAGCACAGATTTGAAGTGTGGAATGTACATAATAGTGGCAAAAGCATCAGAAAATGTGTCATTTGACACTGGTTCCTTGGTGTCTTTGCAGTAAAGGATTTGTAGGTGCCTGGATGTCCATCCCCTATGCAGCACCTTGGCCAGAATGGGAAAAACAGGAATCTGCACCAAATCCCACAAAAAGTCACATGCACAGTTAAAGGAGAACCACGATTCTCCTTTAACTGAGATAATTATCATGGAAAATACTAATCCCAAAGCCTTGAGACAAGTCATCCACGTCTTTGGACGGCGTTTAGCTCAAAGACAGGCTCTCCAAAGGCAGACGTTTCCAGGAAGGTTTCCTGGAGCTGGGACATTCCAGCCCGGAGCATTTGGTAACTCTCCATGACCCAACCAACTCCTCCAGGGACTCTTGCTGCCTCCCCAGACACGTGCACTTATAGAAGCAATTTGGTAGGAAAAGAAATCGATGAGCAGACGCACTCGGAAAATACGATCCCGCTCAGGGAGAGGCTGGGACGTGTCGCCGTGAGCAGAGCCTCGCACCGGGAGCAGCCGCGCGTCCCTCCCCATCGGGGACAGGCGGCGGGAGGAAGAACGCTAAGTGCCTTGAGTAGGATGGATGGGCCAGGGTAAAGAAACATTTTTCTTTAACTATTGCTGTTTAGAAAACTGGAACCCAATTTTGTTTTAGCTCATTGCAGTTAAAAGGAACACACAGAGGACTTTGAAAAGAGAATTCTTTGCTCCCCAGTTTCAGAAACCATCTCAGCCTAATAAATATGTTGGCACAGAACCACAGCAAGAAGAAGAAAATCCAATTAAAAGTTAATCAGGATTTATTTGTTATTTAATGTGTCCAGAAACCAGCCTGCAGAGCCATAGATGAGGGAGTCCACCCTTAGGAAGGTTTAATACGGACTAAGCCGCGGCCTGCAGGGCGAGCAGGGGTTGCGGGTGCCACTCGTGCACGGCAGAAAAGGCAGCGAGGGGAGAGCTCCTGTTTGCATCTCCTGCACGAGGAACACAGCCCAGGCTTAACCCCTACATCTTTAGGGGCTTCTCCAGCAAATAATAAAAGAAAGCAGCCCTCATTAAAAAGCAAACAAACTAACAAGCCTCCAAACCTCCTTAGGAACAAATCTGACAGGAAAATACCCAAGTTTTATTTAGAGTCATGCCCAGTGCAGCATGCTCAGTTAATGCTGGCATCGCCTCTGCTGCTGAATTATAAACCTCTCAGAAACCAAGGCTATAATTACAGCGGGTGACACTTGAACTTTCCCTGGCAAAACATTTCACAGGAGATATTGCTGCATGGGATTTCATGGCACATTGTAAAGCTTTGAACTTCTTCCATCAGCTTGGAATTTTGGGATCATCCTTTGCCAAAACTTAAATGAATTACTATTGGTAAGTAATGATAAAAATGAATTAAATTCATTTTTGACAGCAGAATCAGGGAGATGGTTCACTCTGTATTCTTGGTACTGAAGTAAGGGCTAGAGGAGAGTTGCCAGCAGTGTCATATGCAGGATTTGCTCAATGAGTGGCAGCTTCTGGCACAGAGGACAGGGCATCTCCTGTACCTTGCTTCACTCATACCCGTGCATTAGTGATGACCGGACCTCCGATCTGCCTGGAGATGGTGCACTTGTAGGCTTGGGTGGTCATCTAGAGCTCATCTAAACGACTCCAAGCAGCCAAATTCAGCAGGGAGTTTCACAAGAACATTTTTCTCATGACATTTGTAGTCCTTCTCTTTCCCGATTAGGTACCAACGGCAGAGCTTGAGACTCCGTCTGCTGTCATGGTCCAGGCCGACATGAACCACACCGAGTTATTTCATCACATTCCAGAGTGCCCTAGTGAATATGATTAGTACCTGGACAAGATGTTCTTAAAAAGAAACAAACGTATTCATAACTTCTATGAAAAAAACAGAGACAGGAAAATCCACAATTATAGGCAGTCAGTTTTGTCCTTCCCCCTAATATTTTCTTCCCCAATTAAACCATGAAATTAAGAAAAGGCAAATTTAGATTGGGTACAGGAAACGGCTGCTAGGATTTAGAGCTATTAGGCTGAAAATAGGGGAGAATAAAAGCTTGGTTATTTGGGTCAGTTAAAATTAGACAAAACAAATCACTGGAAAATTGAATATGGAGAAAATTTTGAACCAGCTGTAGGGAAAATGAGCTGACCTGACGTAAACCTCACCTCGGACCCCCTCGCAAAACAAGCCAGCAGGGTCGGGGAGAACTTGAAAAGCAAATACCCGCTGAACCTATTTTCCCTTCCTGAAGCATCAGCAGGTCTCCTGATAGGCACAG
This sequence comes from Crypturellus soui, assembly GCA_032275445.1. Taxonomy (NCBI): domain Eukaryota; kingdom Metazoa; phylum Chordata; class Aves; order Tinamiformes; family Tinamidae; genus Crypturellus; species Crypturellus soui. The sequence continues at coordinate 2,817,325 of JAUBNY010000244.1, forward strand.
CATTCCTGAGGGGAAGATGCAGCTCCGGATGCTCTCAGCATCCTGGAATTTCTGCTACCAAGGGGATCTTGGTGGCTGCTCTGACCCACTTGGTCCCCCTTGGAAAAATCAGTCCAAGTTGGAACTTGCTTCTGGTAAACGTAGCACTCAAATGCTATGTTCTACGTTCTTCTAACATGTTTTAGGGTCATCTAATATATTTAGAAATTAACCACCTTGCAGTACTTCCCTTCCACTCTTATTGGCTTTGTTGTGGGTTGGGTTTTTTGAGGAAATACATCAACTAACAGATACTGCCAAAGGCAGAAATTTTGCTCAACAGCTGTTCTTTCACTATAAGGACAGCAGCAGAATACATTATAGATAGAAAATACATCGCTCACTATAAGTCAAATTTAGATAACAGGGACCAAAAAGATGTTCCAAGAACGATCAACCCCAGATACTCATTTTGTGAAAGTTCTTTTTCCTCTGCACTGTTTTTTCAACTCTGAAATGTAAAATGTAGCTCAAAATATCCCATGTGACATGTCAACTTCATTTACCCGTTGCATTTCTAATATGTTTTCTCCATACTCTTCTATCCCATCACAGCAATTGCTGTATGCCACAGCATGCTATCATGTTTTATGCAGAATTTCACAGTGAATTCAATGGTGACTAATGCCTAAAAAGAGCTGCCACAACATGGCTCTACCTTCTATTATAAAAGCCCAGAGCTCTAGCCCTTAAAGAGGAGCAGTTCTCTAATTTCTGTCACTCATTTGCTTGGGCAGAAGGTGGGTCCACAACAAAATCCTAATTCCAGGTACCTATCACACATTCAGATCCAGATCTGAATGAAGATCTAAGACTTATGGCATCTACTTATGTTTAAACTGTTCAGAAATAAAAATTTGCATTCAGTCTTATATGCATATTCAGAGACCCTGGACATACACTGCAGCAACAGTTTGTGTAGCCGAAGTTCATCTGGGAAAGTTCACAATACGAAACAGTGTCTCTAGTATTTTGGATGACAAATTTTACTTCAGTGTGAAAAGTTTCATTACTCCTCCATGCAAAAGCAGAAGCTGACAATCTGCTGCTCATCATTTAGCTGCTGCTTATGTCTACATTCAGCTGAAAACTGAGCAATTGTAATTTAAATTCCACTGACATTACTCACCCTATATAACATGCTGTGAATACAATCCCAGTTTATGAAAATATTGAAGTTATTAGGAGAACAAGCATGTCTAAGATTTGTGAATCACGTCAGCCGGAGTCTGCAGCAGAGCTCTGCAGAGCCATAAGGAGTCAGGAATTGGGACATGGCCACATACCAGCTTTACACATGGTGTGTGTGTGTGTGTGTGTGGGGAAAGTCTTTGGAAGGGGGTGGAGGTGGCAGCGTCTTTTCCTTCACTGACTGCGGATGGAGGACAAACACTTAGCTCAGTCTGGGATGAATCAGACTCCAGGTTTCCAAACAGAAATCTGTTCAATTCTATGCAACTTGGAATCCACCTCCTAGTGCAAGAAAATACGGTTTCAACTGTACAAGTATTTTTAATTATTATGGCACAAAATTGTTGCTTCAGACAATGAATGTCAATCACTATTGTGGCATTGCCTCATTTTTTAATCTTATTTTGTATTACGAACAAAAAGCCTTAACAAAAAGGCGACTATTTTTACTTTTATTTTGCATGCACCATTATTTAAATAACGTCTCAAAGCTTGGTCCTACATGAATTCAAAGATAATCTCAAAAGATACATAAGCAATTGCTCCTTAACCAAGCACCGATGCTGTACTTTTCTGTATGGAATCTGGCCTGAGTGTCAGGAGGGGGTTCTTCTTTTAGCCCCTTTCTCTCCTTGCCTTCAACAATTCATTCTGACAAAACAGAAAGAAGTCAAGGGCACACTAAATTCTCCATTTCTGTTTTGTTTTTTTTTGGAGGTGGGGGGAAAACTAAATTTATGGACTACTCATACATTTTACTGCTTTCGGATTAGAGATGCAGCAGTTCTGCATAGTAAATAACCGCTCTCCAAACCGTTCACTTGGCTGGCAGACAGATTTTACGGCTGGTTTGAATATCACCTTTGGGTAATGAATCCACGAGGTCAGGCAAGGGCTGGGCTTCTGGACATCAGAGAGGGAAGGTCGTGACTGTTATGCTTAACTAGTTAAAGGAAGGCACTTTCTGCATTTCAAAAAAGTAGAATTAGATTAAGGGGATAGAGAGCTGCCACTAGCACCTGGACATGCTGCAGAAAGAAGACATCCAGAAGGGGTAAACCATAAAAGAATAAGTTAGAACATTTTTCTAGGGGGAAAAAAATTGTCAGACAGAAGACTGAAAAAGCAGCACGAACACAGGGAACAACTTCTAATTTTAGCTACAGGGTACTTGCTCCCTGTATTCACCAAAAAGTGAATTTACGGACATTTTCACATGCAGCAAGATCCAAAACAAAGAATTTACCACACTGAAAGGTAATGACCTGCTTGACGACTGCTTTTCAGAGTGGTTCAGAATGTCCCCCTAACACTCAGAACCACACGGTACGTGCTGCGTGCGCTCACACACAGGTATAGACACGTATAGGTGACATGCATGGTGCCTTGTTGGTACTTAATTGCATTTGTACCTGCTGTCTCCCCAGGTGAAATCAAAGACTGAGCTCCCACCGAGCCTGGTGGGAGCAAGATCAGTCTGTCACCTCCGTAATGAAAAATTAACAACCTAATTTGAAGGAGTGTCGCATATCCGAAGCTTTGCTGAGCCCAAAGCAACACTTCCAGCTGCAGACATGGCTTATCTACTGCTAAATCCACTGCCTCCTCTTGCTGCTAAAATGAGATCTCTTTCTCCCATCTGTAATATATCACCTACAAAGTCCCCGATCCAGTGAAATACTCTTCGAACTGCAAGTTTTAGACTGATGCTTTGCTTGAGATAATACAAAGCTTTCCATTCCCATCAGTAGGAACTCATGCCCTGTCAACGCTGAATTGATTGTTAATAGACACAAATAATTTATCACGGAGAAAAGGCAACTATCTGAATGGTTAAGATATTAATGTGTCCCAAAACCAAAAACAGCCAACTAGAGCTTTCCAGAATCCGCCTCATTCCCTTCTAAAGAAAGCAAACTCTCCTGAGAGTTTGGAGAGAGACATAATTTTTATCCAAATTGCTAGACAAGAACTAAACTTACACAGTCTGTTATATTTTCATCCTGCATCTGAAAGCTCAGCAATGCATTCAGAGATGACAAAAGGCCCCAGTCTTTTCTGAGAAATTTTACAGCTTTATGATCCTGTCACTCACAAATCTGTCTTATCTATCTCTAATTAATATTCCACAACCAAAATCGATATAATCATGACCTTAACTTTTTAATTTTTAATCTCTTTCCCTTCAAAATTTTTGCTTTGCTACCTTAAACAGAGAGGCCTGGGATCAGATTAGAACATGCAGTAAAAAAAAAATAATTATTAAGTTCCGTATTGATGTTCACACAACATATCCCTTATTTTGCATACATGTGCAGAGGGATGCACGCTTGCCTATGCTCAAATCCTTCACATGCTTCCAGAGGAACCTTCCCACCTCTTAAAGCCCGGTGGATGAGGCAGGATGGCACCGGCTCTGGTGCAGGTGGGTGACCGGATCAGCTGCTCAAAGCGGCAGCCAGCTCCCCAGTGTCCAGCACGGCCTCGCGGGGGCCACCCGTCCCACGGCCTTGCAGCCTGGGCCTGCGGAGCATCAAGGTACCACATGTGAGAGAGAGAGCTGTAATTCACCACAGGGAGTAAGAAAACAGCACCTCTGAATTAATGCTGGGTTGTTTTTCTTTCTTGCTTGCTTCTTCTTATTATTTTCAGCATCAACAATCTTAACATAATGATTAAACAATATATATTAACAGACAGCTCAATAGAATCACAGAAACACAGGATGGTTGAGGTTGGCAGGGACCTCGAGGGATCATCCAGTCCAGTCCCTGCTCCAGCAGGGACACCCAGAGCAGGGGCACAGGGCGGCATCCAGGTGGGTTTGGGAGATCTCCAGAGCAGGAGCCTCCACAGCCTCTCTGGGCAGCCTGTGCCAGGGCTCGGGCACCCTCACAGCACAGAAGTTCTTCCTCACGTGGAGATGGAGCTGCCTGGGGTTCAATTTACACCTGTTACCCCTCGTCCTGTCACTGGTCACCACGGAGAAGAGCCTGGCTCCATCCTGCCTACACTCTCCCCTCAGGTACCTGTACATGTTGGTCAGATCTCCTCTCAGCCTTCTCCAGGCCGAACAGGCCCCACTCGATTAGTCTTTCCTCATAAGATAGATGCTCCAGTCCATCATCTTTGTTGCTCTAGAACAATTTCAGAATGAAAATCAACTTTCAATACTCCAGTAGCTTTGTAATTATACAGCACAAATGCCGAGGAAATGCAGGGCTGTCAGCAAGGCTCAACAAAACGCCCCATGGCACCAAGGCCATTCTGTACCTACAGTGTCACTGCAACAACTTTACAGCAAGTCGCATTCCTGCGACTTCAAATTCCTGGGGCTTCAAATATTAAATTCAGGCAAGTCACACTGTGAAACAGTGAAGTAAATACCTGTGAACAGGTTTCTTCACACTAAAATGAAACGTCAGCAGAAAGCCAAATGTTTAGAAGAGAGCCGACTATCCTAAAAATAAGTAAATTGACCCATGAAACGTGCTGGATTTTAAGATCAACAGTTTGCAAGAGGTGCCCGATTGACCAAACCCTTGTCCTGTGCCATTGATCTGGGGCACTCATAGCAGTCAGTGCAATGAGGCTGCATTAGGACAGACTATTGCTGGGGTCTCTGCATCTGCTTTATTGTTTGGCCGTTTAAAACTAAAATCACCACTGAGACATCAAGTGTTGAGAATTTTGGTGACAGCATAAATAAAACAGGGTTCGTTCTTAGCAAAGCTGACTTAGTCATGCAGGGATTCAGCCCCCAGATGTGAAGGGGCAGAGAGATCATTCTTGTTACACCCCTGCCATAAACCAGAGATAAGATTTTTATTTTCCTGTTTTCTGTCTCCTGTTCCATTTAGACTGTAAGTTTTCAAATTGGAGTTATTTCTTTTTTTCTTTTCTGGTAAAATGTCCCACATAAATGTTCTTCTGTTGTAATAAACATCTTTTAAATGCTTAAAGTTGAAGCTGTATTAAAAAGGTTTAGCTGGAGTAAATGGAATTTCTTAGGTTTCTAAAATTGTGCCGGACACCTTGTGAGAACAGCTTTATCTAGGAGATAAGTCATTTCTACTTTTGATCTTGAGTGAAATCTAGATGTTCCAGGCTTATAATCTCTGCAGGATCCCATGTGTTATTTATAACCTCTGGAGGAGCTCAGGTAGTATTAAAAAGTTAGAACCATTTTCAGGAACCCAATTTCCACACTATCAAATCTCACACACAACTTATGCAAGCCCTTTGCAAATCTCCTTCCGCTTTTTTTTTTTTTTTTGCTTGAGAAGCTAAGATGTAAAAAAAAGCAATAACCGAAGTTTCCAGCTCTACTTCCAGCTCTATAGCAGTCTTGAAAAGTTAATCCCGTTTCAGCTGACGTGGTGCCAGACAATGATGCCAAATGGACAAAAAGTGAAACGTTAAAGCAGAGCACAATGCAGGGACAGAACTCTCTGGTCTCAAATGTACCCACAGTATAACTGTAAGGAAAACAGAGAAAAAATAACCTCTATACAGCAAGAAACTCAATGTACTTCACAGCAGGAGATTCTGA
>JAUBNY010000244.1:2823206-2845660 GCA_032275445.1 Crypturellus soui
TAACTGTAAGGAAAACAGAGAAAAAATAACCTCTATACAGCAAGAAACTCAATGTACTTCACAGCAGGAGATTCTGATTTGGCAGGATATCAAAAATACAAGTAATACAAGTCCTGTGCACTGCCTTAACATAATCTGTGCTAGTGTCAACCTTATCTCACTTGGATAGCTGCGAAGAGGATGCACTGAAGGCGGATGGCGTTTCCAGGTACCCTCCTGCACACCCTCCTCACCCAGCCTGAGGCTGAGTCGCTGCCCCGCACTGCTGCTTGCTGGGCTGCAGTCCCAAGGGTCCCCGCTCTGCACTGCCTGGCTGAACCACGGGGCACCGAGACCCGAGGACGGACCCAGCAGCAGCTCTTACTTGTGAGGCTCAACCTTTGTTTTGCTTCTGAGCTCCTTTAAAAGTCAGGTCTATGAAGCCTGAGCCACAGAAAGAAGATTTTAAATCTAACTGAGGATAAATAGAGTTGCCACTTTTCAGGACTGAATCACATGAAACTCAATGTCCAGTAAATATTTTTTTCTCTAGACAGGCTACAGGAGCGGGATCTAAGGATTTTACTTCTTAAATCAAGCCAGTAGTTACCCAGAAAAAAACAGTATAGCTGCTATTCCTAATTTCGTAGATTTAGATTTAAATTATTAAAGTATCTTTCACACTGCCATCCAGAGTATACAAGGGAGGGTAAAAAACAAAATCCCCTTTGCAAAGATGAGTCCTGATCCTCAGCTACTCAGTTCCTGATTCTGGGGTACTCAATATGTTTTAAAATCATTTTCATGCTCCCAGTGTGTCAGGTTTGTTATGGAAAGCAAAGCAACGAGGAAAATGGAAATATCTGTAGACTGCAGAGCACCTTCCCTCAATGATTTATGAAAATAAACAACACTATCCCTGTCCCCCAAATACCAGGATATTTCAATTCAACACAAACACGTTATCTCAGAGACCATAAGTTGCAGAGCATCGTAGGAGAAATGGCCCTTCCAAGGTCTTACCAGTTGCTGGCAGGTGCTAGGACGCTGTGGAGGATACACAGTTCTTGTCACCTCCACTCTGCTAGTTACTAAATACCAGTCACCTAAGGACAAATCTGGAGATCAGTGTCATTAATGCTATTCAATGGCTGGCAGAAGTGAGTTGATAAGAACGGTGCAAGTTTCTGTCCGTGAGTATTAAGGCTTCAAAATCCCTCGTTCCATGTCAGCCACCTCTGTGGCTTGCTGAGGACGGCCCCAGGCAGCGCGGGGTGCGCTAAACCCCTGTCAATAACCCGGGTCTTTTCTGGGAGCCTACAGGCAAACAGAGAGGCTGAATTCCCAGGGAACATGGCTTGAAGTCTACCAGGAAATTGGTGTAGTCGTATCATTTGTCTGAGGTCACGTTCCAATTAACTGACAAGTCTAAAATTGGAGATATTCTGATTTTGACTCACTTCTGCTTGCACCTCACAGCATCAGCTTGGAACTATTAATATTTAATAAGCAATATGCTTATTCTTAGCAGAGCAAGAAAGGGCAGTATTCAGAGTTTCTCACGGCTATAGCATATGGCAAAAGTATTAGAACTCATCTTTTTGCTTATGGTTTAAGAATTGTACGCTCTCTTCTCACTACTCAGTATTTCACTTAGCAAAGGACAGCACTTTATAACTATTAAATGCACTCCCTTAGGGATGTGGTAACCCATTGACTTGACAAGTCTTTTAAAAAATGCTATAGTCAAACAGCAAGGCAGGATACATAGGATTTATCTGATAAGCTGAAAAGTCCCTAATGACCTCAAACACTTCAGGCAACACTGAATATAAAAGTCATTTTGATGAACCTGCAAATCACAGATAAATCAGGAGAGAATTATTGTGTCCAAATATTTTTAAAGGTATATATTTCCATTATGTCTCATTCTTTTTCTCCCTCTACAATTCCCTTGACAGGAAAATCTAGGAATTCATTAAGTTAACTGATCACTTTGCCTTCCTCCCTCTTTCTCATGGCTTCAACAAGGAAATGGCAGCCTTCACTCCTCCTCTCTTCCTCTGCTCTACAGCGTGAGAAGTTTTTGTGGGATGAATTCATTTTGTGAAGGGGCAGACAAAAAGGATGCTTTTCCACACGACAATTTCCATGCTAAGCTTGCGCTGAAGATAATTTTAGTGATGTGCTGTGCCCACGAGCGAGGGGCGAAAAGCTCCAGCCTCTGCTCAGGAACTGCTGCAATCGGTGCCTGCCAGTCTGCTATTCCAACAATATTCTGTAATTAATGTTGAGTGAGCAATAAAGAAAGACCCAAGAGAAAGGCAAATCTGCTTGTTTTCTTTTCATTATGGATGACTATGCAAGAGGAAACCAGGAATATTCTGACAGTGCAGCTAAGATCTGGAAACTGTACATCTGTTTCGATCATTTGGATCCCAGCATTCATAAAGATGAGCAGTTTATTATGCTCAGTGCCATTTGTCAATACATCTTGCCCTATTTGTCCCCGCTGAGATTAGAGCTGCTACCGAGCTAACAGCTGGCGCTAGCACTGACAGCCCGGGGCCAATTTATGGAACTCAGCTGGTAAAACACTGACCACTTCTGACACAAAAGGATGTCGCTCTCCAAGTCGTCCAATTCACTGCCCTTCTGCTGCCTCCTTTCCTGCTTTTGGCAGGCGCCGGGGCAGCGCGCGCGTTTGCCAGCTCTTCGGACTCCTGCAAAGGCCGGATGCTCCCAGCCGTGCCGCGGGCTCCAGGCGCTCTGCTGCTCCCCGCAGCGTGGCTCCTGGCAGATGGTCTCGGCACCTCCGCCGAGCTCTGCGCCCCGGCTGCTCCGCGTGAACCTGGAACTGCCAACCTGGAGCGCACGCAGGGGTAGAGGAGCTGGCTTGATTGCTGCGGAGGGTGAGGAGGGCAGGGAATAAGTGCGTTTTACCATTTTTAGTTCTTTTCTTGAATTAAAAAAGCAAGCTTGAAACTATCAGAAGCCTCCTCCTCCGCTCCTCTCCCCATGTCAGGTGTATTTTGCAGCGCTTAGGCCAACTTTGCCTTGCAGCCTGCACACCTCAGGCCCACGCTGAGCAGCGAGGTGCGGAGCTCTCCCCACAGGTATGGCCACACCAAGCATTGCTGACCCTTCGGATCGAGCTTCTGCACAGAGACACTTGGGGTCCCTCACGAGCACCATTCGTGCATTTTTGTCCTCTAAGTTTCAACTGGAGCCCTGTGCATATAAATTAATCCCATCTCAGGATCAATTCAAGTCTATAACTGCCTAGACCTACTACTTTACTCAGACCCCGGTTTCGCCTCATGAAGTAAAACAACAATTCCTACAAACTGTACTAGAACCAGGATCTCACCCATGTTATTTTATGAGGCTAAGAGCATCACAACTACTTGTGGAGCAAGAACCTGGTCTAGCATGGTTTTGCTTCATCCCCCTTTGGGAAGAAGGGCTATTTGTTCTTAAAATAGCACTGTGAGGACAAAATGAACTATAAAAACGGCTTTGTTTTTAATAGCCTCTGCTGTCTGCAGTCAACAGTATCTCCTTGCAAGGGACAGATCTACCCAGGGAACACTTGGGACATGGGAACCTTCACCTGTCTGTGACATACCTGGGATCAGATGGAAAAATGCCAAGATCCTGCAAGGTGCTTACCAACACGCGCACCATTGTGGAGCTTGTGGAGCATCTCCAACAGGTACAGCCATTTGTGCTAAACGACACGACTCTACACACAGCAGGGGAAAGAGCAGGTTGTTTGTGAGAGCACATTCCTGTAGCCAGCGCTCACGGGCCAAGGGCACAGAACGCGCTGCTCCTTCCCACAGGATCAAGTCTGGATGAGGAATTTCCAGCAGAACTCTCCTTGCACCCGCTGCAGCATTGGGGAGGGTTTCACCAGCTTCCCTGTTCAGTAAATAATCGTGTGGAGCTGCAACAGCGCTCAGGAGAGCTTGACTGGTTGACAACCAGTGTGAGGTGCAATAGTCATGGACAGAGTTCAGTGGCAGCAGATCTTGCCTGGGCAGATAAGAAAAAGTCATTTCACTGGGAAATATCTGCATAACAGCGTTTTAGGACAGAAATTTCCCCCAATGCTAGTTTCTAATGCAGCTGAATCTATCAAATGCTTCAAGGTACATGCAAGAGAGTCCCCCTCACAAGAAAACTCAAGTTGTATTTACAAAGAAAAGGCAAATACTGTTTTGCAGAACCGTGGCGCACAGCCCGCAGCCACATCGCTCACACGGCCTGCTTAACCCCTGCCATCAGGTGCACATTGCATTGCTGAAGAGGGAACGACTGCTTTGCTCCAAGGAGTACGTAACCAACGGGAAGATATCCCTCCTCTCCTAGGGAGGGAGAGACGATGAGGTTGGGCTCATCTGCCCTACCAACAATCTGTTCTCTCATCTGATGCCTCTGCAGAATGGCATGTCCAAAACCAGGACAGATTCACTGCTTAGCTTCTGACTACAGGTACTGTTGCTGCAATTGACGTTCAGGAAACTTCGGAGACTCGTTTAAGCCTTAAAACAGACTTCCAAAACTGAGCAATTTGATTGCAAAGCAGGTATGATTGCAAATTGCAGACTAAATAGGGCAACCTTGCTTTGTAGGTGTCTCCAGAAGATCAGTCCTGCAGTGATAATTACTTTAGGTTAATTCCACTGGCAATTGCCTTGTCAAGAAAATCCAATTGCTAACTGAAAAATGTAACTGGATACAGGGACCTGCAACCCTGTCTTTTTGAATGCCTTCTACAGTTGGGAAGGAAATAAGGTATTAATGTCTTAGAAAACAAAAGACACCTTCATTAGTGTTCGCTCCAGCAGTCTCTGCACAATGCTCCCGCTGCATCCGAACAGATGGAGCAAAGCTGGGGACACAGAGGGACCAGGCTCTGGCCTGGAAAATAAAAACTCTTCGCAAGCACCACATTCTGGAATTTGGCTACCTCACACCTTTTCTTACTGGAAAAGTGATCAAGAAAACGCATCTGATAGATGGTTTTTATTACAATATCTTAGCAGCTTCTCAGTAAAAACGTTGACTGTCCTGAGCACTGCGGCTGACCTGCCCTCCTCGCTCGGCTTACGAAGCTCCAGCACAAGGGCTGCCCGTGCAGGTCCTCAGCGCCTGCAGCCGCACCGCAGCAGCTACAGGAACAACCAGGTAGAGGGCTCTTCACTGCGGTGGTTCTCAAACTGCCGTGGCAAACAGTAATTCAGCGTGAGAACTCACACAGCCTGGAACGCATAGAGCCTTTTTCCTCATTAAGATATTCATACAAGCAGGAAACTGCCCCAATAGCTGCATTTGTGGCCCAGACTACGTGTCTTCTGAAGGACCTGGCAAAGCTCCCACCGCCAGACATGGGATGGGTGGCACTGGCCAGAGGGCCACCAACCAGCCCCATCATTTGCTAGTCCAAGTGCTAAATGAGCCACTAGAGCCCTGCCTTCCCCAGCAAACACTCAGCAGATATGTACGTTTGAAGCACGACACTGTACATGCAACTCTCCCGTTGGGAGGAGAGAACAAACCACTTGTGACAGATGGTAGTCACGCTGCTTAATGTGATACTGGGAGACACTTAGTTATATACACTTAAGACACAGTGACGGAAGCAACATACGGACGTAAATAGAATAGAAGAGGCATTAAACCTCAAACTCTGAAGTTCTTCCTTTGAACGGGTCTTGTTTCAGCACAGACATCTACTAAAGGCAGAAACATTGTTTGTACTGAGGCTTATAAAAGGATTTGGTAATTTAGAAAAGGAAAAAAAAACAACAAAAAAAAACCCAGCCTCTGACACATACTTTCAAGATGAAAGTGTACAGCCAGCCTTCATATTTTTCATGCTGCTCTATACGCCTGATATATCTCCTGAGCTATTTTTTAAATGTATGTACATCTTAAGGTCTAAGATCTAACATGAATAATAACTGAAATGATACATAATTAAACATTTTGCACATCAATGTATGATATTGATGTTTTAAATATTTCATGACTAATATGTTCAGTTAGGTTTAAGCCAAGCTACTAAGTTATTTCCCTTTCACCTCCCCTGCCCTACATCTGAGAGCATCAATATAGCTTTCACCAGAAGTTGAAAAGAAGATTTCAAATCTGCTTACTGGAAGGGTGTTAAATAATGACGTCCACGCTAAAATGAGTCATATTCAAACAATAAAGGATAAGGGAGGGTGTCTCCTCCTACCACAAAGGAGCAGGTTGCACATCCTCTTCTGCACCCAGTTTCCAGATAGCAGGAACGTGAGTGCCAGTGAGGAGCCCTGGTTCTCTATGTCCAGCTCCATGAGCTCAAGGTACCAGCCCCAAAGTCCTACTAGGCCACAGCACAAGGGACTTCGGGTAGTGCCAGCAGCCACTAGGGTCCCTGAGCACTTGACTTTGTTGCGTGGAGCTCGAGGCGTCTTGGGGTCCACACCAGTGGGTCCAGGGGCCTTTGCACGGCTCCTACCTTGCTGGTGTCCTAGGGGTTCCTTTGCATCGGGAGATGTTCTCATTTCGGTGCAGAGGATGTGGGGTCTGTCCGTGCTGCTGACTCACGTTTGGAGGGGGCTGCGCTGGCTCCCTGTCAGAGGACGCCCTTCGTGCGAGGAGGAGGGAAAAAGCCCAGGGGCAGCAAAACCCTTCTTTAGGCTGCTTGACATTTTTAGCTCTGCTCAATGGAACTTTTTAAAGCGTGTTTTTTTTTCTCCCCTCTCTTCTCATGCTGCATTTTCCATTATCTTTAAGCTTGTACTGTATCACTGTGAAATGCCTTTTAAGCTCTCATGTTTATTATACTTCAGGGTTTCCAGAGGACTTTTCCTCAGTTCACAGATAAAATGTTTCCCTTGTTTTTTTTTTTCCTTCCCCAGTCTCCTCCTAAAAAAGTGCCAGCCCCATAAATACACACAAGAAATTCTCTTATTAACCTTCACAGTACAGCTAGATGCACAAGATACATCCATTACCTCGGCTGCACTAGAGAAGACACTGGAGGCCAAACCTCAGTATCACTTGCACCTCTGCATCACCCGTCAGAAGCAAATGGCATTGGGCAGACCTTTGTGAAGATGAAGTTATACCCTGGAGAGAGCTAAGGAAGCAGTGGAGACCTTGCAGAATGCTAATGCTGGAGTTTTGCAAACGTCTTTATTCAAGACTGGTACTCATACTCGTACTATTAATCCCCGGCTTTCCAAAGAAGTTCGAAGCAGGCAGGTACCTAATTCCTTTTGACAAGGGGATGCAGGAAGCCAGTCCCTGGCTTTACTCAGCGCATCGCAGCCAGAGTCCCCTGAACGCGGAGGGCACGCGGCGCCAGTTAGGCAGATACGCTTATTCCAAAAGGATTAACTGCTCTGTGATCCCTTGCCAAAGCCAGTATCATACACACCACATACTGTGCTGAGCACGCTGTCAATTGGTGACCATAAATATCTGTTATAATAAGGGAGATACAGTCAGGTTATACAGCTGGGATAGCGATGGAAGGGCACATTCACTGAAAAAAATCAATTTTAATTAGGAAGACAATTATATTTTCTCCCAAAGGTTGCCAAGGTCTCAAGATTTATCTTTAAGGTGATGGAGAAGTAATCTTTTGCCATTCTATATCTACTGGGTAGCACTGAACTGTGGAAATATTTCAGGTCCAAGGGAAGACCATAAGGTCCCTCAAGGTCTTATAACCCAAGGCAATAAAAATCAGTGGCACATCATTAGCTTGTCCCCTGCAACAGCAGTTTATGATGATATCCTTTGATTCCTGCAAGCAGGGGGTTGTTCAGTTCACTCCTGAGCTGTGCAGCAGTGTTTGCCTTGCCCGGCCGCCTCTGCTCCTATTTACAGCCGAGCTCTGTGCGAGTGCCCGACTGCAACTTAGCCACTGCCTCTCATTAAAATAGGGGCAAACTGTAAATACTCCCCCAAGGCAAACGAGCTGCCTGGCCACTCAGTCAGGACTTTTATCAAGGAGGTTTTTTTTTTTTTTTTTTTTTCCTAATAGCTGAGAAAAGAAACTGTCCAGGTCTTCCTGGAGCCGTCCCGGTTGCTGCCAAGCTTTTTGGTTTAAATCAGGAAAAGGATGCAGGAGGAACGGGCAGTCGATACTTGCTTTACCTGAGATTTTGCTGAATAAGGGAAAATACTGCTCAATGTGTCTCTCCCGGAAAATAAGCCACAGTATAGCCATATGTTTGTGCATGTGTGTATATAAACACATGAGAAAGAGAGAGCACCACTATAGATAGGTAATCCACCAAAACACATTCCTGATTTCTAGAGGTGCCAATTTAAATGAAACGTCTGTGCCTACAGCATCACCCGAGAATTCTCCTCCCCTTGTGCAGCACAGCTGGTTGACAGAGAAAGGTAAATCAGAACGATACCAAAAAACTGCCTCTGGCTTCATAACACATCCTGAAGCCTAATCATAACTATTGAATAGTCAGTTAATAGAAAGGAGTTGCTCTTGAGTTCTTGTGATATCAGCAAAGTATTTTATGAGAATGTCCAATTCTAAAGGTGCATTTGTGAGTGATCATATTCCAAAGTTTATCAAAGCAGAAAAAACATTAAATACTGTTCTTACTTTCCTGAGACACTGTGCTTGCATATTACTTATTTCAGTAAGTCATCAGCAAAACCCATAGACCTTCCTGACATGATGTCTGAGACAAGGACAGAAAGGTGTAAAAGGAAATCACGTAGCCAAAACACCCAGGTGACGTCTGGGCAAGCTAGGGGCACGGTGACTTGTAAAAAGTCAGGTTATCCCATAGTTTACAAAAGCAGGCTTATGGAAAAAAGAGAACAGGGAGAAGAAGAAACCTCTTCCCTTAGGGCAAAAAGGGATTTCTGTTCAAATGCTCCCTCCCCAAATGGTTCTGTCTCATGGCCTCCTGATGACAGCACGGACTGTGCAATAAATACCCAGATACCCCTTATTCTGTGTTCTGAAAAGAAACACCCTCCCAATAACTAGGAAAGAAATGCTGAGGAGAACACACAAGTCTCGATGGGAAGTGCTGGTTAGCTGGTGATTCGCGTGCCCCGTTTGCATGGAAGGCACATTAGGCTACGTAACGTGCCAGATTGTAAACGTACTCTTCCTATTCTAACGCTGTATGTGACTGTAGTCTATTTTAACCTTATTTAGGCTCATTGAATGCTATCAGACGTCGACCCTTGTGTTTCCTCTCAGCAGCCTGTTTCCCCTGTGCCCAGCTCCACGACCCCTCACACTGTGTCCTGGACGAGATGTCAAGTGCTCCTGTAGCCTTGGATTCATCAGACTGCTCTGGAGGGTCCTACCACTGGTAACAAGCTACAAGCACTTGGAAAATTCCAAAGTACAATCGGAAAAAGATCTGACAAGCTGTTGCCGACACTCGATCGTCCTCTTCTCTCTATAGTGCATTTCTATTTGAGACTTCAAACACACCCTGCTCTGAAAAGACCACATTGATGTCAAGATGTCTTCAGCATATGAAGCAAATGCAGAATATGTAAGAAAGTGCCACAGCATAACTTTACCACTTTGCATATTCTTGCAGAGGTTTTCTACTTTTGGAGATGTTAAAATTACCCTGAAAAATGCTCAAACCTGCAAGAACTTCCAAAGTCATCAACCTGCAATTTTTACATGTTATTTTCTCTCTGAAAGAAATTCTATCACATATTACCATGATGATCCTGCTGGGGTCTTGTTTCAAACTGTAGTCAAATCTGAGTGTTTCTGAGGCTGCAAAATATCCTTGTGGCTTTTTAACAACACAGCAATTCTGAGCAGTGCAGTGCATAATATTCTAGATACTTCATCGGCATTGTGCCAGCTGCCACAGACTTGATCCTGAAACACACAAATCAGTGGCTTTAAGGAGTGCTGAAAACCCCCAACTTCCACAAACACAACTGTAGTGACCACTAAATCCCAGTGATCACTGGGATCTATGTTTATCCAAAGTAAACATCTAATCCTGAACAACATTACTGTACTTTCTGCAAGGCTTTCTAGCTTCAAACCTAACAGGTCTCAGAACAAGCATAATTCAGCTTCTGGCACAAGTGCATAGTTTCCCGATATTGGTTAGCTACACGCAGGGTACTAATATCAGCCGCCTGAATTTTAACATCACTACCAAGTGAAGCTCAGGAGCGATACGGAGACGACCCGAGTTTGCTTCTGTCCACCCCAGTGATCCAGGACTGGCCACTACATCCTCACATGAGCCCAACTGCACGGCTGCAGAACGGGCACAGCACCACCGAGCCACATCTGCAGAGCGCTGGAGAAGCCTCGACGCAAACCGCAGAGGCAACTTGAACTTCAGAGGGATTTTTACACATTTATTTCAATTGCAAATGAGAAGTGTGTTTATTTTTTTCTCTAAGACCCTGGAACAAGGCTTTACAAATAGTGTTTTACCACTAGAAATGCTGGAAAGTCTTCTGATTAAAAGCAATTGCATTCAGGAATGTTTTTATTATGTGATTTCAGCAAACAAACTTGAGAGTAAAACTTGATTTAATTTTGGGAAGCAAGGAGAGGGGGTAAATTGAACGGGAACATATTGCTCCAAGAGCATCCCACGGCAGCCTGCAGACCTTGAGCAAAGGCAACCACCTGAGAGCAGCAGGGCAGAGATGAGCAAGACCAAGGGAGGTAACGAATGAGCAGGAGGAGAGCACAGGGGAAGAGGCAGGTAACACAGAACAGGCACTGCTAGATTTTTCCATGATGAGACAGAGGAATTGAGCACTGGAAGAGGACGAGGAGGCATGAGGGAGACTGAGCAGATTGTGCACGGAACAGACCCAGCACGCTGAAGATTAAGACACTACCCAACTCTCAAACTTGATGGGAAGGGGGTGATGACGAGGGGACACAGAAACCCCTGTCCATCCTTGCTCATCGCTGGCCATGAGAGGGGGCTCAGCTCCCTTGGAAACTCCCCTTTCAAGGCAGAGCTCCCTGTTCTCCGTGAACACGTCCTCGGTTACTGCGCACTTGTCCTGTGCTGTACAACGGTTTATGAACACAGATAGGATTAACTCTGACCTTGTGCAAACCAGCAGCTTCCCTCTTCCTCCTCTCCTCACCTGAATGACTTACCAGACCCCTTAAACAAATACAAGAAATAAGTAAAAGTGACTGGAAACATTGCTGGACTATTTAAGCAAGCTGCAGAGAACTTCACTGGATAATTTATTCTTGTGAGAAACATAATGATTACCCAACAAGTTTGGTTAAGAAGGTGGTTTATCAGGCCACCTTGATATACTAGGGCAAAAAAATACACAGAACACCTACTGATGATGGATTGCAAGATTTATTAATACAGAAAAGGATTGAGATTTACTTTCAAGAGTAGATTAAGGTGCTCCAATGTAGCCGAGACTAGTTCTTTTAAAACAACAGGAACTGAGTTTCCTCTAGATAAGGACTTAATTTTTATTGAAAACCTACCACCTTCAAACTGCTCAAAAGTTGAAGCACTATAAAACTGTCAAATAACACCATTATTAAAAGGTTTATTTGACAAATCTTCCACTGCTGAGATAACTTGTGTGTTTGCCTTCTCTCTCACATGAAATAAAATCATTCACTTATGCAAACTGCTGACAGGGATGGAAACAAATGGGGTTCTCCGCACCAGGCGCAACACGCTTGCCCCTTTCTGCGGCTTCCCGACAGCTCCTTGCCCATAAATCCTGATGCCCTCCGGCTGCAGGGTCTGCTCCGCTGCCTGCTGCGCAGCACTCGGGAATACCAGGGATGGGCGCTTGGAAGCTCTGTGGCCCTTGGAAGCAGCTCATAGTTTTTCAGGAGCAGGTAAAAACACCTGCATAAAGTACTCAAGGGGAAGAACAGCAAAGAGCAATAGCCAGCAACCAAAGTAGGGTTCTTTTTATAATCAAAAAGCACCAGTAGCCCTGCTAGACGTTCGGAGTTAGCCTTTTATCTGCCACTGGTGACCTTTCACCAGCACTCGCTGTGGATTCATAGATTTAAGGTCAACCAGGACCTTTACGAGCACCTCGGCCGGCCTCCAAATTGCCGCTAAGGCGCGTGAGCCTCCCCTTCGGCGCGGCGGGTGCCGCTGCTGATGGATGAGCACCCGGCCACCGACCTCCCCATTAAGAGGCATTGCCTGCAAGTGGGCAGCAAGCAATTAAGAGGATTTATCAGCTTCGAGCGACTCGGAAATACATCCAAACTTCAGAAATCTCTGCCTCTGGGAATGGATGGGAGATGCTCTTGTTGCTTCCCTTTTTTAAATAAAGCCCTTAAAAACAATAATAAAAAAAAAAACAATGACTAAAGGACAGAGGGGAATGGAGGCTGAATCCTGCCTAGCAAAGTCAGGTTTAAAGGCCAGCTGAGCAGCTGCAAGAGCAGGAGGGCCCAAAACGCAGGGCTGTAATGAATTCTGTCACTCAGAGCAGAGACCTGCATGCAGTTAACGTTCCCTGAATATTTTTCTCCATCTATTTTTAACTGTGAAGTCTAGACCACTCCTCGGAGATGTGGAAAACCTCCTGCCTATCAAAAAGCATTACTGAGCACAAGCAATAAAACAGCAGCAACAATAAAATTACATTTCCAGGACCCTGAGATAAACTAAGAGCATCTCACCGGCCTTTACCCGGCTCTCCTGCCCCATCGCTCACACGTGCATTTCTCTTGTCTAACACCTTGATCTTTAGGATTTATAATTGTTTATTTCACTGCCAGATCACACCTCTCATTTGCTGTTCATCTTTTGCCTGTTCTGGGCTCTTTAGAGCCTGCTGTCCTTTATCACCAAGCACAACTACCTCCTCCTGCTGCCCTGTTCCCTTGCCATGCTCTCCCTCGGAGAACACAGGCAGCCCCTGACATCTCCCTTCTTTACTGCCACTTCCCTATAGTTTCACCTCCCATTGCAAGCTTCAAGAGACTTATTAGTTTTCCTATAAGTCAGCCAGCCTCGTCAGCAAAGCATCCAGCGTGGCGACACCGACTCAGCCGGTAACTCAGACCCTGGCATGCTCCGGGTGGCTTTATTTTGTGTTTTTGGGTCCTGGCTCTTGGTATATATGTGTGCGTGTGCAAGGAAGGGAGGAAAATACATTCCAACGTTAAACTCATTTATTTTAACTGACCTTTTTCCTCTGCAAAACCTCAGATGGAAATAAACAACAGAGATGGAGAAAAATAACATAAAAGGAGAAAAAAGGCACCAAAAGTGCAATAGGACTCTCTTTGCAGAAATTCTTACTGCAGCAGCTGAATATTTCATACTCAAATTTATTCCAGGCTCATGAGCCCCCAAGCACCGTAGCAGTTGGTGCTGGCGTCTCTGCTGACTCCAATGGGGCACATCGGGGGCTCGTGCTCTCCCCAGGAGCTGCCAGGAAACGTTCCCGGCCCTGTGGTGCAACCAGGGCGACCTGGGCAGGCTCTGCGGTGGCTGCTCCTTGTCCGGCGGAGCTTGGGCAGCGTGGAGGCTTCCTTGGTGTAACTTGCATGGAATCAGGACTGTCAAAAATCAGGAACTCCCGCAGACTCTAGCAAGAAGCCCTAAATCCCTTTGAAGTTTGCCTCACAAACCGTGTTTACTACTGGTGCTCCTAACGCAGCAGAGCAGATGCGGTTATGCACATGCCAAGCGGTGCGAGCGCCCAGACCAGTCCCAATCCGCATGGGAAAGCCAACAGAGCGCCCACGGTCAGCACGGCATCTGCCCGCTCCGGGGGACACATCCTGCCTCTGTTGTAACCCAAGAGCCCGGTGTGCTCCTTGGGCCGTGACAGAAGAGCTCCGCATGGCGGCGGCGTCACTGGGAATTAGCATGCAATTAGCATGCAATTAATATTTTAGCACTAACACATAACACACAAGGCAGCTCGAGTACTCCCTGGGGCGGCACCAAGGGTGACACTTGTCCGTTGAGGCATCGCGGGGGGCATCTGTCCCCAAGCCAAGGACAACCGGAGCAGCCTCCCAGCGCGGGCGCAGCCAAGGGAGAGGGAGGAAGCTCTTGCACAGGACTAAGCTGTGGCCAAGGCGGGTTTGCAGAGGCATCTTGCTCAGGTTGCCATCCAGAGCCCAAGGGCCTCTGGCGACGCAGGAAGCACTGTCCTGCTCTGTGCAGGGAGTCAGGCAAGGGAATCTGCTCCTGCTGCAGAGGGATTCTCTCTTGTAAAATACTCTTAAAAACTCTACCAGAATTGGAACACCGAACAGCTCCAATTTGCATTTGCACAGTCTTAGAATCAGAGACAGTCCTGGGAATGGCCAAGTCTCTGTATTTCACAAATTATTTTTTGCATTATTAAGAAGGCAACAAAAATGTTGCATCTTTCCCCCTAAATCCCAGCCTTCTTCACCAGGTGGGATTTTATGCCACCTTTTCCTTGCTTGTGTCATACAGGCACCTTTTCCCTAGCACCTGGATAACGATGCAACTCCAGCCCTTCCTAAGGTGGCCAATGCTGGTTTGGTTCTCACATTAGCATCAATGCTGGGAGCTCCACCAGAGCAAAATGCTGACGGTTTCCCACTTTTTAAGCCCTATTTCATCTACAGCTACTCAGGCAAGTCAGACTGGTGTGGTTCATGGGGCTCTAACGGCCCAGCTCTGAGAGGGCTCCCACTTGGCTTCAATCCCCGCTCTGGTTGAATGTGGGGCACGAGGATTTGGGATCAAGAACGCAGACTCCTAAGCCATTAGCTTCTCCCAAAGAACAAAGAAAACGAATCCGACAGAGATGCTCATCAGGCCAGCAGTGTCAGCGAAGGGAAGGGTTTTACTCAGACATTAATCAGCGTATAATTGCTTACGTAGCATGCCTTTCCTCACTATTAATGATTTAACATGATGATTTACCAAGGCGCTGAGAGAAAGTCTGGATGGAGGAAGAAAAAGTGCAGATATATAGCCTGTAGTATTCCCTGCCAGAAAATGAATCTGCCCATGCAGGAGTGTCAATTTGATAATGAAAGATAAAATGTACGACGAGCCCAAGAGGGTACTTTACATATTGCTGTGAATAATGCTGCTGCTCTCCCTACCCATTACGTTGGATGAGCTTCTTGCAGACCTAGACAAAAAAATATGGTGACTCTGGTTCATTCACAGAAATTGTTATTCAATCACAAGGCCATTTCTGATGAGCAATTTCTTATCTAGACCTGTTCTGGTGGACAAAGTGAAATCGAATCAAATGCTAGGTGAAAATAAAAATCTGCAATATGCTGACAAGGTTTCCTCTCCTAATATTAACATCAGAGCCCTGGTTATTTCCCATCCTAGCAACGGCTCTGTTACTAGTTCAGAAGAAAAACTGAGGTTAGCTTAAATTTACCAGATCTGATGAAAGAGATTTCCCTTCTGAATAGGATATTTTGACCTGTTCAGAGACCATTTTAACTCAGAACAGTGGTTTTCAAGCTGTGGTCTCTTAGGTATCTGAGGATTATTTCTAAGCGATCCATAAAAAGAAACTAAGAAAGTCAAACCTACTTGCACTAGGTTTAAATTTCCTTGCAAGAGTTTAGATCTCTGCAGGCAAAGTTTTTATGAAGAATATACCAAAAGTGTTTGAAAAACCTTGATCTAGGAAAACAGAGTGTACAGAACATGCTGTTAAGTCTGTTGGTTACTTAACAGCAGGAAAGACAGCTCGGCATCCTTTGGGAGCTAGTCCTCTGAACTATCTATTAGCATCCTGAAACACTGTGCAAAGACCTAAAAGATATACCACTTAAAAAAAATAAAGAGAAAGAAAAAAAATACAGCTAGGAGAAGAAAAAAATATATTCAAAATTCATGAGTTGGAATAAGAAAAACTTCTCACACTGTGAAAATTGCCCTCACTTGACTTAGGACCATGTTCCAAACAGTGGACAATGTCAATGCCAGCTTGGATTTTCTGTCACAAGCAGCACGATGTTCCCTCCTCCCTTTCCAACAACAAGAACAGGAGCAGCAGTCACGATGCTGAAGAACTTCTTGGGAGTGACACAGAACTCAGCTGATTTTTAACTGCAAAAGGCAACTAAGGAGATACTGACCAAAACTGTTCTGCTCCCATAATCCACATCAGACTTCAGCTGCTTTTCGGAACAGACCACACAAGCTAGGACTGTTTTTTTTTTCTTTTTTTTTTGTGAACAAACCCTCAAAAATCACCTCCAAAGCACAAAAAGCTCTCAAATAAACCACTTACCATCCTAAACCGCCCTCACATTTTGCCTCCAGCATAATCATACAAGCATCTGTGTGCGAGCGCGCTACTGCTTTTTATAAAATTTTAATCTTCAACACTTCACTGAAACAGTGGGCTACAGAAGTGACTCACTCTCCCCAAGCTCCGCTGTTTGCAAATTGGCCTTCCGCACGTTTATGGATTAACGGCCACAAAATTCCAAAGCAAATGGGGCAGAATTGTTTATAATGAACGAAGCTGTTGTAACATTCTCCTGTAGGTAGGCATGCGGCACTGTAGGAATTAATGGATCCAAAAATTGTAAGCATGAGGCGCTCGGTGTTTCATACCATCTCAATTATCCATGGTCCAGTTTCTAGTCAGTCGAGTGGTACAAATGGCATGTGGGTTATTTTCTCCAAAGCCAATTACTTTTTGTTCCTAACAGCAGAGTTATTGTGAGTGCCCTCCATTGTGTTTACTGAATTCAGCACGAAATGGCTGATCCACACGTTCGAGTTGGGGCCCACACACTTCATGCAGCAGAGTCTGTAAAACCACAACCACCTACAGCCCCACGAATGTCACCCTGACCCTTGGCACCCGGCAGCCCCAATCCCAGGTCACACGTGCGCTGTGGCACAGGTTGAGCCCAGAGATTTTCCGTGAAGAAGGTCTCCAAGATGGAAATCTCAGAGCTGTCACTGCAGCAACGTGGTCCCGGCCAAACCAAGGGCTGCCCTGCGGGTGCACGGAGCTGAGCTGCTTTCTGCAGAAGTGGAAATGAGACACACACTCTTCCTGCATGTGTGTTGTACTTAGATATTTGAACACAAGTAACACCATCCGAACACGAGAATGTAGTTGTTGGACTTCAAAAGCTGCCTGAACATCAACATTAAATATCACCCCAAGCTCTGCCTGGAGTCACGGCCAACCGCACGTGCTCAGCAGCTCCAAAATCCGCACGGATGAGATTCCTTAGCCTGCGATTTACCCTACCTGAAAGCGAGAGTTGCAGCCTGTACAAGTGCTGCCATGGAGCCTTTTGCACTTCCATGGGCAACGCACAGACCAGGACAACGCAACTGGGCTCAAACACGATGCCCGCGAGCAGAGCAAGGCACTGGGGTCACGAGCATTTCTGGCAAGAGGAGCTGGAGTATTTCACTCTAGGTAAGAGTTTATAGCACTGAGGAACATCCCCTTCCCTGTCGCCCCCTCTCCCTGAGCTTCTTTAAATTTGGAAAAGACACAACACAGTGAATTAAAGCATCTGGCCAAGTTACGGCCTCGCGTGGCCTTTTCCTCTGCAAGACTTTTGTCTCCGAGATATGGAGAAAATGGAGAGGGAGAGAAAAACAGCTATAAAACTGCTGACACTTCAGAGATGGTATTTCCAACTTATGAAATAGTAAAGCTCTTTGCTGCTAATACACTCTTTAGTGGTTAGCATCAGACCCACCCGGGACAATGGACAAAAAAAGAATCACCAGAGCTGCTTCTTATTCCGTTCACACTACCTGCTCCCATTTTAAAAGCAATTTTGTAAAATTCTCACACTCCTTTTATTTAATCAATGGTGATGTAGAATATTAATTTCCAAATTGCATGAATCTTAAGTATTTGAATACCCCTGTGGTCCTAAACCCTCTGCTGCAGCCCTGTGCATTTATCTTTGTTAGCACGTGACACAGTGCTTAAGGAGTACAGTTAAAGAGTAGAAAGATCACAGCTGCTGTCGTATTAATATTTAGAAAGTAGATTTAATAAATACCGTATCTCACTCTCTGTTATTATCTGCATTAGTGCTATCAGGTTTTCAGGGAATTCAGAGGATGGTTTCTTATCCATCAGGTTGTCAGAAGCAGACAAGAGGAAAATCAAATGTTCATTTACTCACATCTGGTGTTCCACAGGGATCCATGTTTAGACCCCTACTGTGTTTATCTGTATAAATGGTTTCTATCTATCATCTAAATCAGAAGAGTTTATGTGTAGAGCAAACAATATCAGATAAATATCCTTATCCGTTAACTCGGTGTAAAACTATAAACCAAATGTACACAGCACATTGCAATTCCTACCATTATGGAGGTTATAAACCTCTCTTCCCACTTTCTTCCACTGTTATTTTTGCTTGAGGTTCATAATTTGATTTGCGATCAATTATCATGTGTTCCTTTTCCTCGTGCCTTTTATCTTTACACTGATACAGAGCTTCTGTTTCTCTTGTACCACATCAAGAAGCTGGAAAATCAGTTTTAAAAAGTGTGATAAATAGGTAACGCTGAATATAACATGAAAGAAAAGCAGATGCACCTCTGGAAATGCAATATTCTAACTGAGGGATATACTGCATCGTGCTTCAGGGAACTTGCTGGGGAGGACAGCAGAAGCAGGAGCACGGAGCAGAGCCCTTGTTATCCTCCCCTCTTATCTTACCTTTTCGCAATGGCACTTTCCTCTCCAAGGAAGAGCAGGTGGAAGAAAGCACCAGAGAGAGACCATGGCCAGATGGATCTTTGGTATGAACAGCCATTCCTGCTCCGTGGGTTTTACGCGAGCGGCTTCACGCCGCTCTAGCTGGCTGCGAGGCTGGGTGCTCAGCATGGCAGTGCCAACCCCACGCTTGCTCGCTGTGCTCAGGGCCCCGGTGCTCTTGCTGCGCTCGCGAGGGACATATCTGACACTGGTGGTGACAACGACAGCAAGGACAGTTCCTAGGGGCCCTCCTGGTTCCACATGTCTCTCTCCTCCAGCACTGCAAATCCTGCCCAGCATCACTGCACAACCCAGCTCTACCAGCAGTCATTTCTACTCACCCTCTGCCACGCCAAACAACCTGCACAAAGCAGGAGTATCCAACTGCTAAAGGAAATAAATAAAGTCACATAGCACTGGGATTTCTGTGCCCTTAGATACGCACAGCTCCCTCCTCGAGCTGCGTTAGCAGGAGCGCCCTGGATTCAGCAGCAACCGGCACAGCAGACACCAACAACCTACCTAAAACAGGCTCTGCTGTGGCTGGAGGAGAACAGTTTAAAGAATACATTCAGTATTTCTTTTCTGCAGTCCTGGCAGCAACAGTTGTTGTATTTTGCGTATTTTCCCTGGCAGTATTTTACCTGGCAGTAGCACTAATTTGAATTTCTCACCTGCTTCAGCCAAACAGAACTTACTTCCTAACGTTTTCCAATAAATACATTTACACTACTACGTGGTCTGACTCTCCTTGAACTCCACTTTTAAAAGTCTCAGATAATTTACAAGTGATAAATTTTGAGATAGAAAAAAGCTCCATGTCTGTCCATATTTTGCTCTGAATGATTCTGTGCAGCTCCTGAAGGCACTGGAGTTATTTTTGCTCTATCCAAAACACAGGCAGGAAATAATCTGGCCATTTACGGGCAAAAAGCCTTCAAACCACAGGTGATAGCTAAAATTTTACTGCATATATGTCTGCTGCCCAAGCCATTGGGCTGCATCTCAGCACACACACACAAAATACAGAGCACCCACGTTCACGAGGCTGCGTCAAGAGGAAAGACCCATCTCTGCAGTAAGAAATGTAAGTGGGAGAAAAAGCGCTTTTTGGAGCTGCAAGAGATGCAAACGGTAACAAAACCAGCACATTTGGAGTGGTAGCTACCGCCTACCAAACTTAAAGCTACGTCTGACCCCACGGAGGATGATGCAGAGGAAACAGCCTGTATCACGAACCTCTGCTAAGGACCTGAAACACATTTCTGTGACTCTCAACATAATATTTTTGGAAGAAGACACCAGCTCACCTGCTCGTGCTACCAGATGGCCTTAAGACATGAATATATTCTGGATATCACCTTGAGCAGAACAGAGGTCAAGCAAGGCATATGTGTGTTGCACTTGCAGATGTGCACTGGCATGGGCTTGCATGCCCACAGCTTTGCTGTTGTGGCTATGGCAAATGAGCATAGCTCTTTCCAGGTAAAAATGCTAATTAAAATAAATACACAAAAGGTATTAACTAGTGGAAATGATCTGCTGTTAAAAACTAAGACAGGATTATGGTTAACAAATTCAACATAAAACGTTGCAATGGTGCTTCAAGAAATTGATAAAAAATAGATTGCAGTAAAAACATGTACACATTTGAGAGTGTTATTTGAAAGCAGAGCACAGTAATGACTCATTCACAAATGAGTACAAATTGGTAGGTTTCTCCCTGCATATTTGTTGAACCTGTGTTTAATGAGGTGTGGATCACCACTTGTAGTAAATTTTACTTATATTTGGATTTGCCATTGCCTTTCTAGCATTTTAGATGTCTTATTACTATTTCTCATCCTACAAAAATCATGCCACATTTTACACTTTACTGCTTACACAAAAGGTATGGGATTAGTCCTGTAGCCTGATATATCAGGTACAACATCACCTTACACAAAGCCTTTCAAGCAAACATTGCCAGGGTAAACAACCCAAATTCCCCCTTTTCAAGCGCACTGAGCTCCGCCTGTTGGAGCACATGCAAAATAGACATTTCCAAGAAAGTCCAGGCAAGGTCACTATTCCCCGGCACGCTTGGCAAGTGAGGTGTTCGGGACAGGGTATAAACAATGGGCAGGAGTGCAGTGTGAATAACACTGCTGAGGGGACAAAGCGATTCCTTTGGCATGGCCCTTCCCAGACTAGGCAGGAGCAGGTTTAGGTATCCACAACTCAATCCATACAGGGAGCACAAACTCATGACCGGGAGCCCAGGGAGCAAAGGGCCAATTCATCCCCATACCCTCCTCCACGGGGATCTGTCGCTGACAATGATGCTGGGACAGACCTACAGGAGACGGACGTGAGTCCATTACAGACCCTATTTAAAAGCACAAAAGCAGAAACCAACATGAGGTGCAGGGAAAAGAGGCCTTGTGCTACGTAAGTGTGGTGGCGCTAGGGACATCCCAGGGACATTTAATCCAGCCCTCTTGGACGTCTTTCAGGAGCGCTCGCTCCAGAGCCCATCAAATGGTACCTCAGGGAGGCAAAGGGGCTCCGCAGCCCTGCAGCAATCAAGAGAGGCTCCATGGTGAGCACCGCATCTCACACAGAGATAAATGAGTTCCTCTCCCGTTTTCATTACGCAGCACTGAAGTTATGTTCATTGAAGTTAATGGCAGTATTTCCATGGACTTTGGTGTGTAGTGGGTCATATAATAAGTTCCTCCATATGTTGTAGTCTGAGGGCCAGAGCAGCAGTTACTCATTTTAAGCACTATTTTAAGATGTGATGAATGGCTTAGGTGTTTTTCCCCGTTTTCCAAGGACCAAAGGTAAAAACAAAGCTAAACACAAGGCACTTCATGGCATCCTCTTTTTTTTTTTTTATTTTGGTTGTGTTGTTGTTGGGGGAAAAATGAGCATTCAGTACAGCTGATAAATCTTTCTGTCACCTTAATCTTTTATTGATTTCAATAAAAATTGTATTTTGTTTCTTAGCAAAAATTCACCCAGAAGGACACCGCATTCCGGGATGTGTATAACATAGGAAGTGCTCATCATTTAACATTGTTATTTATGGGAGTAGGTATGGATTTTTGTGGAAAAAAATCTTCCACTGTTTTAGTAAGGTGATGCATCATATTTTTAAAGATGTGCTTGACTAAAAGAGAAGCTGTTTACCAACTGCACTAAAAAGCTCTATCTTACAGTGACTTTTTATATAAAGAGATTACACAACCACTTTTTCTCCAGGAGTAAAGTTAAGGGAGCACAGCACTTGCAAAAACTTGGTGTTGTCACTTCAGCTTAGTATATCAGCGTCATTTAATTCTGTTTCAGATGATCACATTGGGAAATCTCAACAGAAAAAGAGAGGAGAGGAGATCGCTATGGGAATATTACAACTCTGAGAATATAAACGCCAAAGCTCAGACAACAACCTAAGCAGGTGTCAGAAGGCAGAATTCCTGAGCGCAGGAAAGGAGCTGAGCACAGGCTGCTCCTTGTGAGGGACCCAAAGGGAGACCGGGGGCCCTGCTGCACAAGCACCCGCCAAGTACCCAACACTGCGAGCTGCACCGGGAGGGACTGAACCTGGCTTCCTGCATCTCATATGTGAGACCCCCGTCAAACCAAGTTACTTCTAAAGTCTTTATAGTTTTTCCACTTGAGAAATGGGGGGCACTATATGAGCATTACAAAACAGTTCAAGTATATTTTATCTAATAAAATGAACAGAAAATATTGGTGAAATTGGAAAT
>JAUBNY010000244.1:2873535-2886305 GCA_032275445.1 Crypturellus soui
GTTAGCAAATACCCAGCCGGCGCAGGATGCTGCTGGCACCATCTGAGGGGACTTCAAATTGCATTTCAATAGACCTCGTCTCTTCTAAATTGGATCAAATTTGTTGCTGCTGAAAAGTGCACCGCTTCCTAACTACTCTGACACCTGAATAGACTATTCAATAAACTCCGCTTAGCGCTGAAAACCGACGCTGCACCTCATGTCACCAGAAGCCTTCCTGAGAAAGCAGGAGACTCGTTGTTTGATCTGATCAGTTAAATAAGAAAATAAGGGCAAGAGCACTGTTGCTAATAGCCCAGTGCGCTCGGGTACCACAGCAGAATACTATATCCAGCATTAATGCAGGTGCTGCCCCAAAATGCACCAAAGGTTCTGCTTTCCCTTCCCAAACAAGTCAGAGGGCCTGGGTTTGGGGCGAGTTTGGAGGGGTTACTACTATGTTCATGGCATTTCTTGTCTTTTGGAAGGAGTTAGAGGTACGTGTAGTGCTCTGTCGGGTAGATACGGGACCAGGCTGCTCTCAGGGGCCGTGCTTGGGCTCCGGCAGGCAGCGCAGGGCACCTTTAAGGTGAAGCGTCAGCTTCAGCATCGAGTCCCAGCGGGACCTCGACAGGCCGGGCCTTACCGAGGCCGGCGGGAGCCCTCGCCCCGGGCGCAGCCTCTGACAGTGACTAGTTCGTGGCCTGCTCATCAGTTTAAGCAGCGCAGGGAGGCTAATGCTTAGTCTCCCTTAATAAAGCTGTCAACAGCAAGCATTGCTTTCCTCTTAAGGAGGCCAGAGGCACTCTGAGCAGAGATCCAGAGTAAATCAAGTTAGCTCTTAAACCACTCTCCGTGCCCCATGGGAATAAACATCCCCAAAGGGCTCTGATAACGTGGTTGCAGGGCTGGGGAGGAAGGGGAGAACAAAACAAAATTGCCCCCAAGCCCAAACACGTCTGCATTGGTAACCACAGACAGGATGCAGGATGCTCTGCAGTGCTTCTAAGCAGTTTCCTACACTCTGGTCTTTTGTCTCCAACCATGGCCGATTTTGATGCTTCAGGAGAAAGGAGAAAACCAAAACAGAACAAGAGCTAAATGCACACTGGAAAATAATCCCACTGGTGCACACAGGAGACTGAAGTACGAGGAACTGAGCCCACAGGTCAGGGCCTGAGCCGTGACAGCCCTGAAACCATGTCCACTTCAGTGGTGAGCAAGGGCTGGAAAATGCTCCCCTTCCTTTCATCAGCTGCAATAACTCGTGCTCATGACCCACTGCTCTTACTGCACAAAATATGACCCTGTCAGAAACCTGCTCCCCTCAAACCCCTTCCCTGCTCAGACCTGGACCTGTGATGGCCAGTGCACCTGCAGCTTCCACGTCTCCCTCTGACCAAGCCAGGCACCCCCCTGCGCTGCCCATTTCGGCGGCAGGGCACGAAGGGCATCGCTGGCACCGAGCCCAGGCGCAGCCCACGTCCCACCTAGCACTGCCACCAGCCCACGGCCCATGCACATCAACAGTCCAGTCATCCACACACCTCTCCGGGCCTCCGAGGTGTCCCCGCTGCTATGGATGGCCATCCTGTGGGAGATTCGGGACGGCCTTCGGGACGGCCTTCCATTATTCACTTAGCTACGTGCTCTTACTATCTGATTTACTTACCTTAAGCCAACACTGCCAGCTGCCATTACTACTGTGTAACAAATACTGGGGACCTTGCACATCAGCCTGCTATATTCCTGCCTGTCCCAGAAGCCATGAACTCAGGGTCGTTTTCAGTGTGTAGTTTAGAGATTTTAAGACAATCCAAAATAATGAAAAATAATTATTTTTTTAAATCATTGTTAACTGTAATTTCCTGCTTATCACCAGGTAAGCGTTACTTCAGCACTGACACATCCCTTTTTCTTTTCCCCCTCCCAAAGCAGTATTTGCTGTGGATCTATATGGGACCAGGAGAACCAGGTAGGTTCTTCACACTCCAGTATTTTATATAATTTGTCTGCTGCATGAGGAGACTCTAAATTTCCACAAGTTTCTCATCCATGTACTGCATTGGTCACTTGAAGAATCTGACAAGGCTACAAGGTGAGCCGCAAAAGCAGTAGTTTGCATTCGAACAGAAGGTGAGTGCAGTAACTACTCTTTTTTTTTTTTTAAAAAACAAATTCTATTTCATCAGGGTCAATCTGATCAAATTATTAAAATACTGCAGTTAAACAACAGGAGTGTCAGCCCAAGGCATTCTGTATTCAGCTTTATACAGACATTCCAGTTTTAAGACGAGCTTGATTTTAAAATGACCTACTAGTTGACACTACAGCTCCCTCTTTTGCACTCTAACTCCGAGATTGGAGACCTTTCCTTAAAGGACAGAATTACTTGCTGTTTCATAGTTGTATTCACATGTGTTATCATCACCTCAACACACAAATTTCTTAAAGACTTCATATAGCATTAGCAGACTTAGCATAGCCTAAGGAGCCACTAAATAAGAGCCAAACCTTTCCAGACACTGTTTAGACAAGCAGAAGCACCCTGCCTGGAAGAACTTTTAATTATAAGAGGCAAAAAAAGCACAAAAGTAGGAAAAGTTCTAACACATGCGCTAGAGTGAGGGAACACTGATCATTCAACCATCCCCGGAGACAAGGTCAGCCAGGATGGCTGGAGCTAAATGAAAAAGCAGTAACAGGGACAAGTTTAGCGGCCTGAGAGATGACAGCACAAGGGAATGGCACAGAGTTAAACTTGTCGAAAGATGCTGTAAGGAGAGAAGTAATAGAAAAACGTACAGTGCAGTACAGACGAGACTGTACAAACTTCTCAATATAAATTAGGTATTCACTGACAGAGAAGGAACTTTCTCTTGGGCAAACTAGTAAATTAAATGACAGCCAAGCCTCTGCACTTGATCAACCCTATAGAATTAATTCTTTGTATAGCAACACTTTATCAATACAGTCTTTAATCTCCAGAAGCTTCTTCCACCTCATGACAAACAATGAGGAACTAGCAAAGTCATCCCCATTCAAGTCTCCCAATCAAGTAAGATAGATGTACATTTTTGCTTTTCCAAATAAAGTTATCAACAGCAGAGAGGATTAACTGCTGCACCGCAGATTTGGGGCTAGAGGTATTTGTTCTGAATTACATATTGTTGGACAAGTGAATTAGTTGGTTTAAGAGCTATGCAGAAAAGTGAATTACACTCTTCAAACACATTTCCCTTCAATTCTCTGATACTCATCTCCAATTTACCATAAAAGTAGATTTATTTAGGGTACAGGAGAAAGACAAAAATTTCAGTCAAATTCTGGAGGGGGAAAAAAACCACTCTCTGAAACCCCATTTTCACACCTATACACCTCTGAAATTGGGCTATTACAAACAGTCCTGCTATAAAAGGAAAATATTTGATAGCCTAATCTAAAGTTGAGAAGGAAAACACCACAATCATAGTTAGATCCAGGACCCACTGTACCTATGCCTCAGCAAGGGGACAAGGAACAAACACCTAAACAAGGAGCATGAACTGCCACATAAGGACAACAGGGTTTCCTCACCTCAATACCACATACTAGCCCACAACCCACTCTCCATCTCCAGGAAGGAGAGGATGCAATTCCTCATCCTCCATGGCTTGCTCGGAAATCACAGGCGCTGTCACCAGCACGAGTCAGGTCCCTGGCTGCTCTTCAGGAGGGAGCAAGGGGGTGAAGAGCGTGTGTGTTGGTGTGCGCAGTGCTTCTAGCCATTAAAAAGGCTGTCCCCCTTCTAAGTGAAAAAATACTCAGTTTCTCTGGCTTATGACAGTCTCTGTAAAGAGCAGCGCTCTATTGATTCTTGCTTCTGTGTGTATACAAACTCATTTATAATGTTGTGACCTGAACTGTAGAGCACAAATTTAAAATGACCTGTACATATTACTTGGTAACATTTGGATTGCAAGTTAAATACTCCCTGATTAAACATGAATGCTTTTCCCAGGGAGTATGAGATATCTTATCAGAAAAGCCTTCTTATCAAATTCACCATCCTGGAGGCAGACACATTCTCTTGCAGTGCTGGGAGTTTATAATGATAAAATTAACAATGTTGTATTTCCCAATGAAGTCAGCAGTAGTGCCCTGCATCCACCATTAATCATTAGAGCCAGTTCTCATAACAGAGCCACTTGCTGGCCCTCAGGCACCTGCATCACTCCCCAAGCAATTCCAGTCCCCAGCAATAACTTATCG
Source organism: Crypturellus soui (assembly GCA_032275445.1). Classification (NCBI taxonomy): domain Eukaryota; kingdom Metazoa; phylum Chordata; class Aves; order Tinamiformes; family Tinamidae; genus Crypturellus; species Crypturellus soui. Next base: position 2,877,766 of record JAUBNY010000244.1, read on the forward strand.
CAGAAGCCAGGGATCAAGATTAAAAACCCGGTGAATAATGGGAGACTCTGCGCACCTCTATTCCTCTGGTAGATACAAGCAAGCTAATAACCTCCTTAAAGGGGAAGCAAATCATTCTGGATTTTTTATTTTTATAGACAAGGCAGAAAAGACCTGTATCTGTGTCCCAGTAAAATTTATTGTATTGTTTAAGTTACCTGTTTCTGCCTCATGGAAGGCATCAGCATTCATAAAGCGTTCTGGGGGGCCCCTCCATACTGTACGCTTGCAACTACGCTATATTCCACATTCTGATTACAATAAAAACTGCAGGGGAAGAAAATTTTAATTTAAATTGTAAAAAAATCAGAAACATCATAAGTTTTGCAAATTCATTGAGCAAGCAGTCTAACTGGAGGCCAGATTCCCAGTTGCTAAAAAAAAAATAAAAAATAAAATAAAAAGGACCACTTGAATTCACACTCAGGCTACAGAAGTGATAAAATAGCCCTTGCAAACGCACTGTAGCCAAGGCTTCTCCCTGCCTGTCCTTCCTAGGCACGGAAAACAGTATTAAAACACCGAGTGCTCTGCTGCTGAAAATGAGCACAATTCTCTGGAAAAGAGGCTGCCTGCAGCCTGCAGAGCTCACTGCTTGCTAAACATGAGAACTGGGCAGGGCTGGAAATACAAAAGAAGTAGATTGTAGAAATCCTCAAGGAGACCTAACTTAAATGTATCTGCTGGGAGGGGGGGGAAATCATCCATACAAATATACACACACACACACAAACATACATGGAAAATGAGAGCAAGAAAAAAAAGGTTTTGTCTCATTCAGCTGAGCATCAAGCACTGCTCTGCTTTGCAGCCCATACCCAGATCAGCCCCAGCTACTGCTATTTTGACAGAACCCCCACAGCTTTTGAAGCACTGCAACAGATTAGAAAAGAAATAAAGGCAGATGTCTGATCCAAGTGACTGGCAAACAATGCATCATGATGCTCTTGAGTGTTTTCAAGGATTTCATATCTGAAGGTTTCCTTTATTCGAGATAACTGAAAAGGAGGTGCTCGAGTTCTGCATGAACACCGTATTAAGTAATATGATTAATGTAAATAACACTTGGCACAGATGTTGCAGGAGGCGAGTGGAGCCAATTTCCAATGTGGCAGTGAACATGACAATAATGTGAATTTACTGAGGATAAATGCGGCTCTGCTGAGTTAATGTAGTTTATGCAGGTGGTTCTTTGCCATACCTGTACACAATGCTGGAGTCAACAGGAGATTCAGTGAAGACACTGCATCAGACCAGTACAACATATAACACAATCTCTGATGAAAATGCACAAAGAAAACCTTGAAAAGAATCACAGTCGGGCATAATACTACAGGCTCTCAGGAGGGAAATCTGTCACTGTGGATCTAATTTGCTTTTTAAAGTTTATGAAAAATTAAGAATCATGGAGACCAGAAATTAATTTATTTTGAAAAAAAATCTAAATACTCTAACAGGGAGAAATTAATGGAAACCAATACAACCACAAAAAAAGTCAGACTAGTCACTGAGCGTAGTTAAAAGCTTTGTATCCTATTTTTTCCCAATGGTTTCCGATAGACAAGTCTTTGGTATTTTGTAAAAACATAAGTTCACCATCACTAAAAAGCCCTGACATACACTGAAAAATCTTCAAGTATATGCTCAAACAAGATAAAAGTTGTTGCTATTTACTGCTTTCACTTTTAGACCTACGTAGCTCAAGGTCTTAATGATATTGAAATACACAATAAGGAATTACCACTCCTTGCCCTAACTGCTTAAGTTGTGGTTACGATACACACAGTATCAAACATAACAAGCTTGATTTTTTTTTGGAGTTCAGTTCTATTGCCATGATTTCATGATACAAGGCAATTACATATGAACTCAACATATTTCTAGTAATTACTGCTGTGATCAGTCCAGAACATCCTGTTTCTGCAGTCATATCCATTTTGCATGTCCCAATATCCTGATCATAATCCATCTATAGACATTTCCTCTCCCCCAAAATCCCGCAATTCCCTTGTTCATCTTCCTGTGCAGTCTGAGCTAAAATCTCAAGTTGAATGGACCAATTTTGCAAATTACTTTTCCTGATAAACTCTGATAATAACATGTTTTCCACAAAAGTTTAACTCTTCTCATTGGTTCTTTACCTTCAAGAAGAGAATTCAGAAGCGGAGTTTTATACATCAAGTTTCAGCAAAGTATCTCTAGTGAGTGTATCTTGGGATCCTGTGATTCTTATTAATATTACAAAAAAGAAATCTATTGTAGAGGGGAGAATAGAGAATACAGCAAGTCACACAATTACTGGGATTTGAAAATATTATCCCCACGAACGTGCCGCTTGCTTTACAAATGTCAGATCGGGCGTCATCCGTAGCCTTTAGAGATATGAGGCTATTAGCTGCTTCTCCACATGTTCTTGAAGGAGGAAAGATCAATGAGAGACGGCTTCAAAAGCTGGGCACAATTGATGTACTACTGATGGAACAGCAGAGGAGCAGAGGTATTTTGGTCGTGTCTCAAGGAAAGAAAGTGACAATCTGATAAAAATGTTTCTGCAGGATTATACTTCAGAGAACACAGTCTGCAGGTGGACAAGGAAAGCAACATAACAGCTTTTACAAGCTTATGGGTTAGTTTGCTGGCAAAAGCTTTTATTTAATGAAAGGAATTGGCTTTCTCACCCTGCACCGAGGGTCACAGGGGGTCATGAATCAAGCATTTACCTCTTGCCAAATAATTCTTAAGGATGTAACCACACAGTGAAACCTATTTTCCTCTCTTCAGTGGAGCCTTACCATGCAGAACACAAGTAGCCCAGGCTTCAGAAAGTCTTGAACCATTCATTTTAATGCCTGAACATTTCCCACCACTGCCTGCTTATTCATCAGCTTGAAAAACAAAACACAAAAAACTACCACTACCCTTCTCTCCTTTCGCTGTGACTTAACGGTCATTAGACCTTTTCTAGTCTCACTATCAATTCTTTATTAACAGAGAAGCTGCCATACTCTGTAGCATGCAGCAAAAGGATAAGAAGCAACAGGCACAAACTGAAATACAAGAAGTTCTATTTAAACATAAGAAAGAAATTTTCCTCTAAGAGTGGCTGGGCACTATAAACAGTCGCCCAGAGAGGCTGTGGAGTCTCCATCTTTTCAGATGGTCAAAACCCAACTCGGTATTACCCTGAACAACCTACTCGAGCTGAACTTGCTGTGTGCAGATGGATGATCTTCACAGGTCCCTTCCAACCTGAACTATTCTGGGTTTCTATTTTACCATAACAAGATCGTTTATGCAGGGTTGGTAAGGAACAACTCCCACCCAGTCCAATACCTTTGATGGCAAATTTGAAGGACAGCTGTGATTATACACTGTAAAAAATATATGTTCTCTGCGCAAGTTGCAGTCAGCTTGCAAAAGATGCGCCTCCCTGAAACACGTCAAAATAGGCCTTCGTGCCTGTCAATGTGATTTCATAGAACTGTATTTACAGTCCTTCTTGTGAAAGGTACTGCGAAAGTTAGAGCTAAACTTAAATACACAGTTAGAGCTAAAACTTAAATAAAAAATGCTGAGGTAAAGTATGCTGAAATCAAGTAATACTTAATATATGATGTTACACTTTGTTACATTGTGAGAAGAAATAAGTTGGTATTTTATTAGGTTGGACAGATACAAAACAAAAACCCTATAAAAATGAAAACAAAGCAATGAAAACAGAGGTTCAATTCTCTAAAAGTTTATGCACATAAGTAGAAGAATCTAGAGTAAAATTATATATCCTTCAGACTTCATGTGCAAGCCTCAGGGTAAAGTGCAAAAAAAGTTCCCTCCTCCTAGGACCTCTGCAAAGTTCCTGCTGATTACAATAAGGAGCTTGCAGTACGGCAGCAGTACATGATCATGACATTCAAATCTCATCTATTTTGGGTAAAGAATACACTGAACAGTTCTGAAGATATTTCCATCTTACATGCTCCCATCTAATATTTATACGCAACCAGCACTAAAATACTTATTGCCAAGTGTCTAAAAGTCTAAATTTTTTTACCTGTTACTTGAAAATTGTCACATGCTAATTTCTTGAAATTTTGCCTAGAGTAAAATCTAAAGAAAGTAGAAAGGAACCAAACAGTTCTAGTATATATAGTTAAACCAATATTCCCTACTTGCAAACAAGCAGCTTCATCTAACATTTCTGGAAATATTAGGACTGTAGTAATAACGCTATTTTGCAGGAGAAAAGTAACGACATTCCTGCTGCTGAATCTAGTTTATATTTAAGCTTACCAAGAGGATAACTGGATACAAGGCCCTAGTACGAATCATATTCATTTGGTATTTTCATATGCACTAAGTCCTATATTGTGCAGTTCAATCTAGTTATCTCATAAACTTCTAAGTTAAATGCACTTGGTGAAACAACTGTATAAAAACTTGAAATCGGAGTCCAAAAGCTTTTGCATTTACCACCTCTATTTTTTATTTTATTTAAACCTTGAGAGTTAGTAACCTGTGTTGTACATTTGAAAATAAATCATTTCTGTGGATTTTTATCAGGGCTGGAGAGGATGCGCTATGAAGGGCAAAAGAGTAAGATTTTATAGCCGCACTGGAGCTCCCAAATCTTTTGCCTGAGACTACATGCTGTCTGCACAGCAGTGATGCTGGAAAAAGGAAATCACGGCCTCTTTAGCTCCTGGGTCTTACTAAATATAAAAATTAAAATCCTAACTACCTACTGTAGATTTAAATTGAAAAGGAATTTACAAATCAAAGTTAAAACTGTGTGAAAATCAATCAACTAATGATCCATGACAAAGAATTCATTTAATGGGAACTCAAACTGTTGAGCACAAGGAAGAGTCAGTTTGCAAAGGACCTCCACACATGACTGGTTCTTTTGAAAGAAAAAGCACAGAATTAAGAACACAACTACAGTAGATTTCTTCCTATCCCAGTCTACATGCTCCAGTAGAAGTAGCATTCCCCCTTTCCTCCTTCTGGCATTAGTTTTGCCTTTACTGTACTTCTTGTACAGTACAGTCTCTTCAACACAGAATGAAATATGACAGTGGTAGAAGAGTCATAGAAACTAGGACACTTTAAGGGGATTCACCACATGACCACATTTAAGCTTAATATCACTTTCTGTGTATATGTTTTGGTCTTTGTAGCAAGGCCAACTTCCTTCTCACAACTTGCAAGATTTTCTGTAAAGTTAACTTGGATTCTGTAATTTTCCACAAGTTATTCAGTGTCATTCTGCCAAACTGCAGGATCTGCTGACTCTTGTATGCTCACTTGATTACATAAGCTTTTAAAATCCTATATCACACTAAGTAAAATACAAGGCTGTGCTTATACAGCCATAATTAATGGCTCATGACAGACTCATAAGTAAAATGAGATGAAATTTGGCTGCTGCAGACCCTGCATCCAGGGGAGTCTCATCACATTCCCAAGACCTTTTAGAGCACTGCATTGGGTGCGTGTGGCCTGAGAAAGGGCAATTTGAACAGTTCTGCATGATTTTGAACTTCTGCTCACTTAAGTCATACATCATGTCTAAATCCCAGGTTTGAAGGCAGTCTTTAAATAAAACAATGTGTATAGACAGCAAATAAAGGTGTAAGTAGTTATATCAGTATTGAACATGAACACTTATGTTCAAGAGAGAGTAATTTCGGACTTTAAAGTACTACCCCAAAATGCATCAGAAGAGTGATCAACCCAAAACAGCAAGAGCTTCAGAACCACAAGAGCAGCAGTTTGGATGCGAGTGGGCAACAATGTGCTTTTATGTCACTAGCATTTTTACCTTTTTGGACCACTTACTGATTATTATTTGGCTTAGCAGTATGGTGAGCTCTAGCAGCCTGTGAAAATAAGCTCCCTGAACACCCTGCACTAAGCATTAAATTCATCTGGCCTAGAAAGGACAGCATCTGCTTCGGCTGGGAGTTTCACCTTGCAAGGCTTCTTCCATTACCCACATCAACTGTTGTTATATTTGCATTTCATTTTTTATCAATGCCAATATCAAAACAACTAAGAGATACTACAGAGGAAGACTTGAAGCAGATGCTTTTCTCTTTACATCACTTCTGCAAATCCAATACAACCTACTAGCCTTATTTTCGTACCTAATTACTTGACATTGCCCAGTGCATCATGACTTATACCTCATCTTTATCTGAAATTTATCTTAACTGTATATAATTAGAAAATGAACTTTTACAAAAAAAAGTAAAGATAAAAACTAAGAAAAATTGCCAAGTTTTCCAAGGATCCTGTGTCAACATGGGAGAATAACTTGTAAAAATGATGGCTTCTAAAGCAAAAAAACCCAAAAACAAACGAACAAAAAACCCCAACAACACACTACAGTTTGAATTCATTGAGTGTGTGGGCAGGACACAAGGAGGGAGCCTGAGCTGAGCCCTAGAGTGGCATCACAAATGAAAGTGTCTGTCATATACATGGCCCGCCCATCTGTCAAATCTATTTTTAGTGAGAAGATGAACTCACCTGGATTTCTACAGAACCTGAGATATCTCTGATTTGCAGTCTTGCTTTTTGTCTGAGGAAAAAGCTACTGCTAACATCTTCATAACTTGAAAAAGGAGAGGAGGGGGCTCTTTATCACTCATTCTCACACGATAAAACCTAATTCCCTTCTAAATTTGCTGAGCCACTATCTCTGGTAATTGCAATTGCAGTGTCAAAACTGTTGGCATCCTGAAATAATGGGATGCTACCCAGTATCAATCTCATTTCACATTTCTGACAGAAAGCATGATTTCCCCTTGTCTGTCCCATTTGCAGTAACAAACTGCATGATTTCCATTTTCAGTAATAATTCTGACACGCACAGTTGGCTGACCAACACTTCATGTCAATATAAGAACAAAGGAATTGATCAAAGTGTTCTTCAAGTTAAAAAAAAAAAAGAGAAGTACTTAAGGTCTACAACACTGTAATTTTCTTTTTAAGGCAAGAAAATAATGGAGTTGACTACCCTAGTCTGCATCAACATTGAAAATAATTCGGATTCCTGGGATCATCTCCTATTTTGCAAAATGCAAATGATCACAAAGTTAGAAACAGCACATATTTAATACTAGTGACTAAAACAATAAATTGACTCTCATAACTGAGAAATCCTACTACATGTACAAATATCTGAGATTCCTATTCCGCATACATGAAATGAAGAAGTCATATCAATTCTGCCATATGTTACCTCAGACATCCATCTTGGAAATACTTTCCTATTGCTCATGTATAAAAAAAATGTAACTGTATTTGAAAATATGTCAAAATGTTTTGGCCTTTTCCATTTAAACCTCCATGCTTCAGAACAGGACGCTTCACATTTCAAATGAGTAGGAAAGACTAGGTCATAGCAACCAATGCACCATTTGGAAAACAACACTCTTATAGTGGGTTATGACCAATTCATCCAACAAGAACACTCCAGGGAAAGACCAGAGTTTTAAATTCAAAGACACTAGAAGCATTTGATGCTCACATAAGCATCAATTGTTGAAGCCACACATGACAGCAAAAGTTAACTATTTGTTTTCCCAGATTAACAACAGGTTCTGTAATCTGAAGAAAGCAGCAGACTGATATAATGAAACCTGCTTTTCATTTTTTTAAAAAATACAAAATAAGGGTAAAGACAACATTAAGAATACATTTCCCTCTCACCTTCTATACAGAGAAATCAGATAGTCAAATTTTGTAGCAATTCCTATTACACAAATTTCAGTTTTAAGATACACACATAAAATTATCTATAATTGGCGGAAAAGAGAACGTGAATGACCTACAAGATCCCTTCAGCAGCGAGACGACTGTCTCTGAAAATAATCCATTTCTACTACATCATGCTATTCCTCTCTGTTACTACGGCCGTCACACTATTAGTTAAAATTGGCTTCCAGATTTATAGACCCCAGGCTCCTACTCCTTACTTAGCTAAAAAAATGTTTGTGAGAATTAGAACCACGTAATCAGGTTGCTGCTCTGACTCGGGTGACCTCACGTGCTCCTTTTGCAGATGTCACGACTACGGTCGCACACAAGGCAGCAAGAGTTGAGAAAAATTCAGACCCTCCTGCACTCTTTAAATAGTCATGTAGTAGCTTATACACCGAGTGCAACCTTACAGACCTTTCAAGTGGAAAATTCTCACTAGTGTTAAAAGAAGTCGCCTGCATCCCCAGCTTTAAAAACATGCTAAGCACAGAATACACCAGCACTATCCGTTTTAATGTATATATAAGTCCAATGCAAGTAATGCTTGCAATCAGGTTTCCTCCTCTCACCACAAAAAAATGAAACAAAACAAAATACGCACACTACTAAGCAGAGATTGCTAAGCAAATTTTACTTAAGGAAAATAGACAAAATCATCTTACTCCAATAATCAGCTTTCAGAGAAGTCCATGAAACTCATGTACAATCAGTTTTTTACTTCCCATATAATTTGC
>JAUBNY010000244.1:2958961-2969057 GCA_032275445.1 Crypturellus soui
TGATGAGCTGTAATTAGGAAACTATGAGGACACCTTACCACAAGTCCTGCTATATACACAACCTCCTATATTTTCCTCAAAACAGCTGCAAGAATGTGGAAAGACTGTTGTAAAGTTATTAGATAGAGGTGAGGAAAACATACTGACTCCTACAAACAACCAAAGGGCAAATGATCACATTTAAATACTGTACAGCAACACAAAAGCATCAAGACAAGTTCATATTTGCTGGTCTTCATCATGTCTGTAAGCTTTTGGATTACTTTCTTCTTAATGTTCCTAAAGAATTAACTTACTCCAGGAAAGTTTGCTACTAGTATTGAAAATTAAAAAAAAAAAAAGAGAAGAGAAAAAAAGAAAAAAAAAGGAAAAAAAACAGAAAAGAAAAAGAGAAAAAAGTGTGTGCCAGATATTTAAATATTCACACTGGAGAACAAATTCCAAGAATAATGGTATTTAGGGAAAAGATGTGCAAGGTAAAATGCACTCAATTAAAGTCTTCAACTTTTGATTATTTAGTACTTGCAATCAACTTAAATCATTTACAGGTAATTATTCAAGACTTTTAAGACAACAAAGATCAATCTGATGATTTGTACTGGCAGAAAAAAAAGGATTATGTTCATCAGGTTATTTCAGCAATATCCTCAGTGGATATACATTATAATGAAACTTAATAAAGTGAATTACCACATTTCTACAACAGTGAAGTGTATGCTCTAAAAGAAATTCACAGTTCTAGCAATAGAAAAGATAGTTTTAACAACAAAAAAAGTTCTAGCAACACCATCACCACAAAAAAAAAAATGTATTTTAAGGAGCAATTCACTTAACAATGTTAAAAATTGATCAGCAATTACAGAATTGTTGTTTCCAATAGCTGTAACCTGTGGTGTTGACCTGTTTTAATCACAATTTAATTCAGAATTATTATATCCTATTGTATTTATTTTTAGTATGTTTTCATGTCACTTTATGAAGAGCATTTTAAAACAATTCCCTCCATAGGCTACATTACTTGCAGCAAAATGTAGGGGAAGAAGAAACAACAAGATCAGCTCAGTATTTCTGAGACCTAAACAGCTATGTGTTTTTGCATCCAAAAGCATCAAAATTGCATTACATTTTATTACAATGAATCCACAAATGAGGCCAACAGAATGATAAATTCTAGTATCGTTCATGCATGAATGCTACCACAAAGCGGGATGAGAAATTATTTGACGCACAAAACACAATAGATGAAGTAGATAAAAAGCCGACTTAATGGAGGAATTTAGTGCAGCCCACCTGAACAAACCACTCCAAGAGCTGCTAAGAAACAGTGAGCACATTCCCTTCATATTTTCACTTGGAAGCAAGGGACACACATGTAGCCGGAAAGATAGATGAGAATATTCTTCTGCTTTTCAAGGAAGACTTGCTTTGTTTCAAAACATTGACCTTATTCACAATTTCCATCAAAAGTATCCAACATGTCACACGTTCCTTTGCCCATATGTTACCAAATGGACTGATTTTTTGCAATAACATATGCAAGACTCTTCACTTGTAGCACTGTCTTCAAACATGTGTAACTGACATTTCTAGAGGTAATTTCAAATCCAAATTACAAAACTCATGTTGTATTTGACCCAAACCAAAGTGACCAGCATCTGAGTTCCCCGAGAAGCTTTCACTGATAACCAAGAGTAGTGTTACTTGAAACACTTGTGCTGCACTTCAGCAACTCCCATTGGGACAAATCCAGCTAAGCCCTTAAACGCATGCACAGTACATCTTACTTGAACATGAGCATCTCCCACAATGGATCAACTCTTCAACAGCCTTAAAATTAAATATGGGCTCAAAGTGTTTTCTGGATTAGGCCTTCTCTACTTCCTTTATTAAAATGGGACAGTGGCTATAAGCCAGCAGAAACTCTGGTGATAAAGTAGAAGACATAAAGTTGGTGAGAGATGTGATAAAATTCACTTCTATACATGAGGAAATGACTTCCATAATTCATTCCAGGTTTTACTTCTTGTAAATAGCATAGCACTGTGAAAAAGCCTACTCCATATCATTTCTAGATGCACACTGCACTGATTGCTTCCTAGATCTAATTTTATAAAGGAGTGAGCGCTCTTGACGCTTCTTCACTTCTGCTTCATTATCTTTACCAGATTTTTTTTTTACTTGGATTAAAAGAATATCGAAAAGTAGAAAATAAAAAGGGTGGGGGGGGAGGCAGAATGAAAGGAAAAAAGAAAAAAAAAGAAAAATAGAAAAAGAGACAAAGAAGAAAGATGAAGAAAAAAGAAAAATGAGAAAAAAAGGATAACAAAGAAAAGTGCAGAAAAATCTAGGAAAGAAAGAAAGAAAATGAAAAGAATAAAAGAAAAAAGGTAAAGAAAAAAAAGGAAAAAATAAATGAAACGGGAAAAAGAAATTAGAGAAAAAATGAAAATAAAGGAAAAGGGGAAAAAGGGAAAAGGAGAAAAATGAAGTAAAAAGAAAATAGGAAAATAAAAAAGAATAAAATAATAAAGATAAAAAATGAGAAAATGAAAAGGGAAAAAAATAAAATCTTTTAGACGGAGATTAAAAAGCTTTAAAATAATAAATTTTTTTTTAAAGTTTTTAAGAATGTAAAGCCTGCAGAAGTGAGGGAGATGTACTGAACAAGCAAAATGGATCCTTTGCAGTGGGCTGGTGAATGATCTACCTTTCCTCCAGCTGGGTTTTGCTGGGAGCAAAAAGCAGTGGCAGGGTGGTACAGGAGGAGCCCGGGTAGAGGGCAGCCAGATTGCCTGGGTCTATAAAACGGCCAACAGGATGAACTTTGGTCAAGTTTTAAGCCCCAGTTATCTTTACGTAGCTCTGGCAGTATTGTCTGCCAGGATATAAAATTTGGAGGAAGCGCTGCTGGCCTACGAGGCATTCTCCATTCTACTGTATCGTGTAGCTGTCAAACACACATCTATCCAAGTCTTCGAGCACTCAGCGAGGAACAGATTTTTATGGGATGCACAAAATCCCAAGGCCACAGTGACTTTGGGCCAGTTGAGGTTATTATTTATGTGTCATTCCACTGTACTAGGCACAGCTAAAAGTAGAGAGAAAAAACAAGTCTTCTGATTTTTCTGCACAAAAGTCTGCAGAAGATGACTGCAGAGAACGGACTTTTATGCATAGAAGATGACTTGAACAAACTTATTTTTGCGACCAGAAAAAAAAAAGGGGAACCTTATCAGATTGCAGAGCAAAAAGAGGGGCTGCAGAGCGGGAGGGGAAAAAGGTATTTCCAGAAGAGTTGAAGAGTTAACCTGCTGATGAGCTTGAAAAAGATGGATACAGAGACTATTAAACCCCGAACAGTACTATAATATAATTCCAGCCTGTTAACCTGTTTTGTTAGGTATTCAAAATTTAAACTGCCTGTGCTGATAGATATGAGAGGTGAGCAAATCTGGCACCACGTAACACATTATCGTTTAAACTTAGCTATTACAATCAAACATAGTTCTGAACAATTAACTCTTCAACATCACCATTTACTGTTTCTCTGCAGAAATTCTTTCGGTACATAAAACTATCTCATAAAGATTCAAAGGGTTAGACTTCAAACTTCACAGAGAAAATAACAAGCTGTGGTGAGGTGGCCACATTCTCCAGGGGTCTCGGAGGAGCTGTCACGTCCCAGCTTGAGGACCTCCCCAGCTGCCCCTCAGTGCTCACGAGCCTCTCCGGATCGAGCCCTGCTCAATCTCAGTATTTTTAACAGGGCTTGGTGTAGAGCAACTTGGTTATAGACATGTCACCAATCTAATATTACTACAGGACTATAAATAGAAAGCACTTCATTTTTCTTTCTAAAGATCTAGTTGATGTGCAGAGTTAGTGCTGTTAAAAGACCAGAACACTTCCATCCAGGCAATTTCGAGACATTTATGCAAACCATGTATTTTGAATTTGTGAACTATATCAACACTAATAAGAATTACCACACTTGAACAACTTCAACAACAAGATATTTTTCACTCTATTTACAGAGAAGTATTCCTATCAAATCCCAGCTCCTTCCTTTCCTGCAGGCACTATTATTAAACTAAAAAATACCCCTAAAACTAAAAAAAAACTAAAAAAAAAAAAAAAAAACCCTTCAGAACTGAATCAGAAAAACATGAAAAGTTTTCTGTCTTCAGGCTTTTACCCAATGGAATGCAGTCACTGAATTCAGAAAAAAAAGTGTTTTGTTTTTTTCTTACACTTCATTTGAACATTTTTCTTCTCTGTATCTTGTGCTGATTTCAGACATGAGACTGTTATTTAGCAGAACTCTGACATATCTGTTGAGTTCAAAATACTCTCATCTTCTCTGGAAAGATTTGTTCTGGGAAGAAAAGTATTTAGCCACAAACCTAGTATGCCTCAGAATAAATAGTAATTACTTTAATAGGCTTGATCCAGAAGGATACTACCACTTGGCACTCTTATGGAGTCGCTTAAGTTTTAAATGGTTCTGTCCTGCATTGCCCTATGACTTTGCTCATGGTCTGTTTCTTTACGGAAAAGTTATTTATGAAGAACGAAACAACAGTCTATGTCTTAGGCAAAGAAAGTATAAAGAAAAAAAAAAGTGAACATGATGCAAATGAAAGTTTTGCTAACTAGAACTGCTAGTCCCTATAAGAAACAGGCCCCTAAGATAGAAGAAATCTAATCAGCACAACTGAATGTTTTCTTTCAAACTCAAACTTTTCTTTCCTATTAGATATCCTAGCATGGGGCACTTTTGACCATTTTGTTATCTTTGTAGCCCTTTTTAGCCTTTTAGCCTCGCTAGTTTGTGTAAAAAGAGGAAAACAAAACTCACAACTACACACACACAAAAAAAAAAAAGCCAGCAAAACAAAACAAAACCCCCCACACACAGCTATAGGGAGGCTGGTTGAACAACTGGATCAGGCTGTCAGTGCTACCGTTTTGCTGAGGCTGGTAGGAGAGGAGAGCTGGCCACCCCGAGGGTCCATCAGAGGCCCTGTGGAGGCCAGGCCGCAGTGCGCGTCCCCAGAAGCCCTGGTGATCAGCCCTGTCCTTAGCTTGTTAACGCCTGGCTGCCACGTGCCAGTGACTCATTGCTTTCATCTTAGTTACCTGTCGTGCTTGCAGAATCCCTTGTGCCTGGCTAAAGATGCCCAAATAAACTGGCCCCTCACCAAAAGAAGTGTGATAACAACCAATCTCCTCCAGTTACCACTCTCTTGTAGAAAGCTGCTTCATAGACAATCAGCAAAACTACTCTTTGATAGCCAAATTTTATCTCGGAAATAAGTGGATCTATGCCATGCTCACTCCCAACGAGCAATCCCTTGTCAAACAGCAGACATCATAGCTGACCTGACTGACTGCAGCTGTGTGAAAAGATTGCAGATCATTAGGAGAGGAGAGAGAGAATGAGCTTCTGTTGCGTGCTGTATTACTAAGGGTTCTGGGGAAATTATTTCTCTAGCCTGGCACAGCCTTTGGGGTAGTGCAGCTGCAGGGACGTACCTGAGCTGTTCTACTCTGGCCAAAACACACCTGGCAACACAGCAGCATGTGCCAGGCCACTAATAAGCAAGGGGGGAGGATCTTTTTCCTGAACACGCGATGAATTGCCAAAAGCGCACATAATTAAAACAGAAATAGAAAACCATAATTAGTGAAAATTCAAAGTGTAACTACTGGTATGGTCAAAACTCTCCTGCTTTTATGTGAGTTTTTGAGTTTGTTTGATGTATGTTGATTCTATTACCTCTCTGGTTGACTAGGAAATAATGATAGTGTTATCGCCTAGATTAATGTTACAGAAAAATCTGTTCTTAAGCACTATTTTTTTCATGCCATCCATGCAAATATGAAGAATGGAATTAACCTACATAAGAATTATTTATTTCAAACCTTTTCCTTGTTACGAAGAAACAGATGTTACTGAAAGTGTCTGTAAAATCACAGAATCACAGACTGGTTGAGGTCGGCAGGGACCTCTAGGGATCACTCAGTCTAATCCCCTGCTCCAGCAGGGACACCCAGAGCAGGGGCACAGGGCGGCATCCGGGTGGGTTTGGAGATGTCCAGAGCAGGAGCCTCCACAGCCTCTCTGGGCAGCCTGTGCCAGGGCTTGGGCACCCCCACAGCAAAGTTGTTCTTTCTCACGTGGAGATAGAGCTGCCTGGGGTTCAGCTTGTACCAATTACACCTCGTCCTGTCACTGCCCAATGTGGAGAAGAGCCTGGCCCCATCCTGCCTACATTCTCTTCTAAGTTACTATGAGTCCTTTCTATAGAAACTTATGCTTTAAAAATACTTTTTAATCTTGTCCTTTATATTTCATTTCGCTCTTTATCTATTCTGACAAGAATTTGATCTCGACATTTTATTTTTAAAAATCATGATCCTTATATTATCTGACACTCGCTCTTCCCTTCATCTTAAAAATGCTTCCAACATCTGGTGAAGCCAGTTGTGGCTGCCAGAGCTTTTTTTAATTCAACAGTAAAAGCAGGTGCCAGGAATGAATAGACAACTGTTAATTTTCAGTTCTTGCTCTTGATTTCTGCATTCCTAAATTGTTTTGAAATGAACGTCAACACAGCTCAGAGGATTAAATGCTCTTCGCTACCTCACCTGCAGATGTTAGAAGTAACTTCTGTTGTGAAATATGAAAGTTTGATTCTGAGCATTTGCTTGGACTCAAACTATGACTCCTCAGACTACACTGCGCTGTTCCCTCCGTTCAGGTCTCCATCTGGAGAAAGCACGTGTGTCACAACGGAAATAACCACATTTGCCATGGGATGTTGCATTCATACTATGAATAACACAGCCACTGGTATAAACTGAGGTAAACTACTGGTTCTCTAGAACAGGGACTAACTTTCTGAACTGGTCCTCATATCCAGCCAGGCTTGGCTCTCTGTCCAAGTAAAGAACCAGAATTAATTGCTACTTTAGTAATGTCTCTTGCAGTTAAGGCTTGACCTGCCAATGTATCTGCACAGCTTTCTCAGTTACAGAAAAGGACTGGCCTAAGTAATTAGATAAGAGACTGCCAAGCAATGATAATGCATAATGATTTTTCTATTTAAATTATAAAGCCAATGAATAAGGGAAGTGTTTGTGACTTCTCTTTAAATCCCAGCAGGCAATGAATGAAACCCTCAGCTTGCATCTCCTGCATACAATGGAGCCAGAGAAATTGCTTTCCTGACATCTGCAGTGCCTTGTAGTTCTGCCGAGTTCAGTATTGATTTTTCGTCATCTCTCATCTGTACGTAAAAGAGTCTGAATTTGAGTCAATTTACATGCTTCTAATACAGCTCAGATATGCATAATTTCATGGGGAGGAAAAAAAAAAAAAGAATGTCAATCTTCTGTCCTCCTCTGTCATTCCCATCTATTCCTCAACTATTTTATGCTCTACAAGTACACTATATGTAATACAGATTTTATTAAATCTATGAAGGTTCATGTTAGCAGACTCCTGAAGACACTTTATTTGGTATCTGTGTGTGTTTTTCTTTTTACACAAGTAACTTTAAGGCACGCTGGCTTTCCATAAGGCAATTATCAAAAAGATTAGTTTTGTTCTAAAGCCATAAAAATACCACCTTTGAGCTGTGACTGACAATCAGATGTTTTTTCAGGCTCACAGGACATTCCAAAATTTTAAATATCTCAATCATATTTTTAGCTCAACAAATCACTACCATGTATATCTTTTACATTACTCTTCTACTCTATAATACTACTGCTGGAATGCGGAGTGAGCTGGGCAGCCGTGACTCTGGATGATCACAAGATAGCTGAAACAAATCCCAGGACACCAGTTCCCAATAACAGCATTAACATGTTAATGACAAGTTCGGAACAGCAGAATTGAAGGTCCCCTGGCTACCACACTTGTCACTCCATCCATCACCAACAAGGACTCCACTGAACTGGCCACCTACGTGAATTTGTCCCCTTTCCTCATTTCATCCTTCTGTAGACCTCAAAGCTGCACAGAGAGGGTCACCACCACCACCCTGCCACACATTCTGGTGGCTCCGTGGAGGCCCTCCAAGCAAACCTGAAGTCCCCTTGTATAAGATCACAGGGCATTTGAGCTTCCAAGACTATAGGCACATCCAGATGAGGGTCTGTATATGGCAATTTGCCTTTTGTGATCAGATTCATTTGGTTCCTAGGTTTTTCCAGAGACATCTCTTGTTTGGGATGTGTCACACACAACTTTCAAGAGGAGCAGTTGGAACACTCTCCATGGAGGCTCAATGCTAAACAAGCCTCTGCCCAGTGACAAAGTCCTAAGGCCTGAAGGCTGGTGCTGACAGATACTCAGTTAAAACAGAGTGCATCACCCACAGCAAGGTGCAGTGGGTCACACCTTCCTCCTCCCATGTAGCTTTGCCACCTGCGTAGTGACACATCAGCATCCTAGGACATTTTGTTACTACTGAATAGAAAGAACGACCATGCCCAGGGACACAAAAGAGGCTCCATAACTTCTCATCTCTCTGTTCCCCCATTTTCTTCATGTCCAAGTAGCAGTTTGTGAAGCACAGCAACACACTATTTTTTTGGTTTTGATGATTAATAATGAAATGCTTCTACTAACCTGACAAAGCCCAAAATACATTCCAGCTTGGATAACAGAGACTCGTGCAAGAAAGCTGTAGCCTCCACTCTTTTCAGAAGTAAATTAGAGTTTCGTATTGGAAAGTTTGATGCAAAATTCAGCCAGAATCCACTCAAAACAGAATGGTGTTTACAACATTAAGATCGGAGCGTGACAGTTTTTAAAGAGCCTGAAAAACTGGTAATGTTGCATAAAGCACAGTTTAATAAGGAAAACCATTACTTTCGTGTCTTCCTTTTCGCTGATACTTCAAAATACCCAGAAACTAATAACCAGCTTTGGACCATAAGGTAGATTCACAGATAATTCAATGTAAAGTGCTGTTAATCCAAAAGAAAGCCTGACAGTTCTGTGGGTCTGGCATTCATTATTAGTTTATTAATATTTGATTAATCTGGTAGCAGGAAATGATCATTAGTGCAGGACCATATGTCTAAAACAGCGCAGGCAAATTCCATTTCTGTAACATGAGCTGGGGTTTATTTGCAGTCAAAAAAGAAGGAAACTTCTACTTATGGCAAGTTTTTATGGTTTATATGCTCTAATCCCTTAGCAAGAGAAGGAAAACTAAACCTTGGAGAACATGCGAGATTAAATTTTAACCTTCATTAGCACACAACAACGTGCATGTCCCCTTATCATATCAAGTAGCTGTGCAATTTTAGCAACGAATGAAGGACTCTTCTTTGGGTTTCAAAAGACTGGTTTGGTTCCCTGTTTTCTAGTTACCAACATTACAATTTACACGAGATGCAACGATGTGCTGTTGTATCACTGCTGCGTTAGTCGGCTATGGGGCAGGTCCTTGCAGCTGCCCAGCGCAGACCCTGCTTGCGCTGCCGGGTTCCCCACCATGGAAGAGAGGCAGCAGCACCCACGTCTGCTGCAGACAGCAGCCCACAGAGGTGGGAGGATGAACCCTGCACAAGGGGCTTGCAGAGAGCAGCTTCAGCACTCAACCCTCCTGCCTTTGGGAACCCGAGGGGCTCCCAAACCCCGCAGAGCCGGAGGCCACGTGAAATCCTAGGAAAATCCAGCACATCCAAGCTCTGGTCATGACTCAGCTCCGAGTGAAACGCCTTTACCAAGGAGTTACCAAGTTTACCAAGGTATCTTGGGGAGAAGGGTTGCACATGAGCCCGTCTTTTCTAAGCCAAGGGGATCATGTCTCACAATGGACCTTGTACCATACGGTACTTTGGTGAATTGGTTTCTGCACATGCGGAAGTGGCCAAGTCCTCCTTATTGTTTTCAGGATCTTCTTGATTTTATGTTCCAAGTGACTGTTTTTTATTTGATTAAAAACAAATCTTAAAGCAGGCCATTTCAGTATTTGGAGATTAAAACAAACAAAAAAACCACTGCCATCTCATGCCAGAAGCAGCAGTGACACCTGCATGGCTTGGGCTGCCAACAGCCAACTTACCTCAAATG
>JAUBNY010000244.1:2969157-2988069 GCA_032275445.1 Crypturellus soui
ACCACTGCCATCTCATGCCAGAAGCAGCAGTGACACCTGCATGGCTTGGGCTGCCAACAGCCAACTTACCTCAAATGCGGCAACTGTGTGTTACCTGCGGAAGGAACTAGATGCTAAAACACCCTTACTTTATAGCTTGCAAAAAAATGGGGTTATTTTTCTTGGGCAGGGCTCTCAGTCACCAAAAACCCCACCAAAGAAATAAAACTCAGCAATGTAGGACACCAGCTCACTTCTAAGTACACTTTTGCTCAAAAAAAAAGAGATACAGTACATGTGCAAATAAAAGGGGGGGAAAGCAATCACGTGCAGTGAAATACCAAGGGAAGGAATAGCTTGTGACTTCAACTAACCCCAACAAAGACATCATGTCATATACTGAGATTTGAACCCTTCATTGGATGTGCAATCAAAATTTCTAGGTCTAGGACTTCCACATAAGCCTTATGTAAGTACCTGATTTTGAGATATTTAACTGCCCAGAGGTGAAGCTCTACAAGCCTTTTTGATACTCGCAAATTGCTAACAGTAACACAGCAAATAAAGCAGAAACCATGGGAAAAAATTTAATGGTTAACTTACATACCCAGCTAAATGTTAATTATGTTTTATTACAAAGGCCTGTATCCCCTTTGCAGAGCATTTCACAGGGGGCACTGCAGCAGAAGGAAAAGGTTAAAGACCAACATACCCTGGACTATTCGTTTGAAAAAAAAAAAAAAAAAAAGGCAACAAATTAATGCTGTGTCCGAAACTATCAATACAACAAGTTATATCAGCATCTGTTACAGCACCCGGGTTTAGTTGAAGAAATCAAAAAGAGGAATATGTGACAGCAGAAAAAGCTTCTCTCTGAAGGACGGCCTTTCCAGTTTATTACAGAGGGTACAGGGGGCAAGGACAGCCTTTTAAGAAGAGCATTCCAAAGCTGTCTTGGCAATTACACATTGGTGCATTCATAGATTTTTAAGGGTGACAGATGCCACCGTGACCATCAAGACCGTAACTTTGCATGTGACCAGCGCCACACTCCGCACGGACACGTCCCACAGCCTTCCAGCAACCTTGGAAATCCGTCAGCCTTCCCTTCACATCTGGTGTCACAGAACTGTTCTCTATGTCTCTCAGTGAAATGTGACAAATACAATCTTCAATACCTGAGCCACGTCACCCTGCCCATACCTCGTAAGTTCCCAGTATCCGGTTCAATGTTCTGCTTCAGGTCCTGGGTCCCTTGCGCCTTAAATCAATTTTCAGGAGCTCCTGAACAAAAACCAGGCAGTTATCTTGCCCTTCCCCTGGGTTTCCTCCTTCCTGACTCTTCTATACTCTTCCTCTCAAATCCTTCTACTGGGAAGGCTGTAGATTATATCAGAAATTAATCTAATTATTCTCCGATTGCAAGTTAGGATCACCACATCTGTGTCAAATCTGTTATTTAAAAAAAACCCCTCAACTTAGAACTGAGTTCCACAACCTCCATATATCCGTGGGCTTATTCCTGCAGTCAACATACAGTTTTGCTAGATGAAAATTTTCATGCCCTCTTTTGCAGCTGCCCGATCCTCCTTACTGCTCTAACCTGCCCACATTAAGCCAGCGCTTGACTGTGCCAGGAAAGCCTGGTGGAATCCACAGCACGCGTGAGAGCTCCTTAACACTACATCTACTTGTGGTGCATTATATTGATGCTTTAAATTGATCATGATATTGATAGGGTGTCATCGCTGCAACGAGTGCAGAGGCAGCAGCAAGAGGCCCCGTGAGTGGCCAGGTCAGGCTCTGCTGTGGCCAGGGCAGGAGGGGACAGCGTCCCCTTCAGTGACCTCTGAATCTCTTGTCCACATGATGCCTGTAACAGCATCTCCTAAATCCTTAAATGAGCAATTTATTTTGCTTTGCTAATCACGGGTACTTTCTGACTAAGTTTTGGCATAGATTTGAATATACTTGACTAGAATTCTAGCTTTCTCCTTGCAAGAACAGAATTAAAGCTCTGGCCAAAGCTGCCTCTAGCATTCACAGCTATTGCCTGCCATGTAGATGCAAACTTTCCAAGAAAGGTGGCATGTCGAGCTGTTTTTTATTATTTTGTCAGTGAGGGTGACTATATGCTCCGTGGATTTCTTCTATCACCACCTAGTCCCCCTTTTCAGGCAGCAATATAAAAAGGAAGTTCATAAAGCTGGACATGCAAGAAGCTCTTTCCATCACTCTTGCAATCTACAATTCAATTTGAAATAGGAATTCCTTGTGAGCTTTTTTTTTTTATTATTTTTTCCCTGGATACTGTACTCTAAGATACAGCACTAAATTACACTGGTTCATTATTCCTATTAAAACTTACAATAATCTCAAATTGCTTGGCAAACCAAACAATTGCAAACAGTAAATTTAAACAGTAAAACAGGGAGCACATTGGGTAAATGTTATTTCCCTGAACAAGGAAAGCTTTCGGCAAAGTGCTTAACTTGAATACAACAAAAGGCAATTTAATTTAGTAATACAGCTGGATGAAAAATGGAGACCTCAGGTTTAATAAGAAGGGGAAAAAAGACAAGCATATATCATCCAAAAGGATAATTATGAGGAACTATTTTGTATGATCCAGCTAAATCAAAGCTTTTAATGCTTTCTTACTCCTGTCAAAGGAAGGAGATTTAGTGCTTTAAAAATGGGGATTTTGCAGACTCCACTGCCAAGAAAAAATGATTTGTCCCTTGATAAATTACTATTGGGCTTTCTACTTGAAAAAAAAATACACTTACATTGAAATAAATGCCAAGGAATGGCTAGAGAATTTATATTATTCACTCGTATCTGTCACCGGATTGGTTGAAAAGTGACACTGCTATTAAAAATGTCTTCTTGCTTCTCAACACAGTGGCACAAAGGGGCCGAGCAAACCTTCGTGGATGGGAAGGATATGCACACAAAAATAACAGCAAGCAAATCTTGATTTTTCTCCACCTTCCTGACATGCCAGGCTCTAAACACGTGTGCACACAGGTTTTTAGTAGCTGCTAATTTCAAGGAATGTGCATTCCCAATGGCAGGGGGAAGGATTCTTTCATTTTCCTAGGTATTTTCAAGGCTTAACAAATCCTAGATTCTTTTTTCCTTGGTTGTGTGTACCCAGAATATTAGTTTGAGAGCTAAGCTGCAGAAGAGCAATTGAGAGGTGCTTGGAAAGGGCCAAAGCCACCCCAGCTCTCAGCCCCTGGGCTTCAGCATATTTAAAAGCAACAGTTCAGCTGCCTGGAGACTCCCCCTCTTTTGCAGCCGAACCAGGGGCAGAATTCCAGAATCCGCACGGATGCAGACAGACAGGCAAGCCATTAATAAACGCCAGCGGAACGAGGGTGTTCGATCTAGCTGGACTCTATCATGATTAGAACTTACCTTGCACACAGTTTTCATCAGGGTCTGACAAGACATGAGGTTTTTTTCACCCATTCCCAAGTTTAAGTTTACTTGGATATATTTTTTTCATTCTACTCTTTCAAGAGGATTTCTTTCTAATTAATTGTAACATCAACTTTCTACCAATATATAAGAGATCTTTCTCTTACGTTATTACTGATATTTATCTCCTGAGAGCGGTATCACCACCTATGAATTTTCGTAGAAAACCAGCAAAATATTTTTTCGGGTCCCTAAGCCTTTTATTCCTACTATTTTAATTAACAATAATGAAAGGGTTCCACATCCACAAAAACAAACCTAAAACAAAGATAATAACTTTTCTATAGACAGAAGATTATTTTTCTTTGGATTCATTTATAGAATCTTCAAGTGCCTATGGGTAACCCAATGTGAGCAATGCCACCAAATCTGACCTCTAGGTTACACCAGGGCCTAGGCACCAGAAATGTCATTTTTACTTTTCCTTCCATTAAGAAAACTATTAGTGTTGCCATTTGCTCCAGTGGTTGTCTCACAATAAGTGCTCCAGGAGGCAACAAAGTCTATGGGTTCTGCAGTTCACAAAATGCAGCATTGGTTCAAGTGCTCTAAATAGCACTGAAGCCTCTCTTGTTAAAAACATCAATAAAATTCACAGAAAACATGAATTATTGCCACTGTAATGTCTCATTTTTTTATATGGATTATGTTAACATAACCAGAAATTCCCACAATTTCAATCTGTCTCTTGTGAGAATGGCTTCTCATACAATTCATAATTATATCATCTGCAGTCAGTTATCTTAAATCAATAATCCCATGGCCCTTTAAAACTGGCACTTTGCAAATAGACTACAGAAGCTGTTTGAGGTGGTAATTTATTTTTCATATAACATCTCTATGTTATTCTTTGGCATATACACTTAAGTGGGTTGCTTACCTCTGGAAAGGAAAAAAAGGAGACAAGGAAACTCGGAGAAAGTTTTTTAGAAACAAAAATTTCTTCCTAGAAAACTCAGTTCTAATCAGTAGTTAGCATGCAAATACTAACGCTACACGGAGAAACAAAGAATAGATAGGGATTATTGAATAATCCTACCAGTTTCTTCTGATATGTTTTTTCCACATTCCCAGATCTTTGGAGCAATAAAGAATGAGGCGGCTCATTGTTTTCCTCTCCTTTGATGCTCTTCACTCCCGATAGAGATTTCCCAGAGCTACTTCCACAGCAACGGCCGTGACTGCTCAAACCAGCGTCTCCTTCCAACCTCGCTGCGATGGGGCTGGTAGGAGGCCACTTAGCAGGGCACGGTAGCGCAATGGGATTCAACTGGAGGAAGCTGGGGGGACAAAAAAACAGCATTTTTTTTAGTTTTTAGAATAATTAACCTCTAGAAACATGAGGGAGGCTTCCTGTCCTCAATGTCTTTAACGAATGAAGCTAGAGCAGTAGAGCACAGGGCCTCAGTGATGCAGGAGGCCGGGCTCCCTTGTGGGACATCCCCAACCAGCAAGCGCTGCTGCGGCGACCTGGGGACGGCCGTGGATCCGTGCATCCTGAGGACTCAGCAGCTCATGTCTGCGCTCTCCAGTTAGTGATCCCCGATGGAATCTATGGGGCTGCAGGATCCCCTTTGATCTTAAAGCACTCTGTCTGCCCACAGGACGAAGGATAAATCCACAAAACCAGGATGGTTTTCTAAAGCTTTCCCTGTCAAAGGAGTAAAGGACAGAGGACACCATCAGAGACTCTCCCTTACGCTCCAAGACCAATTCTGTGGGCCAAATCCTCAGCTGGCAGAAAAAAAGCCCAAAGAAATTATCCTCATCCTAGGTTACCTGAGGAAGAAAACCCCACACTGCCCTAACGCGAGTTTCCTGAGCTCACAGAGTCCTTCGTGTCTTAAAAGGCTCTTCATGGAAAAAAAGAAAAAGCTGATAAACCAACAAAATGTACCTCCTTGTACAGTTAATAACTAAAAAAAGAGTCATTTAAAAATGCTAACAGTCTAGCCTAATACACATGCAAAAAAGTAATCCGCTAAGGCAGGCCAGAGCAGTAATTTTACATCAAACGGTCAGCACCTACATGCCAGCACCTACCATCCACAGGGCTACCATCTACCTTATTTGTAAAAATTATAGCAGTCCATTTTTCTGGACTGTTTATTCAACATGCAAAAAAGGCAGTATATGCATGAAATGGCCATTTTGAATTTCCTCATTTCTGTACCCATTAGCTGAAAGTATACAGCCAATTCTCACTCTTGTATTTTAGGTCATAAATCTGCTCCCTCTGTTCCTTGGGCAAATTAAAAGCTATATATCTTTTGTCAAAGTCTCTCTGACACAGAGCTCCTACCTTCGCAGCCTAAGGCTAGCTGTGTGTCTAGGAAAATTATATACAATAGGCAGTGACAGCCGGGGAGTCTAGCATTTAGGCACTAGTCAACATATTTTTATACATGTAAAAATCATTCTGCCTTATAACTTGAGCACAATTTATACATATTTAAAGGGATTACAGAAGTATGAAATAAGAAACTGCTTTAGAAAGAATAGGAAGGTGGTCCAAATTTAACATCTTGGCAATCTTTTAAACAACGCTGCATTAAGCACCTGCATTAACCTTTGTGTTGCACTAACACAGATTGCGCTAGCAGAACTACAGCCTATTTTCTTGGGCATTAAGAGTTGCCAAGCTTTGGTTTCTGATGAATATGTGGGCATCGCTCTTGGTTTCAGCCCCATGTGCAAACAGTGCATGTGCTTTAATTAAATGCACACAAAATTATGTTGTTTGGGAATGCCAGCTTTGTTATGTATCACAGCAATGGCTTGTCTAGTTATATTGGAGTTTTATGGCCTTGAAATGAGGCATTGCAAAATGGCAATATTTAAGATGCCTCACATGAATTGCTACATGGAAAAATTTCGAAGCAAGGGGCTCCTGCACATCTTTTCAAAAACCTAGATAGAAGTAATTTTATCTTTCCCACTTACAGATATATTTCTAAAAAATTGAGCGTAGCTTTTGACCATCTATGCCTCTTGTGCCCCTTGCACTGCAAGTAACTCTGGTTTTACACTTGCGTTCGAAGCGCTGCTCGCCCTCCTCAGCCCGCCCTGGCTCCGAGCTGCCATTTCCCCGTCTGTGATCCTGCACTGTGATCAGAGCTGTTCATCTCGTTCCTTTCCTAAGCGATATTGTTGTCATACAGTTTTCTTTCGCAGATCCTCTGACCGGGAGAGCTGGAAGGCTCGTCTTCCTCACGTTCAACACGCAGCCATGATCTGCATAGAGCTTGTAGATTTGATCTGCAGTTCCCATTTATCACCCATTTCGAGATAAATGCACAGCAGCTGCTGCTACCTCTCTTTGCTGCCCCTGTTTTGAACACAGGCTTCTGCTGCTCCAAGGGTGGCTTCCTTCCCACCCGTCATCTTCCGTCCTGTCTCAGCAGTTTTCGGGTGCTTTCCTGGGTCGCTCAGTTGTCCCTTCTCAGTGATAACGACCAGAACTGAATGGGAGGATGTGATGCTGCTGTCACCTCATTTAAAGCAGCACTATGAGAAGGAAAGTCACATCACATTAGGAATGAAAAGTAGAGCTGCTGCTAGGATGAAAGGTGACAAAAAACAGTGCTAGATGTATTTTCAGGCAGTCTTGCAGCAAGACATGGTGAGAGGACAGCAAGGCAACCTCAGCCTCTGCTGGCTTTCCAGCGCGGTTAAGCACAAGCCCAGACCTCGCCAGTCTTAAACGACTCCGAATGTCTTATTGTGCATTTCACACCAATTCAATTTCAAATCCCCAAGTCTGATTTAATTAGAAAGGCAGCGCAATCAAGGAAAGCAACCAGGCATCGAAAACTACTACACTGCACAACTGGAGGGGATGGCGTTTATGGGCCTCCAGAACGCAGAAATCCCAGGCATTGCTAGCACTTTTAAGCTGAAGGCAGCTTCCCCAAGGAATCGGGGAACTTTTAATACTTTTACTAACGCGAGTCGCAAACAACGGAGGCTGCAGCGGGCTCATACACAGCTGGCACCGCTGGAATGGTTGTCAGCACCCCTGCAGCAACACCCATCGTGTTAGCAAAGCAGCTCTGAAACCCACGGCTACGCACGGCACCGACGCGCTGGTCTGCAGGCCAGAACGCCCACAGAGCACTCAGCAAAACCACCACTTACTTCTGAGCACCTCCAGGTCAGAAAGGTTATACTTTACATAGATACTTCAGAAGTTTTCATATTATTTTGTACTACTAGAGTGGCATGTAGCACCTGCTGCTATGCTGCTAGCATTTTACACATTTCTAGAAGCAATATTTTACATTAGCTACATTTCTGTTTGCTCTGTTTAGTAACCTCACACTGCTGAGCAGCCGCCAGAGCCTCTTAGCCTGGTGACTCTGCTCGCCTGATGCTTTCTGTCTGCAGTAAACTCACTGACCTAGGCAGGAACAGGGAAACAGCCAAGGATTATTCAAGGTGAGAAGGACTATCAGATGGCGATCCCAAGCAAACAAACTGTTTTTAAGCTGCTTGAAATGGAAAACACCACAACACCCGCATATCAGCTTGCATTGTTATTTTAAATTATATACACACAGCATCTTAATAGAAAAAATTATATGCTCCGTAGCTGACGCATTTCACAGTTAGAAATAGATTTTAAAACTGTTTTCAACTAACAAATTGCCAATCTTACTCCTGCCCTCCATACACACACAAACTCCTTAAAAGCACAAGAAAGGAGACTACAAAATTTGATTTACTATAATCCATTGCTTACAGAATTTGCAATAGATTTTTTTTAATCACTGAATGGGGGAAGGCTCCTTTTTTTTTTTTCTCTCTCAATTCCCTGTTAAATTGCAGCTAGAGGTCACAAGGATGAAGAGTGAAAGCTACAATAAATGCACAGAAGACATTTATCCATTTAGGTGCATTAAAACAACCTAACACATTTGTGCTTCTACATAGCTTCACAATTTGTAAATTACCTTTTTTTTTTTTTCTCCTCAAAAAAACAAAAAGAGAAAGCTGCAGTCTACACTCGCACATGAGACGTTGTGTGCCTGGCAGGATGAATTTGCCAAATTTGAAATCTCCAAAGTAGTAAGACTGTCAGATATTCTAGTGTGGAGCTCCTGGCTACTGCTCCTCTTATTTCTACCTAAAAGTAAAGGCTCCCATAAACCTCGAAAGCACCCTCTTTGAAAGCTCCCTGGTGAAAATGAAAGCTCCTTTTCAGAAAACTAGTATTTTAAAATAAAACAAGGACCACAGGAGATACGGCTAAAAATGCAGTGCTATTTGCTCATTTGTTTACAGTAGCAGGAACTCTCCTGCTATTTCAGCAATACAGCAGGTTACAATAGGTTTTGTTGTTGTTTTCTTTTATAAACTGTGCACTTTCCTTGAATTTAGGAAGAGCTGTCAGAAATCTTAAATATTTAGATACAAAAAAACAGCACTGGTATCTCTTAGAAATTATAATCATTTTATATTACTGCATGCCAGTATCAGTTAAACATTCCTTCTATGCATCTGACTAACAAAATGGAGAAGCACTACAATGAAATGCTCCTCTGACAGAAGTCTCTCTCCACCAGAGATTTTGGAGCATCATGAAACTCTTAACCTGACTGAGGAGCCTCTTCGATACAGCAGAATATCAGGATGAAGCAAACGCAACCGGGATTCAGGATACTTGTGACATTGTGTTATGCACACAAGAGCAGGGACCAAGAGCCAGGGCCAACAACCAAACCTGAATTAGGTTCTTATGTTATGTTTATGCTACAAATATTTTGTACACAGTATGCAAAAAGAGTTTCTTCGAATCTCATGCTATTGTTAGTTAAGAAAAGGCTAATTTTTTTCTTTCCCCCAGGTTGGGTTTTCTCCTCCTTCCATATTTTTAACTAGCAAGGACTGAATTTGGACAAAGCAGGAGAATCAGACCTTCACACGATCAACAAGGAATGACAATTTGTACTTAATTGTGAGACACAGGAATTGTCTTAAGGTAAGCACAGCAGATTCTTAAGAAAATATATTTTCGTCTTTCTTGCAGTTGAAAATGAAAAGGCATTTAAATATTTCTGGTAAATTAGGATGATAAATTAATACCATTAATGAAGCCATTCGCCACTGCCATTGGAATTCACTGTAGGAGCTTACACATGCTCGTAGGCAAACCCAGCAGAATTTGCAGATTTTTCTGAAACATCAAGCATGATGAAAAATTTGGGGGCATTATGTTTGTCCTGTGGAAAAAATACTTATTTGGATACACAATAAACAGCATTTGGGCTTTCCCTTCAGAAAGCAAGTGATCATAATTAGGCCAAATAATCTTGGAGGACAGATTTGCATCCTGCTTTCACATGGCGAGGACCCCTGCCATTTCCATCAGTCACATTAGTGAGACTGGAGACCCCTGTCCTGCTGTACAACACAGTCTGCAGGACATCGAGCTGGGCAGTGCTGCACAAACCTTCCTGCTCCACGAGTCACTGGGTGCAAGAGCAAACCTAGCCTGGCTGAAATAGCAACTTGTGAAAGACCACGGGAATGCTGCATTAACTGGCACAAACCACTTCTGTGAGGAGCCCAACAACTATCATCATTTTTGTTCACATTTTACACCCAAGAGCACTCATTGCTTGGATAAAAACTTGCTAGCCACTGACTAAATCAGTCCAAATCCATCATCAGTTGTATTAAAAAGAGCAGCTTCACTAAAACAGCATTAATACTTGCTTTGCACCATTCAAAGATTAATTTAGACTTAAATACTGACTACCTGCAATGAATTGGCAAAGAAAATATAAATTTAGGTTTGATAACATTAGTGATCCTGTGCTATCTTCAGCTGAACTCTGAAGGATACTACACATTATTCTTGTTACTCATACTCGGATTTAAGGCAATATAATGTACTGGTTTATAAGATGATGATTTCCAGTGCAAGATTTGCATTAAAAAAAGTGCATCAAAAGGTGCACTTGCAGAAATAATGCATCATCTCTCTTGTTACTTTGAACCAACCAAGGAGACGAAGAGAAAAAAACTGGCTCTCCTCATTTCCAGACCAGGGAGCCCCACTTCACCCTCTGCAGGTTTCTCTCCTTGTTGCAGGAATCTAGAAGAGAAGCCCAGGAAAGGCAATTAGTTTAGGGAGCAATTATCTTCCCTGAAAGTCTTTATAGGAGGGAACTGTGAGACAAGGCTTAGAGAAACTAGACTTTGATAAAGGTCAGTGACATATAACCTATTTTGGCAATTACTTGTCAAATATATGAATGGTTTAAAACACATTTAAGTAGCTCAGCAAATGTGATGTGTTTTAAGCAACCAGCTCTGAAAGAGCTCTGAATGTTCCAGTGATAACAGACATATCAAGGGAGAGGCAAGAACCCGAGCTGAAGCTGAAGACTGTCCAGACCCCATGTAAAGACAGAGGCTGTTTGGGGTCAGATTTGCAATGTTTGGCCCATCTGCTGCTCGGATGCCAGGCAGGCTCTGTTCCCCACCGTCTCTGCTGTTCTCTGCTTTTCCCCGTGCCTGCGGTAGAGGCTGATTGAACATCAGGAGAGAGCGAGCGCATTCTATAAAACCGCAGGCGGAAAAGGGTTGCCAATTATTTTTCTTCTTGTGACTTTTAGGATACACAGATTCCTTTTGGCAGTTCCCCTTGTTTTGTGCCTATAAAATAAGTTTAATGGGAGAATTTTCTTTAAGATAATCAGAGGCTGTATAATTTATGCCTCCGAATAGCATTGTAGCCAGATGTAATTTTGCTTGAAGTTTCAGCATTACAGTTAGTAATGACTCTGCTGGCTGTGTTTTGTAGAATTTGCAATTTATTTAACAGTTGACTGAGCACTGACCCCATATAATATCACCATAATCAAAGTGTGGTAAAAATTAAAAACTAAAAGGAAATCTCTGCCTTCTGGGAAACACACAGACTACAAGTAGACAGGGTATAGAACCCATTTCTGAAGATACCAGGTAAGTAACATGGTCTTTAAAGTTTATAGTACAGACAAACTATCTAATCAAAGATTTATCTGAATTACAGTTAGAAACACTCTCTCAATAATAGCTGTGGCTTGAGGCATTTGTTTTGTCAGTCTTTGCTGTCATTCAGCTCCAGCCCCTTTCCTTGATTTGCAAGAGAGTTGATTATTCTCTGATCAGACAAGAGAAATATCACAGGGTATTCTCTGCTTCCAAAGAGCACAGGGACCTTGGGGGGAAAACGTTAAATTTCAATTATCATCTACTTCTGCCGCTGCTTCACAAAGAGCAATAGAGCAGTGCCAAATGGGAGGCCGTGTCTAACCACGCTGTGACACACGAGTACAGATTTGCCTTGGATTTTCAGGGAGCAGCTCCTGCTCGGCACCTGCACGGGCTCCCGCTCACCCGGCGCGACAGGCGGCCCCGCTGCGCCCCAGGCCCCGTCCTGCTCCCTCCTTCCAGTTCCTTCTTGCAGGAGGCATCACCCCGACCAGCAGTCTGTCCCCCCTTGCTTAATTTACCCTGCGTGTTACAAAGTTTGCAGTTAATCCCCCTTTTTAGGCCACCTACCAAGTGATGTGTAATATATAGTACCCTTCATTAACATTTCCTTCTCGTGCATTATAGATGATTAATGGTGATAGAGAAACACGTTGTCATCAGCATAAGACAATGATTTATGGCGATGGAGAAAACAGTATCATCAGCACAAAAATATAAAGTTATTTGAAGAACTCATGCTAACATGAGGAGCGGATCCCGAATGTGCTGCGGGTTCAGTTTAATCTCTGCTGCATTCAGGTATGCTCCTGCTTTGCCCTGCTGAAATAACAGCATGACTGGGACTTACAAATTTGCGTGTCCCTGACAGGCCTGATAAAACCCGTGTGAGACACTGCACTGCGACAACTGCATTACAAAATACAGCGAAGACGCCTCGCTGATGAACTCCTCTGTACCACGAATGAATCTAGCGTATATTCTTCAGCCAACGCAGGTCAGAGCTCATTTGGACATACAACTCACAACAAACTTTGCTGCAATTTATGAGCCACGTGGGATACAAAGAGCCATGAAACGTTTCCTTTCAAAGCACTCAAAAGGCTGAAATGATTTCTCAGCTGGTTGCCATTTACATCACTAATCCAGCTGGAGCAGGAGTGCCTCTGACTAAGTCAAGAAACAGCAACACAATTTTAGACCATTTCTCAAGACAGCAGCTCGGTATTTTTAAAAGTTAGAAATATGTGAAATGAAATATGTGAAAATGAAGAAAAAAGTATTAATTTGCTAATTACTAAAACAAACACACACACTTATCTGACTCTTAGAACTACCTCAAACAGCAATGGGCTACAAGGTGCAACTGTTTTAACTCTGCACCATGTGAGCAAGCCAAACGCACATTTTAGACAACACCAGTTTCACAGAAAAATCTCCATAAATCTCTAAGCTGTTCTCTAAGCACATGTCACTTCTTCATAATTTAAAAAAAAAAAAAAAGCCAAAGCAACACTCATGGAAGCTCATCATTTAGAGCTAGATCTTGGTATGAAGGCCCCTCCTCTCCCAACAGAGTCCTGAAGATTGAATTATTCAGTGATCTACAGATTTACAGAAGATTTCAGCTACTCAAATCATTCTTCTGGGTGTGCAGCACAAGAATTTCTGGCAGGTTTAGATAGTCTTCACGCAATAGCCCATTTGAAACACTCTAAATAATGGATAAAAACTATTCTAATGTAATGTCATGTGTTGATCATGAAGTGACAATGGCAACAGCTGGCCAGCAAATACTGTCTTGAAACCTTCAGCATTAGCAGCTGAAAATCTGGCAGTTCCGTGACTGAGAAACATCCTTTTCCAGCAGGGAATGTGTTTGGAGAAGAGCCATCCCTCAACACCCTCAACAGCAGCCCAGGGCACTCAAGGTTATTTCAAATCCTCCAGCACTTTCTGTGTAGTTTGCTCAATGGCAAAATGAAACCTTTCACTTCTGGCTGCTGTGTAACACAAAACCCAAAATTCGCTAAGCGCCACCAGTCCAGGCTCAGGACTTGCGTGCCTTTTGCTCAGGAAGGTTCAAATCCCTGCAAGCCTTTAGCGGCCTCACTGAAACATCCTTGAACTCACCCCAGTCCTCGCTGATGCTGTGCATGCCCCCGGATTTCTCTTTTTCAGAAAGTACCTTTTACCCCCACATCTCCCGCATCTATTCGCACAGGAATCCTACAACCAGATATCCGTGATGCTCTTGGTGGGGACACAAGGACTATTCCCACGGGCTCCCTTTCCCCGCGCAGCAGGGGGTTCCTCCTCCTGTCACCTGCAGTCCCAGACCTGCTCCAGGGCATGAAGCAGGAGGGCAATTCCTGCCTCCGTCGGGTCCCTTCACAACACCCCATGTCCACGGCAGCCACCTTCAGTGCATGCTCGTGGCTCTGCTAGCGACCTTCGTCATCAAATGAAGAATCTGGTCAGAACATCAGATATTTGTGCAGGGAATCTATGCTAACACTGCTATTTGCTATTTCTTCCCATTAATTTTCCAACTTGAGTATCTTGATCTCAGAACTACGAAGAGTCATTTAGAGAAATAAGGGGAAGGAATGGTTCCAGTACCAATTCATGCTGTCCTCTTCCATAAATCTCTCTCCAGCTTTAAACACCTCCATTTACAGCTACAATATATCTGACCTTTACACTGTTTCCAAGGCTCTCGACAGTCAGTGGCAGGCTGGCTGGTGTGCCATCTCCCCCTGTATATCCCGAGTGTCTGAGTACAACAGCCGCTTCAAGGGGAGGGATACATCTGAAACAAGTTCTCCCCTCTTTTAAAGTAAAAACATCATGACTACAGCTACAGAAATAACTGCACATCTAAAGCTTTGGGATCGAGGTGCAGTAAATTTTGCTCAGGCAAAAGTGTGTAAATGGGGAAGGAGGAGGGTCTTCTCCCCATTTTCCTCAGGTTACAAACAGGAAAGGAGCTGAATTCAAGGCAATGAGTAGCCAGAAGCACACAGAGCAATTCCACGTGTGCAGAGAACACAGCTCAGTAATGCCAGCAAACACTTCGTAGTTAAGAAAAACCTTTCTTGTTCATGTTTTACCTATGTGGGTTTGCAACTCGCATCCGCACACATGGCGCATGTGATTCACTACAGAGTAACACAGATTTCAGGAAAGTCTCCAGAACTAAAGTAGAAGCCAGGATCAGGGTGAAAAAGTGTTCCTTGAATAGCCTGGGTTGATTTAAGACATCCATCAATTACATGAAGGGTGGAGGAAATGCCAGGTATTTTCTGTAAACCTCTATTTGGATATTTGGAGCAACTTCTTTTGGCTGTGTTAATACCAGTAATGCATTTAAAAACTTGAATATTAATGAGAACAGAGGATTTTAAATAAATAATGAAAAGCAAGTGCACACAAAATCATTAGTTCATTCCAAGAATACACGATTGCAGGGCATATACTGACTCGGTATAGAGAGAAAAAGCAACACGTTGGCTTGCCTATGCATGCAACAAAACAAACCAAATTTACAGATCATCAATTGATTTGTAGAAATCAATCTGTGAACAGACTTGAACAACAAATTAAGCTCCCTTCTCTGACCCACTGCTGCATGGATTGTCTGGGGAGATCCAGTGCTTTTAACTACTACTTTTTAAATTGAGTTAAAATATACTGCCCTGAAAATACTGCTTTCACAGGTGAAGTGGAAAAGACCAGGACTAGAGCTTGAACCTACTTATTTCTTATTCAGCTGGGAAAGGCAGAATTGTTTTACTCTGCCCATCACACTTGCTGGCTGTTTTTCCTTTTCAGCTCTGAAAGAGGTTTGTGTAATAGCAGTTCAGTGCCTGTTCCTCAAACTATGCAGAGATTTGCTTAGGCTTGGATAAGTGCCCAAAACATGCTCCAGCTAGTTCAGATCTGCGAAGCCTCTCACCAGAAGCTACATATATCTTTTCAGAATTTAGGTCCTTTTATTTTAGTCTCAGGTGAAAGCACACAAAGCTAAACAAGGAGGAAGAGGGAGGAAAGTGATCTGAACTCCCCCAGAGAGAAAGAACAGCTCATTTAGAGTTGGGCTGGAGTTCTGGATGAATGACCCTGTTGAATTTTGCCTTATTCCTACAGCTTTTCCCAAGATATTGTCAACTATGGGTAACCAAAGTTCTTATTTTTATCAGGTCTAAGGGCATTATGATGAAATGCAGGAGCTACAGATGTTTAAATGAAACACAGTTATACACAACGTAGTGTAGCTTTTGCATTAAAAGACAAAGGCAACAGACCAGACCAGCACAGTCTATTTGCCCTTTAAAACATGACATTTATTTACTTACTTCTTTGCAAAGTCTTCATTAACGTATAGCTTTATTTTAGGGCTCTGGCTCATTTTAAATCTTAAAAAAATGTTTATACAAAAAATTATATCTGCTACATAAAAGATGACAATGGAAGCAGTTTTACATCACAAGAAGGCTTTCCACCTTAAGTTCTGCTTTGGACGCCATAAAATTTAAGCAATAAAAAGGAAATTCATACATGTTTTCATAAGAAATATAGTATCATAATAGCTACTATTCTACAAATACTAAGAAGTATTTTTTTATTTTTCCTTCTCAGGGAAGGAAGCTCATTAAAGCTGTTGAGCAGAGACCGTGGCTATCCCCACTGCTAACCCCTGTGTGAATGCAATGCAAATGTCATGTGAGTCAGCAGCGGGCTGGTAAGTGTAGCACTATATCATGATCACAAGTGATCGCTCCAATATCAATCATGCTCCAAACGTGAAGAAAAAATACCTTGTTCTCATTAAAAAAACATGAGCTTGTTTTCAGACGAAATCCCCCCTCGATGCCTTAAGATGGTTTTATGAGAACGGGATTGCTGCGCAGGTTAGTAGGCATGCCCCATTTTGCAAAACTTTTAGAGAAGCCTTTGCACGGTGATTACTTACATTTCAGGCTGCTCGAACAGCAAAAGAGAACAGGCTGCCATGAATTTTCACTCATTGTTAACGTTCATTCATGGTTAATAAAAGTTCCGTTCGTTCTTGTACATCTTTCAGGTTCTCTTTATACGAAATATTACCACGGTCATGTTTCCCTCTCTTAAATTATCTCCTCCTATACAAGAGGGTAATAAAACCCTGCTGATCATTCACAAACCTTTACAGTAGCGCTCAAGCGCACCCATCTCCCCAGGACGGCCGTTCAAGCACTTGTGATGGGAATGGAATAAAACCTCTGCTATAGCACAGGCCGAGATTAAAAAATAAACTTTTAATAACCTTCACAGCAACTAAAGCGAGCCATGGATCCACGTGGATCCACTGGATCTACAGGGATCCACTGTCTTTTTCAAGAAGGGGGAACTTAACCAAAACTTCAATAGCCCTTTACAACACTACAGGCCAGTCGAGGCATAAGTCACATTTCACACTTCATGTGGTACCTGAAAAGCATAAGAGAGGGTCAAAAATTGGAAAGCTCCGGCAAGACTCCACCGAGCAGGCACAGACGTGTTGTGGCAACCAAGAAGCAAGAGGACAGCACGGCCACACA
Organism: Crypturellus soui; assembly: GCA_032275445.1. Lineage (NCBI taxonomy): Eukaryota > Metazoa > Chordata > Aves > Tinamiformes > Tinamidae > Crypturellus > Crypturellus soui. The sequence continues at coordinate 2,986,188 of JAUBNY010000244.1, forward strand.
ACCTCCATCTGCGGAGCGCGAGGCTGGGGGCACCACGACCCGAAACGCCGTCGGCACCACGACCGGGGCCTCTGGGAGCCACGGCGTTACCAGCGCAAGCGGGTAGGAGGATTTAAGTATAAAAAGAGGAAGAAATGGAATGCAAGAGCAAGCAAGAGCAATGAAAGACACTGGAAAAGCAGCGAGGAAAAATAGATGCAGAAGTTCGCACAGAAAGAGAAACAGGGACAGAAAAGGGGTTTCAGAAAAGAATAGAAAAATCTCTATGTTTATTTTAGTTTGAAGCCAATAGAAGAAAAAAAAAAGTCCTAAAGGCACTGGAATAGTTTAATTTTCATAGCTGGTCTGGCTGACATTTTCTTTTGAACACCAGATTAAATAACACAACTCAGCTAACAGCATCTTTGCTATAAATGCTACGGGGCTAAAGACCAGATAAGCAGCAGTATTTAATGGCTTTTGCACTATGCAAATAAATGCTAGTAAATTTTATCAACATACACATATTTTGAGCAAGACGAAAATACAAAATTTGTTGACTGCTCAAGTCTGTTTTTCAGCTTCATAATCCTGATGCCAACACCTGACATGCATCTGCCTGAGGTTTACATACAAGATGACAATTTCAAAGTTTTCTTAAAAGCAAAACAGAAAACAGTAAACATATATAACTGAGCATTCATAATTTCCACTATTACTTGTGCTACTTTTCTCAACACTCCCAGGATCCCGTAAACAAGCAACATGAACAAGCTGACACAAGTGCTGGTGGAGCTCCCGTTCCCAAAAACAAGACATTAACGAAAATACCAGTTCTCTTTGCTACAATGAGACTACAGGCCTCAAAGCTATGAAAGAAAACTTGAAAGTATAACTTGATAAAAATATCAAAAGCTCAAAGACCATCAAATATTCACAAAGCAGCATCAAGTACTCAAAACATAGATATGTATTTTAACCTTGATCAGTTTATGCTATTTTTATGTTAGGACTTTAAATATTATTCTTATGAGCCTTTGATGTTTGTAATAACATCATAGACACGTAGAGAGAAAGAAATAATTGCTGATTCAAAAGCAAACAAACAAACAAACAAAAAATCTTAATGAATGAGGAACCAGCTTGGGGAGAAGCAGGAGGTTTCGGGGACACCAAAGAGAGATGCTACTGCAGACCCTCAGGACGGCCAGGAGCATCCTGTCCTCAGCTGCACGTGGCCAACGGGACCTGGCCATAGGAAAGCCCTGGAGATGCTGGTGGAGCTCCCCTGGGCAGGCTGCTCTGCGCAGAGCTGCTCCTGGAGAGGGGACCTACCCGTCATTCCTGAATCCAGACAAGTTTTGTGTTTGAACAGCTGTGATGTCTGATACGTCTGACTTAAAGGATGGAATTGCAATAAAGGCAGAACATGCAAAATTGCAGAATGGACGATTTGAACTGAAGCTCTCAGCATTAACTTCCAGGTTTTACGCATTTAGAAGTGAGTTATGAAACACCAGAAAAACACATTTAACTTGAGGCCTTTGGCAAACGTCAACCAGGGAAAATGTGACTTACATTATTAGAGAGAGTCAAAGAATATAATCCACAGCAGATCACTTCAGCCCTGGCTAATTACTAAAGACACCAATTCATTACACCACTGTATCTAACTCAGTGCTCTGCAGTTCATCTCTTGCATCTTTTTTATGCGCTACTGCCCTGGCTGTTGCAGAGCACAGCCTGCTCTACAAGCACTTCTCAACCCTCGCAGTTTCACTGAGCGAGTCTAGGAGCTGGAATGAGGGTTTGCTCAATTTTAAGGGCAGTCTGGTCAGCAGGAACAAAAAATTAAGTTTCTTACCTTGGACAGGTATGAAAACAAAAGCTTGTGTTTAAAAAC
>JAUBNY010000244.1:2992223-3024649 GCA_032275445.1 Crypturellus soui
TCTTTTGTAATATGCTCATGTAGAATGTGCTTTAAAGGGCTAGAAAAGGACTGGATGTACCTCAAGGGCTAGAAAACCTCTCTCCCTGTTGGAGAGGGCTCCCTTGCGCTGCAGCTGGCTCTGCGCAGGGGAATGCGTGAGGAGCTACTCATAAGTTTGTATTTTAAGATGCATTGTACTAAAATATAACCCTTCTATTCAATCTCCTCATTGCAGAATGCACATACAAATCAGCTGCAAAGATCCCAGTCAAGCGGCACCCAGCTGCACTGCAGGCAAAGGAAATGCTCATAGATTCTCTTTCCAGTCTATCTGGCCTTCAAAAAGTGCTATTGAGACCAGAAGAGTTTCAACCTCAGCGACCAATTGCACTCCCCAACACACATGCTTCCTTGGACACGATCGATATTATCTATAGTGAGTTAAAGGTAAAAAAAAAAGGGAGATCCATTTTTTGGATCCTCAGCATCCACAGCACGTTCAGGCTATGTCCGACCAGCTGCGTCTGCCCCATTTTCTGGGTGAAGTAAAAGCATTGACTCCTCTTGCACAGTTTCAGATACCAGCTGAATCATAACTATATGCATCTTGCATGAGAGAGCAGCCCTAACTGCAGGGAAATGGAAGGGGGCAATGATGCATTGCATGGAAATAGCCCCAACCAGGCCTTGCCAACTTGAACAAATTAGAAAAAGTGGCTGCATCCCTGCCTATTTTCCCAATCTTCTACAAAAAACTAACAGAGCAATGCAAGAGCCTCAAGCAGACCAAATCCATGAATCCATAGTGGCCCTTAATGTTGCTGTTCTCAGCACAACCATGCAGAGCTTTTTGTTTCTCTATACTTCAAAGGCAAACACAATCCATTGATAAATAAATGAATGCAATGCCTCCCAGAGACATTGGTCACAGATCTAGAAAACAAGGGACCTGTTTGCTGTTTGGTATTTTCTCATTACTCCACTGTCTTTTTTTTTTCTTTTTTTATTTTTTTAATTAGTACTTTAATTAAATAAAAATTCCTAGTGCATAGTTTTACACTGCTGCTTCTAGATGTGAGAGCTGATGCTTCAATATGTTAGGCCCATAAATGCAAATTGAAGCAATCACACAAACACGGGAGCTGAGTGAAAATAGAGCTGAAAGGTTTTTAATCCAAACAAACTCAGTCACTCGATAAAAGTTCTCGAGTAATTTGCCCTTTGTGATGTTTTGGGAAAATCCACTGATACACAGCATATAAATTCTCTTTCCCTTTGGGTGCCATCTCTCTCTCTCTTTCTACACTGGCAGTGCAGTGGAAACGCATCCAAGCTCCCTGCGGCCTCACGGGCTGTCCTCGAGCTGGCTCCACGGGGGGAGCAGCACTGGTGGAGGAGCAGCGTGCGGTGCCCACGCCGTTTGTGCCCATGCACAGCAGCCTCCTGCACGCGGGGACGCGTTTCCCTGCGCCCAGGGAAGGCGACGCTTCTACTTCCACGAGTTACCGTAGCACCCGGCATGTGGCAGCGCTCACCAAGCACACAGAATCACAGACTGGTTGAGGTTGGCAGGGACCTCTGGAGCTCACCCAGTCCAGCCCCTGCTCCAGCAGGGACACCCAGAGCAGGGGCACGGGGCGGCATCCAGGCGGGTTGGAGATCTCCAGAGCAGGAGCCTCCACAGCCTCTCTGGGCAGCCTGTGCCAGGGCTCGGGCACCCTCACAGCACAGAAGTTCTTCCTCACGTGGCGATAGAACTGCCTGGGGTTCAACTAGTACTGATTACTCCTTGTCCTGTCACTGGTCACCATCGAGAAGAGTTTGGCCCCGTCCTGCCTACATTCTCCCCTCAAGTATTTATACATATTGCGCAGATCTCCTCTCAATTCAAGCTCAAAGGAGCCTTTCTACCACTGTCCCTCCATCAGCCTTCATAAACCTCGCGCCCACAGTTCCTCTCCTCTCCTCCATTGAGGAACAACTCTTGCTGCTCGGAAACACTCAAGCAGGAGGACAGAACTCATTAAATTCTCCCAAGTCATCATACAGAGCAAGGTGTCATTAATTCCAGCTTGCAGATTTGTAATTACTGTGTGCACAAAAGCTCAACACACATTACACAACGAGATAGGATCCTAAATCCTTTAAAGAGGCTGGAGATGAAAACATCTTTTTTTTTTTTTTTTTGTCTTAAAGCAAGCACATGAAAAAATAACTAATAGTTAAGGGCAAGTTTGTCAAGAACATAAACATGAGATAAGGTAGCCCTTGAAATACAGAGAGCTCAGATCTACTAGGAAAACGATTTAAAAGTCACAACAAATCTGCTGTGTGCCCACAAAACCCCTGGAGGGCCAGTGCTTTCCCAAGTCTCCCTCTCAGTCAGGCGACTCTGGCAGCCTCTGTGGTTAAACAACCCCCTTCCCCATGCCTAGGGAATCCCTTCGCATAGTGTGGACAGAACCAAAGGAAATCCGTTTTTTTTTTTCCAGGGTTATCAAGTTGCAATAACTTCAAACTCAGAATTGCAAGTATTTAATTGAAGTATAAACGCTCCAAATATCAGTGTCCTATTTCAACACAGAGAGCACAGACACCCCCAGAACCTGGAACACACTGGTAGAGAGATACCATGGATGCTGCACAGATCTTTGCTCTACATTTGGAAATTCTCAAAGATTCCAGGATTATCAAGGTACTCCCATTCCCACCAAAAGATTTGTTTTTAAATTCACCAGCAGGACCATAGGTCACCTACGTCCCAGGTTGGTGGTACAGAAAGCATCAAAGTTGCTCACGTGGGACACTATCCACAATGACCAGGAAGCCACTCAGTGTTCCCACAAATCTATTGCTACGTTTGTTTGCTTAAGATTTATTAATATTTGTACCAGTTAGGGAGGTGGCCATGCTAATACCATATCCTTTGCCTTTTAACGTGACTTTTAAGAACCTCCTATACTCCATGAAGTGATGGCAACGCACTCAGCTGGTTCACTGACTTGAAAATGCTGTTTCTCCTTCAGTGCAATGGTCCCTCTCCAGCCCCTGGTCACAGAGCGCTCCACATCCTTCCACGCTGCTGGCAGCAGTAAGACTGGGTTATAAGTTGTTCGCTGGTGAAGTTTGCTCTTGCCACAAATCTTTGTGGAGCAGCAAATAACAAAGGCAAGTTGCTATTACAGGGAAATCTGAATTGCTTTTAACCTACAAAATGCATTTTAATAGAGCCAAATGCAGCATAATACATCTGGGAACTAGGCACAACCTAAATCTACAGGCTGAAAGAGCCTGTCTGGGAAAGCAGTGACACAGGATTTGAAGGTCACCACAGAGGAAGTTTTGCAATTCTGGTGACAAATAGTTTCTTTGATGAAAAATGTACTTAGCAAAGTGTAGTTTAAGGGGGAAAAAATTGTTAAATAACTCAGGTAGAACTTGAAAGATCATCCTTAGGTGAAAATTCAGATTTTCACTCTGCAGAGTATCACTTTTCTGAAGGTTAATCATGAAATATATGCAGGCCACGTATATTGTGATACGTTTAGCAGTACGTATGTGCCAGGCTGAAGATGCTTTGGGGACTGCGGCTGGCTCCCGTGCGCTGGGGCTTGAAGCCCACTGCACTTGCCTTTCCCCATAAGTAGACTCAGAGCTGCTTTGACAGTGAGATCCTGTAGACCCTTTTTTGGACCTTTGAGAGCAATTTGGTGGGTGTTCCCCTTTTTCTAGAGCCCTTCAATGGATTGTTCATACCCAAGTTCCGCCCCCAAAACCCTAGTAACATTAGCAGAGTAATTAACCGAGTGCAAGATTCACCGTACCCCGCACTGCCCCTTGCAAGAGGCCTCCCTGCAGCGGCACCGCTGCAGCCAGACGGCAGCTGTTGGTGTTCGATGATCTCCATTTCAAGACTCCAAGCTCTTGTACTTTGAAACCAAAATGCCTTCGCCTGCAAGGGACCCACCTCGGCCACCAGCTTCACGAACCTTCCTGCTGCACCAGCAAAGAAGGGGAATCTGTCAGCTCGGCCTCTTACTGCAGTTGTGTTTGTTGGAAAAGAAAAAGAAAGATATAAAATAGCAGCACGGGCCATGCCTACCGAAACTACTATCTTGATTTATTTTTCCTCCATTATTTGAATTAAGCCTTATCTATTTACACGCTACTTTTGAACTGCTCTGCTCAAGCATGGACATGTCTTTCACGGGTTCAGCAGTTCTAGCTGTGGCAAAGATTAGAGAATGTATTTTAGCAGTTGCACAGATTTTCTGAGGAAAAAATAGGTGGCATTTTTTGGCTTTCTCTTCTTTGCACCTTCTATACCCAGAATAAGCTGTCCTAATCTGCTCTCCTGGGGAAAAAAATGGAACTACCTGGTAAGAAAAAGTAAATATTCTCCATACGATGAGAGACTGTACCAGCAGGGATCAGCTTCTTACAGTTTCAAATTTCATCTACCTCTGCCCAAGGGTGGCACACAGTAAAATCAGAGGTTATGGACACCCGTTTCTGTGGTCACATAGCACCTATCAGCAGCAGCACTGATGGTTTTTCTCCTTAACTGGAGATGCTGAATTGCCATCCAAGACGCATCCTGCCGCAGAAAGGGATCCTATCCACGTCCATCAGGAATGACCATCCCGTCATACAGCAGAATAAGAGAGTGACAAGTAAATCACGATCGTACAGCAGGAGGAAAGAGCAGCCGGAGACAAGGATAAAATAACATAAGCCCTGGGAATCTATTTTTTTCCTAATGCTCTTAGCAGTAGTTTAACCCTTTAAGCATTTCAGTAAGGATAAAACTGCTATTAATTTCTATTATTGACCTTTTTAAAAAATATTACCTTAAATAGATGTTCTTGTGTGTACAAGGTTAGAGTTGCTCAACAAAGATTCTGGCATTTGGGAGATTTAGGGCCTCATTTGCTGTTCACAGGAGATACCTTCAGAGTAGAGAGGTTAAGATGTGAATAAAGAGCCATCTTGGAATATAAAGAAAAAGCTGGGAAGTCCAGAAGTTCAAAGAATCAAGGCACTGTAAACACAGGAGGAAAACATGTTAGTGGAGGATCAAAGAAAACAGAGAATGATTGAAAACAACAGAAAGCACCATATGGCTGCTTGGACTTCTTCAGTTTCAAATAAATCAAAAGCAAATTTGGTCCAAGGAAAGATTTACTATGTAAATAGAATCACTTAATTCTAAAACACTCAGGATAGAGCAGGGGAAGGAGGTGGTATCTTATAAACATTCCAAACTATATACATAAAATAAGACAGGCTTTATGTAAGCCGTAGATTTTGGTGACTAACCCAATCTCAATCATCCTCCTCAATTCACAGTATCTCCAAAATCACGAACTTTTTGGAATACAGCCAGGAACAATGTAACCCTAATCCAAACCCAAAGCTTTTCTAGACAGCCTTCTGGACTGGAGTTTATTTCCTTTAGTTTTAATATTTCTAGGTGCACTGCATTAAAGCTAAATGTATCAAAGTTGGTTGAAATGTTAAAATTATATTCTAAGCTGCTGTAACTGCAATGTTACATGCAGCTTAGAATATAATTTTGTATGTCAAACACAGAAATCCAACTCGCCAACTCATTCAAAAGCAAAGCGAATTTTTTCCTCTCACTGAAATGCAATCACTGAAATCCAGCAAGACAACTAATTTTAACTTAATTTTGTCAACTCTGCTTGCAAAAACAATTTTAGGTATGATTGGCAAATGAGCAGAGGGAATAGCAACAGGGTATTTCTATTACCCTTTGGGATTTAAAACTGATTCCGTGGCTATGAATAAAGTAGCAGGGCTACATTTGCTAAATCAAATAATGTTGGGCTAATAAGGACATCTGGAAACAGTTGCTATCAAACAGCATTTGATTTTCTACGTCCTTGGTGATTTCAAAGCCCAGCCAACACAGGGCACTGCTCCTCGCACTGTTGTTGCCACTTGCTGGGCACTTACATGGAAGTTGGGAAGAGAAAGTTAAAGATCAGACTGGCAAAAATGTCTACGCATAAACAATAACACTGATTCATGGCCATCACATTCATTATTTAACGAGAAGCTGTTTTACCCCTATTAGCATAGTAAGAATCACATTTAATTCTATCTTTACACATTAGAACTGATAAAAATAAACTTATAAGAATTAAAAAGACATTACACTAGCATCCCAAAAGTAGGGGAGCACATGTACAAACACAGGTCTTCATGTCACTGAGTTCCATTTGGATAAAAATGGGAATTCATCTTACCATTTAAATCTATCTCCAAGCATTTCTTGGCACCTGCAGGAAGCTTGCCTAGAGTATAAGAAAGATTTGTGGGATTTGAGGCCTGTTTCAGGTTATCATGTCTTTTCCTCAGAATTTAATTAAGATTATAAGACTAATAAATGGGACTACAATGGCTGAACTTAAGGCATGATAAATATGTACATACACAAACATACACATCTACATGCATACACATGCATAGATATATACATATACAAATACATATAAATACATATATAAGTCTATCAGATCCAATCTTAGTGTGCCTTGCAGTTAATATAAGTCAACTGGCCACTCCCCCTTCACGAAGAAAGTCTTCCCAAGTCTTTAACAACAAAATCTGGGGTTTTAGGGGAAAACTACCTTTCCAATGAAAGGTTTTGATTTTCAGAATGGTAATTCACACAAGCCTATACAAAAATCTGCAGCTTATAACTTGAATTCCTTTCTCTGAGCACTTTGCACCCTGGCAGGATAGTCTGCCCTAGAGAGAACCTACAGCAGGGGTAGGTTTAAGGCAGGTCAAACAAGCATAAAAAGGAAAAATGTGAGTGTCTCAGGGCCATACTGAGAGGATATGCTGCCCAAACCTGGGATAAGAGATGCCCATATTCCCGGCATGGCGCTAATCCTCAGATCATGTGTCCCGGATCAGTAACAAGGACCGTATCACCGAGCCTCTCTCCAGCGCAACAGCCCACGTGCTGCTGAGGACCTCGCACCCCCCACACCCATGCTGCTTATTGCTAGTCCTTACTCGCAGGAGACTAGTCACTTCGCTGTCTGGAACCTGAAATTATTTTTTGACCTGTTACAGCATTGTCCCCCACAGAGTTACTTACCTAGTGCCTGGATACCCAACTATGACAGCAAGAAGCTCCTTACGAAACCACTTTGGCTGTTCGTAGCTTTATGACTGATGCTTGCCCAGATGTGCACTGCTGCATCCCGCCCCAAGCCCAGTTTTACTGGCAAAACCAGTAAACACCTGGTGTGCCTGCAGCACCAACCCCACAAACAAGTCACCGAGGAAGCTCGTGTCACACTGGATGGAGCAAACGCAGCAAAAGTCTAGAGGGTGGCACAGGACCGGGTTTGTTGCAGCCGTACGACGTTAAGATAAAAGTGAAGTTTTCTTTGCTGAGTCAGGAGACTATTCATCATTTCTACAAGCACAAACACACACTCCCACACGATATATACAAATCAGTGAGTCAAAAATTGTATCAGCAAAAGCAGCAACCGTTCTTATGGCTTGCGGGGCTCGCTGTGTTCAAAGCCATCAGCAAACACTTTGTTCTTGATAATAATAAAAAAAGGGGAAAAAAAAGGAAGATAAATAACAGCTCTCCTAATCCGCTTCCTATGCTCACCCTCTATCCAAGACGAGCTGGTGTGGAAACACCTGCACAGCAGGTAACACACCTTGGTGTTTTCCAGCCCCTGTGTGGATTCAGTGCAGTTTCTCTAGACTTGACTCCCTGTTTTGCTGCCTCTTATGCAAGTTTTGGCACCATCTGAGGCAGTCTGAGCACAGGCTGGACAACCTAGACCATTCAGACAAGAATTAAAAGGAGTGACAATTTCCTTCTCTATAATGAAAAAATAAATTTAATTGCTGAACCATCTACAGCACTGTCAACCCTATTTAATTTATAACTCGTATTACAGCATATCTGTTATCCTTTCTCCCTCTATGACTTTGCTCTCCCTCTTCTCCTTTGCCTGCCCTGACCTTGCTGCTGTATTTTGCCTCCTCCCAAAATCCAGGTGGAGTCTGAAAGCTGCAGAGCTCCGTACAGGCAGTTCTGCCCGTCAGCCCCAGCCTGTCCAGCAGGCAACGGCCCCTCATTGGCATGGGAGAAGCGGCCTTCCTTGGCAAGACACATTATGACAGAACTTAAGAGATTTAATAGTTTTCAGATAGCACAAAATACACCTGCATGCACTGAACTCCCTCCTGCATTGGGAGGCACCATAACTGCGGAGCTTAAAGACACAGCCGGGATCACACCGCAACGTCAGTGAGTGCAGCAGCTACAGCCTAAGTAAAATTTAATGGAAAAACTGGGCCTCAGGCTAAACGGAGGCGCCTTTTATCATTCAAAATAAAAGGAATTTTAGGGGTTGGAACAATGCAAGGTAGCACTTTTGCAGTTATTGCTTTAGATATAGCAGAGGACCAAGAAATGCAAGATCAGCACCAGACGAATGGTAATAGAGGAGGAAGAAAGCTGCGCCAGAAGAGTTCTTTTCCCAGGAAAAAAAGTAAGGCCAAAAGATAAAGGCAGTTTTGAATGAAAGGGCTTGGGGGAGTAATCTGGTACCTGTCCTTTGCGAGTAAAAAGACGGCACTCAGAAAAGTTGACTCCACCACCAGATTTTTCCCCCAAATTAAGCAACCTGCAAAACCCCAGAATTTTGTTATAAGGATAATGATAAAGGAAACAGAGAAGCCCCAAAATAAAACAACAAAGGGGGCAATTCAAGCACTCAAAGCTTGAAAAGACAGGTTCTGATAGCATTCACAGACACAAATGAATTAACACGAGATAAGATTTTTTTTTTTGGACATACGTGTGATTCTAACCCCTTTGTCCAGACACTGGTGTTTGCAGCCTTGGCAGCACATGGGGTCTGTCAACATTAACTCTCTACACTGGATATCAGCCTCAACAGAACAACCGTCTGCACAGGTGTAATACTGTGGCAGTAAAGATGGCAATTCACAGTCCTGGAGTCCTGATGACTTCATTACCTTATGCATTAAGTTTAAGACCGCTGTAATTCTTTACAGGATTGGGTCCCAATATTAAAATCTCTTCAGGAAGGAGACAGTTTCTTCCTGTGTTTTTATACCACAGCCTCGGTCTTTACTGCAGCTTTTACGATAAACTATAATTCAAAACCCAACTTCCCTAGATCTGCTGCATTTTCTTCCTTCTTCCCGTTTGCATTTCACGTCACGTGCCCTGCATAGGCTGCAACTAACACGAAAGATGGTGTTTGTCAGAATAAAGCAAAACAAACACACACCCTCGTCTCTAGCGGATACCCCTTCTGCCTGCGAAACCACCGATCCAACGATATTTCCTCTCCATCCCTCCAGATTTATTCTCGGGGAAAAAAAAATTAAAAAATAAAAATGATAACCAGGCGGAAGAGTTATCACCTTGTCTCCTTGTGGAAATGCATTGCCACCACAGCCACAATTCATGCCATGAATTTCAAGGCCAGCAGTAGAGTATCTACAAAACTAAGAAATACAAGTATTTATTCTAATGATTGTGGAGGGGGGAAAAAAACAACAAGAAAAAAAACACACCCCAACCTTCTCCTGGCCTGTATAGGAAGTGGAAATGTTTATGTTTATGATCTGTAAGGTCATAAAAAAATCTCCTGTGTGAAACAGAATCTGGACCTTCAAAAAGAAGATGTTTCCCCACCTGGGCCGAGTGATAGGGAGCACAGAGGCAGCTGCTCCGCCGGGTTCACAGCGACCTCCTGCAAAACCGGTTGGAGCCGACTGCTCGACCAGGCTTGGAGTCAACTCAACCGCAGCCGTCCTCCAAACCAGCTTTGCAGGTCAAACACCCGGGAAGGAGGAAGATGAGGAAGGCAGGACCCTCAGACTGAGGGCTGGGACCCCCGAGTGGTACCTGCTGCTGCGCACCCGGGGGAGAGTTGGGCAACTGATGGGGGAGTTTGTCCGCCCCCGGCCTGCGGGCTGGGTCTGACTGACCCTGTGTGCCAGGATGCACCGGGCACAGAGAGGACAGTGAGGAGAGAGGAGGGGAGGAAAAACTCCTAACCCTGAGGCCTGCGCTGTCTGCTCAGGAGCCAGTCAGCAGCTCCCTCTGCTCTGCCAGCTCGGGATGTTGGGGTCCAGTATCCCTCCGGCAGGTGTTACCTATCTCGTGAGTAGTTATCCATAGTGTGTTGCTTTGATGTGCTTTCACCTGAATGCATGCTTGGTGTAGTCACCTCATTCTGCATGATTATTGAGGAATCCCAAGCCCATCCAGAATATCCCCTTGACACACACAACAGAAATCACAACAGAAAACATTATATATAATATATGCTGAACTGTGTTTTTCTCTACTAATGCTTCTCCGAAGGAGATGGGAATCCGCGCTGTTTGTGCTTCCGTAATGAAATGCATCAGAGCGCTCTTACTCTTTACTCTTAGTCATCTGCGTGATGGGCATCTCGCATGCTTGTTTGGTCCTTACAGATCAACATGTTTTAGCAATGAGCCACGTGCTGCTATGTGTCAAACGCTGGTTTCAAGCTGAAAGATCTAAGCCAAAACGAACAGAAGATGCTGCACCTCCCATGTAGCTCCAGACATCTGTTACGCTAAAAAGGCCAAGGCTGCTGGAGTCGGTTAAATCAATGGGTTGGCTAAATCCTCTTTAGGCTTTGTGGGAAGAACAAGTAAATTCATTTATGGCATAGATATGGCTACATGTTTTAGAGGTGACACATTGTGAGACATATTGAGACACATTTTGACATATTTAGTTGCCTAAAAACACAGGTACATGCTAGAAACCTTTACAATTCTAGTTTGGACTTCCAGAAATGGGCTAACTACCTGGTCAGAGAAAAAAAAAGCTCTTAAATTTTCAAGAGAACTGCTCTTCCAGAGAAGAAATTCACATTCAAGAAAACAGAAAGAAGGGGCTTATCTGTGGCAAATTCATTTCCCCCAAATATAAATGGAAAAGTGTTATTGATTTGTAAAACCAAATAAAACAACTATCATATAATGAAGGTATTTGATTTTCAAAATCAGTTTTTAAAAATTCAAGTATAAAAAGATTTTTCAGTTTTGGCTAGACAGGTTTTGTGCTGGTCAGTCTGTGAACTGAAGATTGAACTGGTCCCAAACCAATTCAGTGACTGCAAGGAAAAAGGCCAGACCCTCATTTGCTGCTTTTGTGGTTCAGAGAGAAGGCCTGAAAACAGTGCTGAGCCTGAACTCGGAGATGAAGACAAGGGAGATCTTTCAGGATCCACAGTTTGTTACTGGTGTACTCAAGGAAGAAAACTTATGGAGAATTTTCTCCTTTTGTGATGAGAAGTATGGCAAAAGTGTGCCAGCTGCCTGTGGAAAGAAACTTCATTTTATCTTGTTATTAGAAATCTCATTTTGGAGATGACTGCAAGAAGCAGAAATGGGTAGCACTATCTGACTGTATTTCACTACTATTCAGAGCAGAATCCTACAAATCCTACAAATTTGACTTCTTCTGAGACTGGGAATGGAGCCTGGGGGGGCCAGAACCAGGAGGTCAGGCTTTGTTGGACCATTGCTTTGCTTAAGAGGTTGAAAACTAGGAATTTCTACAAAAAGGATCAGATTTGGAGATACTGTCAAGAAAAGAAAGAGGGAAAAAAAAAAAAGAGAGAGAGAAAACCACTTTGATGGAATTTTTCCGACCAGCTCTATGCTGCCCTGCGACTGGTTTTATCCCTGTGGGCCATTCAACTTCCAGATGGTTCCTAAATGTGTTGGAATTGGGACTGCATCGTGGCAGATCTAAGACTGCCATGGAATATCACCAAAACATTTGCCATCTCATTTCCAGCACAGCACAAACAAGCACTTTTCCAGGCTGAAGTAATTCAAGACTTGGGAACCCATAATCTTTTCAAAGACAGAAAATGTTCCTGTCACACAGCACGATGGGGGAAAAAATCAAACAATCAAAACCAGAATCTGCAGCAAGCTGTGGAGGGTTTCCTACAGCAAAATATATAAATCACACGAGTGGCATAATTGTGCATGATATGTAACCACAGGAAATAACTGCTTTTCCATCCATTCAGAAAGGAGAAAATGGAAGTCACTCGAGCTAATCCGTTTTCGACTCGCACAGGCTGCTTTCAGCATGGTGGATCTATTTCTTTTTTACCGGCAACTGCGAACAGTGCTAAACTATCACCTTGAAAGCTGTTTTTAATTTGGATGCATGGAGCCCAGGCACACTATCACAAATGAAAAATGCCCTTCTTGCACATTCGCAGTACTCCTCACCCCGCGTTTCGCTCTCAGATGGCTGCGGATATTCCACTTGCGATGGGAGAAGCACTTACATTGCTTGGAAAGGAACTCACAGGGGAACGTGAAATACTGGATGGTTTAGTTAAAGTCAATTAGGTGCTCCTGTTCATCCTGAAAAATAACACCTGAATAATGGGGATGCCGGAACAGATGTTCCACACAGCCAAACAGGCAGAGAAGTACATTAAAAACAAATAACTGCTGCAGAATATTTAAGCAACTGAGAATCCAGGTAAATATTTTAAGGACTTACAGTGTATAAATATGATTTAATGTTTAGTTTGACTTATTTAGAGTAATAATGAGACCTCTGCAGCATCCAAGTTATTTATAATAAAATCATGTTTACAGGCACGGGTTCCAAGGAAGAGAAAATCTCCCCAATCCTGTGTTTCCCACCTGCAAGTAGCTTCACCCACAGCCATGGGGCTGCGGTGGAGGGAAATGCTCCCGGCTGTGGTGCCTCCCTGGGGTTTCAGCTCGCGGCCACAGCTCCGTGTTCTGGCTGTTGTGAAGGCATTAAAGCTGTTCCGCACTCAGCAAACGTGCCAGGAAACCACCGCTTTCTCCTAAAAAGTCATGGCTCATCTAAGCTACCTTTAAGATATAGGGAACAACAGAAGCCATCTGCCTGGGTGGTCAGGGAAGGATCACAGTGCCATCTACTCGGAGAGGAAACCCTGGCCCTACTGAGGACACCAGTCCAAGAGTCCCCCTGGAAACCTTGTCTAGGCCAACTTCACTGGCACCGTATTCCAGCAGCGTGCCATGTCCCTGCAGGATCCAAGCATTTACTGAAGTTGGCCCAACTTCCCTTAAATCGCATATAAAAAAAATGCAGACATATTGAAAAATTCAACATCAGTTTGTTTTGACCTGATGGACAGAAAAAATTCTGCTTCACACTCTGAAATGATTTTGTCTCAAAGATGCTCCTCAACCAACCTTACAAGTCAAACTTAAAATTTTTACATTCAGCATTAAATGATGTTCAGGAGAAGGGGATGAGGATTACAGGGGATAGAGGTGTTTTCTTCACAGAAATTGATTATTTTTTTCTTCACGTCGATACAGCACTCAGCCAGTTCTGAAATCCGAGAATCTTCCCCATATGCAACTCTCTCCACCATGGAGGGCTGCTCGGGCAGAGCGCCTCACCGCGCATCACGAGCAGCATCTGGCTAGAGAATCAAGGAATCAAATGCAGCGGGTTTTGCTGTTTCACAATTAACTGGACAATCAATGCAGCGTCGTCTTTGACACTGGAACTTCTCTGCAGAAATTACAGCTGCTTCTGCGCCGGAGCAATGCTAGCTACAACCTGCATCAGTCACTGAGGCCATTTTTGCAGCTCCAGCACAGTTTGTCAGGGCGCAGCGATCCCAGCCCTTGGCCTGCAGCAATCCCCACCAGCAGCTGCAGCTTCTCCCGAGTTTCCTGCAGTCAAAGCCAGAAATCACCGCGCGCTGCTGCCAGCCACTTGGGCAGTATCGTCATGCACCTCCAGCTTGCCAACGTGCTTTTTTTAATGCAATTTTAAAAGGGAAATTTATAATACAATATTATTTTAAACCAGGATTTTAAACCTTCATTTTTTTTGTAGAGTCTTACAAATTCAGGTTTTTTTTAGAAATACTATTTTAGAATAATGGAGTGAAATTATAGAACACAGTGTTAGAAGACATATTGTGTGAAAAAATGGCCGATAATCTATTCACTTTTGCAAACACTAAACCTTTACTGGTCAGGGAGAAAGAAACTAAAATTACTCTTGCTACCTAAGTTTAGACTTTGCTTTCAAAAAAAATCCCATTTCTAATATCTGGTTTCTCTACAAATTCTTTTAGAAAGCAAAAATTGACAGATTTAGTCCCCAGAGGCAATAAAAACCCACAGCCGTAATCTGTCAGGGGAGAAGAGCTCCAGCTCTCAGGCCACAGGAAAGATTGAATGTTATAAAGCGTTCCGGCCCAAATCCTGAGCACTCGTCAAGTCTTATCGCAAAAATCGAAAAGCAAAAAAGCCGAAGACAGAAGCTCTCATCAAGATCATTGATACCATTTCTGTTACAATATTTAACATCGTTGTAAATGCCTCTTATTATGGGTGATTAGGGTAACTAAACCAAACAATACTAAATGCTCACTCTCCCAGGAGACCCCACTGAGGTTCTTCCATGGCCAGAACATCAAAGACTTCCACGCCTGCAGCAGAGAAGTGCTTCCTTTTACACAGAAGCTTAACTGTTGTGCAGAGAAGTTTTGCAAGAGCAGTTAAAGAAATCATAATTTGAGTTTGTTTCTGCAGTACTATGATCTATAATAGAGTATGAAGGCATGGTAAGATCTTGAAATGGAAACAGTCATTTACCCCTCAACAGCAACATACTTTTTCTATTTTGATAAACCTGGGCTGATAAAAAAATAATTTATTTAGACAAAGAACAAAGTCAGGAAAGCAACTAAGGAAAAGTTTAACCTTAGCACTGGGGACACATAGGACAAGAGAGGAAACCAAGCCCCTCAACTCACATGGTGAGAAGCAGGTACAACTGTACTACCTGCTAACCAAACAGGAGCACTTGGGCAAGAGCTATGTGGATTTATTAAAAGACTTAAAACAACCAAATAACCTTCCTTTTCCCATACAGTGGTTCAGAGCTAACACATCATCCAAAACCTGATCCACAAAGATCAAGGCATCACTGCAACTTTTAACTTAGAGCAACAGGGAAGGCAACTGTAACACTTAATAGCATGCAGCAGCAGATCAACCTCCCTCCCTTAAGAGACCATTTTTTATTTATTTTTCTTCCTGGTAGGCCCTTGAGAGGTGGTTTAATACAGGTTTCAGTGCATTTATCACTTTGAAGAGGATTTCACTTTTAATTTTCCAGCTCTAGAGGTGCAGCTTTTTAAGGCTGTGGAGGTTCTTGCTTAGCTATCTGCTCTGCTACGTACTGCACATAGAAATACTGACTTTGTTGCAGCTTCAAACCCTTTAAACTCTATGCAAGTTGCGTGCTAACTTGTACTTCCCGAGCTGGAAGCAAAGCTGTGCCTTGGAGCTGGGATGTCCATGATCTCATGTATCACAGAATTATGTGCAATTTTATTTCCATAATCTTCCAGTCAATGCCCATTTCTTTAAAATCTGAATTCAGATGACGTCACTATGAAGTAAGAGGACTCCAAAATTACTCAAACCACCATGAGACTGTTCAGATTGCAGAGGACCCTGAGGAACTCCGGGGATCCAACCTCCTGCTCAAAGCAGGGCTAACTGCAGTGCTGGAGCATGTTACTCAGCTTTGGTCCAGTTAAATTTCAAAAGTTTCCAAAGATGGAAAGAACTCACCCTTCCATCTTTCCAAAGATGGAAAGAATTCCCACATTAGAGAGTGACAACCCTAATGAAGTTAAAAATTGTTCATTAACAACAGAGATTTTGATTCCACCCAGGCTGTAAGGTCATTTCTAGTTGGTAACACTTTGTAGAAGATATGACATCTATCCAGGTATCTCTATTGCCCTTTAAGGGATTTATTGTACATTTTGAAGCTTCATAACCCTGAGGTCTGTCTTGAAGTAGTACACAAAAGGTGAAAAACAAATTTCCCTTCTGTCTTGAGCATCCAAAGCTATGCATATTGTAATAATCTTCTTACTCTGACAAATTTTCTCTATTTAGCCATTTAAAAATTAAGGATATGCTCCTGTTTTTTGTATTATAGAGATCTCCTCTGTTGCAACTAATTGTAAATCTGAACAGAGTCTGCTTCTATTATGATCTCTTTTCACGGTGATCTTTCCTTGCAAAACAATTTTGCAGCCCAGGATACACATACCGTATGCCACGCACACTGCTCTCTTCCCAGAAAATGGCAGAACCTTCTATTGACGCTGCATAGAAACAATCCTATTATACGTGAACCATTTAGAGCACAGTGGTTTCCTAACAATTAGAGCTTTATGGGTTTCATTCACAACTTCTATATATATAAAAACCTCAGTAGACTCTATTTGCCCTCTCCTTCCCCTCCTCCCACAGAAAGTTTGAAAAAAAAAGCATCAGTTAAGGTCCTTCATGAAATCTGATTTATTCTCGTGAAATTACCTGCAATTCCTTAGTAAAAGAGACATTTTTAAACGAATCATCTCTCTGTCAGTTATGACCTCTCTCATCGTGTGCTGGTTCTGCAAGAGCACCAACACGACAACTCTTCCTACTCCGGGAGGAAAGAAAACTCAGTTTGTCTTACGGAGCTGCACGGTGTTTCTGAGGTCACAGTCAGCCCTGCAGGGATCTACGAATCCAGGCTGGAGGCTCTGCGGCTGCAGTCCCGGGTGAAGCACCTCAGAAGACCACAGCAGACCTGTGGCCCGGCCTGGCTCCACGCAGGGGGACGCTGCGGCAGGGACACGCCACCTGCCTTGGGCATCCAACCCACTCCAGAGCAAAACCCTGCTCCTGCGGCAAGACTTTTCCATCTGCGGAAGGATTTTCAGGATTTTGCGCCAGTTAAATTGTACCTTGAATAACAAAAACGTTGTAGTACAAGGTTAACCTTAACTTCATCCTGATGGAACTATTTATCTGCCACGCGAAGGTAGGTATATTCTCGATGGACGACTTTCTTTAAGGACGTATACACAAGCTATTTTCTCAGTACAGTGAGGATGGCTAAATAAATCTCTTACAGCCAAGTAATAGGAAATATTTCAGCTTCAGATGACTACACCCAACTATTTCCCAACCTTCAGAAAAGCCACTGAATAACTAAAATTATTATCACTTCTAAAGCAGCAAAAGAGAGAGAAATCTACAAACCACAACAGTAACAACCTTTCAATTCTGGCTTCAGGAAATACGGAAGTACTGCAAGATTTTGGAAGTAATCTTCTAAAGAAAAGATGATGATAAAAGCAGTAATTTCCCCATTCTTTAAGACTACATAAATCTCTCAGCTCGTCTCCTCTAACTTCATGGGAAATCCTTGAAGGGCAAACCAGAAACGGACCTCAGAGGTCTCGGTGGATCTTTTCTGTTGGCTTCAAGCAATTCAACACCACAAGCTTCAGGTATAACAGACAACAGAAATGGGCAAACACAACCACTGCAAGTTAAAAAATGCTGTCTCCAATCGAATTTAATAGTGAAGCACCTCCTCGCCTTGATCTAGCTGTAAACAGAAGACACTCCATACATTTAAATCTGGCTCTGCAGTCCAAGAATGGTTTTGAACACGTAGAAGCTGCAATGCAACACTTTCAAACCACGAGGAGAGAGAACATAGATAGTTTTCATTCCAACATGTTCAATATATTCCATCTTCTCACAGTGCCCACTTAATAGTTATGGGACTGTGTGTGTGTTTCCCTTAGAAGAGAAAGGCAGAATGCACTTTGCCATTTTTTTTTCTCCTCCTGGATCTCATTATTCTCTAATTTAAATGCAAAGGCCAATCCAGGTTGCTCTTGAGACACTGAGGGACTCTATTAGGATCTTATACATTAAGACTTTTTATGATAACAATTATATGATAAAGAGCATCTGGGGTCTAACACAATATTAACACTATTTCTTAAAGGTGAAGCCCAAGTTCCCCCCCAGTATAAAATTCAACTTCTTTATTCCTACACTGTCTAGCTTAAGGGAAGAGCATATTATCTTCCACATTTTCCTCCAAGTACGTGATCTCCTTTTTAAAGGATTGTGAAGGAATCAGCCCAGTACAGGGGAAATGAGGGAAGTTGTGGTATCCATTGGCAGGAAGCACTGAACCTTCAGGCTGTGGGGAGGTCACAGTTCCAGGTCACACTTCCATTACCTTCTAAATGTGTTTTGCTTAGTTCAGAAAATAAGCAGGAACTCAAACAAACTGTACGTCATACTTAATGTTACAAGCCCCTCAATCATGTTACAGTACCCCACCCCTTTGTAAGATGTCCATGGCAAAATGAGATGTTATCCATGATTTTATTAACTTGAAAAATCAACATGTAGCACATGACACACTCTGTGCTACTCAAGATCTACTCACACTGGCCTCATGCAAAATGACTTCATCCTCTAAGCTGAGGTGATAATGAGCTAGAACCTTCCTGAAAAAGAGTGAAAAGGGGAGGGAGAAAAAGAATTCAAATTCAAATTCACTGAATTTACCGAACTAACAAGATGATTATAGAGCTGGTTCCAAGCTTCACATAAGGAAATGACCACAATCCAGACATTTTTATTTTCACAGATCAGTTTCCCTAGAGCATGAGACTTTGTAGTTCAGTAATGTATCTTGGGCTTTCACTGTCCTTCACTCTATTAAAGCTCAATGGAAAAAAAATCTGCTAGATTAGAAACAACTTGACTTTCTTTTTTTTATATGTAGAAAACAATTAGAAGAAGGACAAAAATGTCTTCATGATCTCTTACACAAATTGATAGTTTACGTGTACAGAAATAAAACACTAGCAGTGGACAATATAAGAGGTGAAAACAGGGACTTTCATCTGTAATTTTGAATGTCCCAAAGGTTCACTGGTTTGCTTCTTTTCTTAAATGGCATATATTATACCACTGCATGGATATCTACGTACATTCAGAGACTAACATTCATAGGAAGGTTAAGATTTGATTGCAAAACATCCCCTGCAACTTCAAAAACAGTCTGAAACACAATTTTTAGGGATAACTCTATTCTTCACCCCTTTCTTCATCTCTTTGATGAAATATCAAGCATGTATAAGAAGGAAAGGACTAAGCAAATTTTTCTAATCATTACTTGAATCAGCTTTAATCACTCTGTGATACTACCTCACTCTTGCAGCAGCGCTACACCTCTAAGAACATGAACAGCCTAAACAAGCCACAAACCCCCCTGCATTTTTATATATACTCATCAACTTGTTCCATGTTTCAGCTATAACCTTGCTTTGGTTGCTCTGCACCATTTTTGGCAGATCATTCCTGAAAATAATTTTTAAAAATGCTTATGCAAATCTCCCCCAACAGAATCAGACCACTTGAGTACTTACTATCATGAAGAACATAATACGATGATTTCCTAAATGCATAGCACATTTTCTAATTCTTTTACTTTATGACTAGCCAACTCATGCTGTTAGAGGCTTGTTCCATGTTTTCAGTAGTTCTGTTGCATGAAGAGAGAGAATAATATCTATTTTGAGTAGTTTTCTAATGTTACATTTCAGCTTGTACACTTACTGTGGAACTATACCTAACTGAGGACGAGCAAGACAAGGGGTCTGTTAGCAAAGCTTTTACAGGAAAGGAGGAATAGCACATGAGACAGTGGATTATAAAAGATTATTAAAAAAAGAAGTAAAATTCTGCACTAAAAACTCGGTATAATTTGACTCATATCAGCAGAACGTATGCCATCAGTTTCTAGGTCTAAATTATTTACTCAGCTTAGGGTATTTTCATAGTGATAGGAAAAAAGATTAAGTATCCTGACAATGTGTGACCATCATTTAGAAGCAGTCATCCTTTGAAGAAATTAATATAGCCTCAAGACAAACAGGAGTGCTCTAATTTAATTATAGGTATTCTTTTCTCTGCAAAGGCAGAGTGAGCAGTTAAATGTGACTATATCAAAGCTGATGGAAAAAAGCTGCACTGCTACTTAAATAAAAATTTAAAAAAAGGAAAAAAAACAAGCAAGGGCATAATTCTCTGAGAAGGAAAAAAAAAGGCTCCTTTTCTATACCTTTTCACTCCAATTCTTCATGTCATTAGATGACAAAACTGAGATAAAAATGCTTCAGGAACTAGTTTTAACATTTAAGTAAACTGAAGTCTCAGGGTTATAAGCAGGCTAAGGGCCAGCATTATTAGCTTTATTTTCAGTTAAATCACTTTCCTGATAGGATTTCATGACATTCCGGAAAACTCTTTTTATTTTTTTTTCTCTCATTTCTGCTTTAAATATGCCTGGCTTATTTCATTAAGAAATGTAAATAAAACTACTCTATTTTTGTAGAAGGTAGACACTGGAAAAGCAACTGTTCAATGATACGTATCAAACTATAGTGGAGAGATTTAAACCAGGTATTGCTTTTGTACTGGATTTGCTGTTTGCATGGAAATAAGATGGAACCACTATACATGCACGTTCTCCATCACATGTATGGCCACATTTACACTGTACTATAGAAAAGTGATCAGTCCTCAGGAAAATGAACCACCCCATTGACTTCAATATGACCATCATAATTCATCAAGTGATCAAGGAGTTATTACTGCCTTGTCTTCTATAACTACAGATAATCTTCCTCCCTGTGGTGTCCAACAACAGGCAGAAGCTACAGGATAGCATTCCTACTCCTAGTAATACCAAGGACTCAGTCCAGACTAACAAAACATCAGACAGAGGCAAAACCTATCTAGTTAACATAAGCAATGTTAATTAAGGGATGCAATAAACTAAGGTCTACTTGGAGAACCAGCGGTTGATGCTACTGAACAACTTTAAGGAGCTGTTCTTGTGTCTTCGCTTTGGCCCTGCTCCTTGAAGCAAGAACCAGAATCTCTTCCAGACATTATCACAAAGCTAAGAGAAGTCCAGGAAATTACAGCACCCATCACTGCAAAGCACAATAATATGTGAAGCCTCTGGCGAGGGACTCAGAGCAGAGTATATCCTTCAGGGAATCAAGGAAATCGGAATTATAATACGATGCATGATTGACTGGGGAGTACCAGTCAAAATGATGACATTATCTGCCAGTCAAGGTACGGTGCAGTTAAAAGTGAAACCTTCCTCCAATTATATGCCATGTCCATTAGGAGGGGGATTAGTGATATGCTTAATCTTCCTAGCACCCTCTACAAGGCAACCGGCAGGTTGATCCGTTTCTGACAGTTCTGCAAGTGCCTATGGTTCATGTACAGACTTAAGGTCATAAAGAGGCCACGAGGAAGCCGTATGCTTCATGCCCAATTATGCTGAGGGGCTAAATCTCAGTCCGTGTCTGAGAAGCAATTATATTGCATGGAACTTCAAGCCAAAAGGATTTCTTCGTTCTTCCCAGGCTCCAGTGGATTTCACAGGGGCAGAACAGAGAAACAGACGACACTCCTGACTCCATGGTCCCTCATAGCTCTCAGCACCTGGGAAAAATATAGCAAACTCTATGACAAGAGTCATAGCAGTTAGGGTCAGAACGGACCATTAGATCATCTAGCCTGACTGTCCATAAACCAGGCCAAATACTCTTTCCCAGTTACTCATCTAGAGGAGCTCAAAAACTTATGTTTTATTAAAACATGCCCTATAGAAGATACCAGGAGCAAGAGTTACGAGCTAAATCAATGACCTGCTTGAATGGTTAACAGTGGTTAAGAACCGTTAACATTCCTGATTTATTTCTAGTTAGAATCTTTCTACTTCTAACATTAATTCTAATTTCAGCCAATACATCCCAGCTCCTCAGTGCACATCCGAATAAGCTAAGCACATTCCTCACCTGGCAAATTTGAGAAACTTAGACTTCCTTCCACAAACAGCTTCTCCTTCCTGCCATAGGCCACTTTGGCAGTGTAACAGTGATGTTATAGGTCTTCTCTCTTCCAAACAGAGGTCTTTCTGAAAAGAAGGTGCTGAGAGGGGTAATAGGTCATGTATCTGTGAAGTATACTACAGAAGAGAGCTGAAATATGGTGGGAAAATGACAAGGAATTGGACTTGGATGTAGCCAAATGCAGAGAGGATATGGGGAAGAGCAGCTCTTCAGAAGTACCCACCATAACACGCTAACAGTATGGGAAAGAACACTCAGAGCCATTTAAAACTCCAAGGAAAAACAAGATATGCAGAATGCATTTCTGAAATGGGAATTCTATAAGGACCATGGATTACTGTCACTACTGGAAAGCTGAGTGTCTTTTGACATGTGGCTAATGGCACCCGTGGGATGAAGCAGACATGGGCAGTGGCAATACAACCAATAGTATTTTTATTTTTGGCTACCTGTGGTTAGAACAGCATATGGCAAGCGTTCCTATAGAAAACAGCTTTAACCCACCAGAATACCCCACATAGTCCAAAGAGGCTTCTGTCTGCAGGGACCACAAAGTTGACAAAGATTTAAGCAATACTTAAGTGGTGGTGGCTTTGCATAGCTAGTGAAGGCTACTTCATTACTCACAGTAGTTCCTACTGCCCTGTAGTGCTATCAGAACTACTGTACCTTTCAATCATGCTGACCAGATCATTGCTTGAACTCTTCTCATTTTAGACCATAAAATAGAAGGCAATTTCTTTGTACTGAGAGAATTTTCCTCTTTGTATGCCACTTATTCAATTTAAAAATAAATGGAAACTAGGTTGGAGCAGCTTCATGTAGTCCTTCATTTTCTGGTTGGGTAGCTCCTTTCATGGTTAAGTCTTTTATTTCAGATTAGTGCACAGAAGCTGGCTATTATGCAGTCCCTGCACTGCTACAGTTGGGGAACAATTTTTCTTTTTTTTCAGCATGTTCAGCTAAGTCCAAAACATAAGAGACTGTTGTACATTTTCCAGTAAGATGCTATGAAAGGATAAGGATGTCCACTTGGTGCCTTTAAATCTAAGGACAGGAAAGAAAAAAAAATCTTAAGGAATTGTAACCGTCTAAAAGGATCCTTGCATATAACTGTCCCGAGTAGGGTCCCGTATACACCATATTCCGATCTTTAGATAGAACAAATGAAGGTGTGATATGTAACTGCTAAGTACCAGGCATCCTAAGGACTGGCAGCTGTATTGTATGAAAAATAACTCGTGTGTATGATCCTCCTTTCTGCAGCGACACTAACTGCTGCTGGAGTAAGAACTGTGCTGTCCCTAACTGCTCTAACCAAGGAGCTGGACTCACAGTAGGAATTAATCAAAAAAAAAATAGTTATTATAGCTGCAGAACTTGCCCACTTTTACCTTAAAAGTCTCAACAATCAGAGTTCCTGACCTGGCAACCAGGGCTTCACTATCCTTAACATTAAGCGGTCATCCCTAATGCATAGGCTGAAGCTTTCTGGCAGAAGTGCATTTCTCATCTACCATTCAGGAAGAAAACGGACCACTATTCCTTCTGCTGCAGCAGTTTGCCCCGAGTTTGCACGTTGTCCTTACGCCCACGATGGTCTTCTGGGCCTTCCTCTCCGAGGAAGCCGCGCTCCTCCTCCCCGCGCGCCTCCCTGCCCGGCACAGGGCAGTGTTGCTTCCCGCTGCCCCCGGCACACGCGGGACCGGAGCGGGAGCTGCCGTGCCCACGTGGTGCCTGCATCGAGGTCCCGCCAATATCATGGAAAACCCTCTTTCCACAACACAAATTTTTCAAGTCACCCCATGGTTAAAATATTCTTAGAGTTTATAGGAATTGCTGGAGAAATTCTCCGAATGAATGCCAGTACTACCAGCTTATTCCTTGTTCAGATTTGGAAAATATTCAAAACCCTTATGGCCCTCAAAACCAAAGCTTATTTTTCCTCTTTGTATTCCGCATCTAAAATTTTCACAAAATGCAGCATTTGCTTTCCACTTTTCATGCTTATCTGCTCTTTCACTTAAGATTTTATTTCACTTTCATTTTCTTTCAACATGGACTTTAAAATGTGGTCTGAGCTAAAATTTAATATGCACAATAAAATTTAGTATGTAGCTGAACAAAAAGTCACTGCACCAAAAATGGTCCAGTCCAGCAGTTTTCTAAATGATGTAGGAGAAAAATAATGGCGCACAGTAGCAGAAGCCTGACCCTATTCCCATAAGACTGTAAGATTTATCACCTACATAAGCAGAATGCTACAGAAAAGAGATCTATTGACCACAGCAATAACTCACAGCCCAGTAAAGCTAGCTGAGATGCTAGTCTGGTATTTGCTGATAGTACCTTTCTTATGTGGCATTCACAAGCTTTCTAAATAGCTTTGCTCAACAACCTACTGTTTTTAATATTATGCACCACCTACTCGTTTTTTGGTTTGTTTTAGACCCATCCCTTGTTTGGTGGTGTTAGGAGTGGGAGGGTTGGGAAAGGTTTATAGCCAGGATTTACTCTTTCCCATGTTGTGCTGCCTCCCTTCATGGGTTCCTGGGAGGGGGAGCTGGGGGCACACGCTATCCACTGGTACGCTAAAAATACCGCTTAAACCAAAGTACGTTTGCCTGATTATTTGAATAGACTATTTCCTAGGGAAATGGAAAAAATTATAAAAAAATCAGAAAATTGTTTCTAGTTCAAATACGTGGACCGAATTCTTCTGCTCGTGGCAGGGAGATGCTCAGCCCTCCGCAGAGCAGCCCTGGGAGCTCTGCGTCCCTCCCCGAGGCCCAGCAGGACGTTACAGCTGCCGCAGCCGCCGACAGGACCCAAACGCACAGCATGGACGGAGACCCAGCCCCAGCGCTACCCCCTCCGCTGCTTCCGCAAGGGACCGGCCTCCCTTGTTCTTCAGGATTTAAAGCAAAGGGCGGTGTTTTTTCAAGTCCCAGGCATTCCTAATTTGTAGTAAAACATCTGCTTATGAGGCATTCAAGCTATTTAAAAGAAGAATTTGTTAAGGTGACTAGCATCAAACTCAGATAGTTCTCATTAAAAGAGCTGAAGCTTTATCCAGAAGGATTCCCAGAGCCACCAGCTGCATGGAAAGAGGCTATAAGCAAATCTTATCATAGATAAACTCTGACTATTGCTTAGAAAAATTCCAACACCACCATCTATTTTTTTGATCACAAAAAATCTCGTGTGTTATCTTAAAGTTCATAAAACACACCTCCTGAAATGTAAGACATTTGTAACGTAAAAATTTGCCCATGGAAATTCTTCCAGAAAGCACAATGCACACAGGCTGAATATAAGCTCACAAATCCATCACCCGCCTCGAGGGCTCTGCTCCTCTGCATTCTTCCCCATAAACCTTTTGCCAGCAGCCATTTAAATTTAAAGGGAAAAGAGCATTGAAAAACTAAAACCAGCCTGTTTGTCCATATGAAGCTTTATTTTCCTAGCTCTTCTAAAATACTGCCCATTAAGGAACAAAGGCCAAATGCTGTTGTCTGGAGCCACAAACACAACTCATGGACACAGGAAGATCAATCAATGCTCCGTAAGGCTGATGTGCAGCTGAGAAATGTTTGAGGTCTCTTCTGGTCTGTAACAATGTTCAAGAGCAAAATTTCTTTCAGGGGGGTCTTAATTCACATGCAAACCCCAGCAAGGCAATCATTGTTTACAAAATCATAATTGCCTCAGGTGAAATCAAGTTATGCAATTAGGACAATAACAAAAACCTCTCCCATGCACAGTGCATCTGTTGCCACGTGCATAAATTCCATGCCATTTGCCCAAGTAATTTATCCACACGCAGCACACATCCAAACTGGCCAATATCTAGCACTGAGCAGAAAGGAAATTTAAAGAAAGGCACATCATTTATCATTACCGACAGCTCAGCAATATTGCAAACAGGGAGCACAATTTCCGCACGGGGGAAGAGGATGAATGGAGATTGGAAATGCCGGCTGGCCCCGGTGCCGGCTCTCGCACCGCCTGACACGAGGGTCTCCAGGGCTGCTTCCTTGAGGAACGGAGCGGCGCGGAGCACACACAGCCGCCTCCCCACCGGCCGGCCCTGCCCCAGCTCATGCTGCCATTCAGTGAATTCTGTGTCCTGAGGAAAAGCTTCCTGTCAGAATTTTTTTCACCACCATGGCACAACTTGCAGTAGAGTTTAATATGAAGAATAAGCAAACTCACTACGCTAAGGCTTTAAGGCTGAAACATTACAGAACTGACTGTCCTAAAAGTACATTTGTAAATACCCCACCTTACTCTCCACACATAAGAGGATGTTTTGGAAGGGTATAAAGGATTCTGTACTGAAATTGACTGTATTTCTGGATCCAGTTCTACTAGATTTTTCAACACTCTTCACTTCTACATACAAGCACTGTTAACTATTTCATTCTTAACAAAAACCAGCAAAAGATGTCTGCAGATCTGCCTCATTTCGTACACCTCCATAGCTGAATGTAGGAATACCTCTACCTGTTCTGATTTGCCAAGATACAAACATGACCAAAGACTAATCCAAACCACTAGTGAATGGAAGCCCTGAATTGAACCTAAAGAACTTACTGAATTCAAGTAACTCTTACTTGAATAAACACAACCTACTGAACACGTAGGCTTGAAAACCTACAGAAGACAGCGTCTCATTTTGATCACTCACATAAATGGTTATGTTCTAACTTGCAATTTGTGGAAAAAACAGCTGGCTATGAGCAATATTGCAACATCTCAAATTGCAGCAGGGATAGCCCTGTTCACAACACTGCATCTCCATCAGTGTAAATCTTATTAGCCATCATGATCAGATTCAGCCTTCTGACTCCTTGATGGTTTAAAGGCAATTGGCATCCAACAGTAGACCCTGGAAACTGAAGAGTTCCCAGAGAATAAAATTGTCCTCCAGAACACTTAAAAACATGAAATCTGGATGACTGCACATGTATTTCTGAATACATTCATGCTCTTACAGTTTTGCTCCTATTCTCCTTGAAAAGTTGACTCCACAAGATATTGGCATTGTTGGCAAGGTGAGTGCAGAACTGGCCAAGTCAAACTGTTCATGGGAGTTCCTAGTCATGAGAGATTAATTATACTCTAACTATCGGTGACAACACAGTAGCTGAAGTCAAGTAATATAAGTTTTGACCAGGAACAACTTAAAGATATCAGTCACTGACAACGCAGAAAATTTACAGATGAAGCATGGGGGACAACCTGCCTTCTGGCTATGGAGACGCAGCAGGACGCGCGGTGCAGGCCGGGGCTGCGTGCCAGGGCTGCGGGCACCGCTCCACCTTCCGGGGACTTGTGTGCTCTGAATCTCAGCACGTGAGCGGAGCCCAGGGAACGGCGCACAGGAAGGCAAGGAGGACACGGTGCAGCTCAAGGTTGAGGAGCTGATAGCAGCTGCAGAAAGTTAATTTTACTGGAGGCAGATTTTAAACAAGTAGTTTGGGAGATATCTCTATTTTCAGCAGCTATTTCAACTGAACTGCCTCCAGCAGAGTCTTGGATCAAAGCACAATTGCAAGCTGCCGAATGCAAGGCCCAATTAGTCTGCTCCTGCTGCATATTACCGATCTTATTAAAGTTTGCAAGTCAGCACAGCCCTTCTGCTTCCACTCTCATGCTGGGGATGCCATGGCTACCCTTACTCAGATAGCACGACTTTCCTAAAACAGGATACTTTCAGCTTACCAGGCCGGGGACTAAAGTAAACCCTGCACTGTTTTTAGCTGCCTAGGATACAGCGAAGCATTTTTTTCTCTCCCCCTGTATGGACATGAAAGGATTCAGTTCTTGATTTCTGGGTGATCCTGGGTTTCCCTGCCTCAGTTTCTGAGTCACTGCCAGTTTTCTGCTCCAGAGCTAAGGCCCTAGTTCAGAAATATCAGCTGGTTGCCCAAGAAGAACTCAGTTATTTAAAATACACATATCCTTTTCAGTCACACTGGAAAAGTTAAACAACCACATGGGAAACATTTCAGGCATCAATTCCAAAATATTTTGTGAGTTCCTTTATGATCTAACTATGATTTTCTTAGAAGGTGCACATTGTTTGTAAATGTTTGCTATGTAAATTGGATGCCAAAAGTTCAAACTCTACTATGTGTGATGTGACCTTTGAATGTGACGTGTCCTATGGGGACTGATTTGTGACCAACAGAACAGTTTGATAGGAACAAGTAAGAGCAATCAATGACAATTAATAAAGGACATTTACACATGTTAAGTTACATATAACTAACTTCAAATAAGTACTGCCTAAAAGGACCCAAAATTAAAAAGATTTTGCATTTTTGTAGTCTTTTTTTCTTCAAAATGCCTGAGCAACATGAACAAAAACATTGAGATTTCCTGTCTCCAAAATAGGAAAAATTAAATAGGTAAATGAATCTTTGTCCTCATATTTCAGAGTGGTAAATAAATGGTTATTATATCTGTTAACCAAAGGTGACCACTGGTTAAGACCTACCACTAACTCTGTAAAAACACACACACGCTTCTGCACATGCAGCTTCTGCTTCCCTTTTCAGATGCAAGCAACCTGGAAAAGCAAGTGAAATGGAAGACTGTTAGATACCTCTAATGAAGCAGCTAAACTAATCTTTACGCACTTCCTCCCCACAGCATGGAAGCTCCTTTTGCAAAATCAGATGGATACATTTCTACTAAAAATCTTTTTCCTTTAGTGAAGAACAAGGACATTTTATGGGCATCCATTTGATCCAAGAGAGGTCAGCCTGCCACTCTGATGCCGAAATATATATATATATTTTAATTACAAAATAATATTTCAATATGTATAAAACTTGTTAATCCAGATTGTGCATGGCTTAAGCAAAAGTGAAGAAAAAATTAAGTTCAAAACACTATTACTGACAAATAAAAATACACGATTGAAAGGGTTTGGAGTTAACATGCTACAAACACTGGGGAGGGAAGAGCAGCATACAAGAAAACAGCAATGCAGAGAGTGTATGTTGTTTTTCTGTGGCGTTCACAGGGAGTCAGAGATCAGTCTGGGTTTGCCTGAAATAGGCCGTGAGTTTTCGCACTGCCGCCAGTTTGTTGAAGAACACATTGAACACACTGAAGGGTTCGCACTGAAATAGCACCTGGAACTAGATAACTCGACACTGTGTCTGGACTGCCTGTTAAATAGCTTGCACAGTTCTAGCTGGGGCTCTGTTGGCCAGATCTGCTGTGCAAGATCTAAATGACACGTTTTTAAAACAGGAGGCATTGGCCATTTTCTGTTTCCATTGCAGCCCTGTTATATCCCACGAAAGCGGTAGAAACCAACCCCGATTGTGTCTGAAATTCCTGCCGCTGGCTCTGCGTCAGCTGCCCACCACAAGAAACATGTCAATGCTCTGCAGAGCGGGCTGCGGGACGAGGCTGCACGTAGCGCGTTCCTGCAAAGAGCCCTGCGGATCAGCCGGGGACGAGGCAGGGAGCCAGCCCGGCTCCGGCAAGGCTCAGATGATGACAGTCTTATAACAAAATTAATTACTGCTCTATATAGCCTGACTGACAAATCCCGAGGCCTTTTGACAGTGAAATGTCAAAATTCAATTGAATGCAGCTATAGTAAGGCATGCTGAAACTTGGCTTGTGCTATAAGTATCATCAAACACCCACTGTTTTAAAAAAATCCTCCTTTTTTTTTTCAGGTGGAGTCATTTCTATTTTCATAAAAGAACAGCCTTTTTAATTCCACTTAAAAGAAGATTTTGGTACAACAAGTCAATTAGCTATTCCAGGGGAAGGTACATAGCTCTAATCTAATGAGCATTTCAAATGTAGAGAATGAAGTTAAATTATTTCTACATAACCTACAGATGTTGTAGGCAGTCTAAAGCATATGTATTCAGTTTAGCCATTTAATGAAATGCAGAGCCATACGTCAGCTTATCCAGGAATTTAATTTTTCACTTACTGTTTTTTAACCCCAGTGATTTGGAGCCCAGGCTCATTCTTTCCCCTGGAAATGGTGTCCGGGGCTGCAGCTCTTCCTTCCTTCTTTACAAGCGCCGAGAACAAGAAGTGATTCTGCAGCGGGGAGACAGGGGACATGGACTCTTAACAAGAGCAGTGTCTGCAAAATCATATCATCTAAAAGCTAGGAAATAAAAGGGAGACAGTAGTTGTAACATATTTTCAGAACAGATTCCTTCTATAAATTTGGATTGCTGCAGTTATGTGATCCAAACTTTTGGCAGATTTTTAGCAGACCAGATGTCCATAATAAAATGTTATTTAATGTATTTGTGAACAGTTTCCAATATGCAAATATCTCAGTTTCTGCAAACATCTGATGGACAAGTGCCAAAATCATTGCTGTTAACTTCAATAAAATAGAACAAGTGGCTATAGAGACTATACAAGTCTATACTAACAAGTGGCTATAGTCCTGGAATAAATGCACTATGTTTAATTCATTTTATAATACTACATAAGGAATGTGTTTGTTTATAGCAAATAGTCTGGAAACACAATTAAGTTGCAATACACTTAGGACTAAAGTCAACAATTTTCAGCTTAGGAAAGATGCGGGGGGGAATTATCCAAAGAATGCGTAGCGGTTGTTTTCTACAGAAGTTGCATGCGATAATCCCAGGCAGCTCCCGGAGCTCCCCGCACGCTTCTGATCCGCACGGCTGGTCCCTGCGCTGCTTTCCAGGACGTGGTGCTGCCCTGCTCTGCAGCACCGGCCAGTGGAGCTACCGCACCAGGCCATGCAACAAACCCTCCTGAGGCAAGAGAGTGGCTGGGTGCGTCTTAGCCCCAAGCAGAGGACACCTCAGCATGAGGAAAGCCAGTTGGGAATAATTTTACCCCCAAAAGCCAGCAAAGCCCAGGCCGTGGTACTGACAGTGACAGGCTACAGGGCAGCTGAAGGAAGAGCTCCACTGGGGGACCAGCTGCATCGCTCTCCTACAGGCAGGTCATTGTGGTTCAGGTGGTCTCAATTGTATTTCCTGATGAAAACGCCTGTCAGTGACTTTTACATTAATCACGATTTTTGTAGAGTAATATACTCTACAGAATTAGAATATTTTCTACCAGAAAGCACAGCAACAGCCTTCCAATCACTGCTTAATAGATCAACTATTATCTATACCTTTTCATGTTAGATGTTTTCTCATTTTCCTAAAGAGTTGCAAAGCTTCACCCCGTTGATGGGTCTTTTCAGTTTGTGGTAATTTTATTCTTAAAGAACCAGCTTGCTGACATACTAAATTGTCTGCAGATTATCTTGTTAATCTTATAAGAACATTAGCAAAATCAGTTGTGTATGTTATTTACTACTGTAAATCAGTAGTATGTTCTAATTTATGAGTGCGCTCCTTTCCCTCTGACTCCAAAGGAAACATAATTGACCCTGACACAGTTACGTGCTCCAGAGGGAAGACAGTCTGTCATGTTCAATCATTTTTTGATCAAATTCAAAATGGCAAGTTAATTGTTTAATTAAGGGAACAAGGCCCTTAGAAACTTCTGCCTTCTACATAATTTTATAATGGTCTACATAAATAAAATGAATAACATCTGATTGAACGGGGAGGAACTTCATAGGCAAAAGCAGCGCTAAATAGCGGGGATAATGAACAAGAGTGATCAATGCCCATTTGTTCTTCAGTGGCTGAGCACAATGAAGTTGATCTTAGGTTTAAGCAAGTTAGCTCATCTGAACACAGCAGCACCTCATTTTGGCTGTACCGTTTTTAGGGCAGAATGGAAACAAAATCCCCCCCTTCCCTCTCGAGGCCGCTGCCTTGGAAGCGCTGCCCTTCGCTTCGCCCAGACGGCATCATCGTCTTCCACAAGGGGCATCTCAGCCACCAGAACCGCTGCTCCTCACACCTAGAGGCTACTCTCGCTACCGACAACGTTCACTTTTATACAAAAAAACCCTATGTATTTGTTACTCTGAATGTGCACTGATGTGTTTACCTGTGAATGGGCCATCACATGTGATAAATCCCATTATTTATAAAGCAAAGTGAAATACACTGATTATTTTTTTTTTTACGATATGACGTACTTGGGCATAGAGCATGTCCATGCCTCTCGCAGATGGAACTTCTCAAAACACTGTGGCCTCTGGATATTAAAAAACAAACAAACAAACAAACAAACACTACTCTCCCCCAAAATTGCCACAAACATAATTCCCTTCTTTATTTTAAATTGCCATGTTTTGATCCAAAATTAAAATAAAAATCAATTTTGGAGCAATGACAGAAGTAAATTCTAACCTCTACATAGTTAAAAAGGTCTGCATCACTCTGTTAACTTTGTGCATTTCAGGTTTCTAATGATACTTAACCTTTTGCAACAAAAGCAAATATGTTAATACTTGCTTTGCACCAAGATTTAAGCTCCTGTGCTTTATCCAAAACTACAAATAGGGCCCTCTAAACATTTGTATTTATTTTTTGAAGCAATGAGACTTTCAAGACAATAAATAGTAGGTTCTTTTTATTCCTATTTCACTTTTTTT
>JAUBNY010000244.1:3049431-3071156 GCA_032275445.1 Crypturellus soui
GATGTTGGTGCTGTGGGCCTATCCGTAAGATCTGCAGGCCTGAATTACTAATTTCAAAACTTATGGTATGTACATCTGTGCTAAATATAAGGACAAAATAAAGTGTTTCATTGAATTTACAGTACCCTCCTACTACCACATTCATGGCTCCCTCAAGTCTTTCTTTAGGTGAAGACCAAAAAAAAGAACAGGAAGTGTTAGTGCTATTTTTAAGTTAAAAAAAAAAATATATATAAGAGTTTAAGAATGCAAATTTCTCTACGCTTTTTTCCATGAACATTCACCAGTCTTTTCAGACAGAAAAACAAACAATTAACCATAATTCTGTACAAAATAGCACCATTTTCATAAAAAGAAAAAAAATGACATTGCACGGAGGCAAGGCTATGATTTCTGTAGAAACAGACTAGGATGTTCATTCAGAATTGGCATCTTCAAGTGGTAAACATCAAGATGGAGGTAACTCTCAAAACATCTTTGTAGGATTAGTGTGGTATGTAGGGTCACACTGACACTTTTCCAGAGTGAGCTCTGCTATTAATAAACCTGCTGGGAAAGTGATTCTTTTAATGACAGGCAAGTATATATTGTATGACCCAAGTTCTTCGTAAATGCCATTTTCTTGTCAAATTGCTGAGAGAGAAATTTGATATGATTAATGTTCTTTCCTCCTCCCTCCCCCCCCGCTCCCCCAACACTAATCAAACAGAAGAGGACTAATCCAGTTGCCTACAGAGATGAGATTAACAATGAACGTAATGAAAGAGAAGGGTGATTTCTGCAAAATTCAGAAATTCAGTTTTCAAACCTTTAAAGAAAATAAGTACTCATTTTGCACAAAAAATAGTCAAGGGATATGAATCTGAGGACTGGAAGTGACCTGAGGATATCTATTAAATCTGTTTCCTTGCTTGGAGGCAGGAAGGATGCACTTAGGGCTACCCACCTCCTGCACGCCTGTCCGAGGCTGTGACAGACCAGCAATGGCACGAGCTCTGCAGCCTCCCAGCCACTCTGCTCCAATGTTTCCTCATCTAGAACGGGCTGTTCCTAACATCTCACATCAATTTTCCTCTCCATAATTTCTTCTTATCCCACCTGCTGTCAACCTGGAGAACACATGAGTAGTTTCATAGTTAGTTAAGCTTACCCAGGGCAGTGTTCCTGCTCACCAGTGTGTTTCTGACCTCACTCTGGCTGCACATGTCTGTAGGGCATCTGCAGGCTGAGCTGCTGATCCAACTGAAAGCAAAACCAGAACAAAAATTAAAATAATATTTTTGAATGAGACCAGTGGCTCCAAGTAGCAAGCTGGGGACAATGGTCGGTGAAAACTGCTCTTGTTGGTGCTGCTTCTAAAAGAAAGAGCTGGAACACCAGACCAAGATCTTTTTCAATGAATCGCCACCAAGACAGGTTTTCTACCATGTTTTTAGGCATTTGATTATCCCTGTGTAAGTAAGCCTCGTGTTTTGCTCTTCTCTGTTGAGCACCATCCTGTAATAACAGAATGATATATGTAATCATCGCTCTCCTCTAAGCCAGCATCCAGACATTTGCAGGTTTAATAAGCCTCTCTATATCATGATTTTTTAAAAAGTAGCTTCAAATTAGACAGAGACATGGATAAAACAGTGGATTGGCTAATGCTTCTCTAATTGAGGACAGCTAATAGGCATGTTAATAAAAACAAACAGAATAAGTTTGATGCATCACTCAATTAGAAATTAGACCTCACTCCCACCTCATCAACTGAAGTATTAGGATGCCTGGATAACAACTTCAGCAAACACTATGGTAATATGCAATAATCACCCTGGATTTGCAAAGATGCATAAGGTATGGCAACTGATCCATTTAACTTAGTGTAGGCTCAACAATTAGAAGCCAAGGAGGAAGGAGCTGCCTTTGAGAGGGAATACAAACAGCAAGAGCTTGCCTGAAGTGTCCTGCTGTTGCTTAGGATGAAAGAAATCCAGACAGATGTCAGCCAGTTGAATGAATATTGCTAATTTGCATTGCATACGAACCTCAAAACTATAGGAAACCCTGGAATTTACTGATACAGATGTTATCGAGGCCCAAGAGCTTCAGTAGACCTCAAAAGTCTTCTGCACATTAATAGCAGCAAGCTCTTCTAGAATTTCTTTAAGGAAGACGTAAATACCAGAGCACTGTTTGGAGAGATTCCTGAAGCCATAAGCTGGCTTTCTAACAAAAATATGGGATTGCTGGGAGTTCTTACTGTGTCTGAATGCAGTGCTCTTATGAAGATCATCACTGAGCAAGCAGAACTTTTTCTTCCATTATGACAGAAATCAAAAGATTTTCCTATAAGGTTTGCCAGAGGTTTTGATTCGTAAAAAGGTTCCTGACAAAGAATCCAGGCAAGAAAGGCCTGATCCAAACTAGCCTTTCCGTGTACAAGACACTGAGGAACAGCAGTGTTCGGAATATGGATTACCCATGTCCCATCCAATGCCCTTCGCTATGGGGATCGGCCTCCACATCGTCCCTCCCTCCCACAACCAATGTCTACTCTTTTCTAGCTACTTCGTAAACCAGAATTACTGTTGCTCATATAAGCCTTGAGAAATGGGACAGTAAATTAGATAGACTACTGGCTAATCTATTAAGATGATTCTTGTATTCCTAGTGGAGGTCAGTTTGTGGAAAGTCGCACTCATGAAGTTAAAATTATTCCCTGCGGACAGAACCAATATAGGGCTTTTGTGCCACATCTAAGCCCTACTGCTGTTGTGCTGGACAGATATATAGTTAACCCATTCACTGCAACAAACAGGATTTTCTTTAGTCACTGAATAGAAAAAAGGGCAGGTTAAGGAAAATGAAAGAGGAAAGAAAAATAATCCATTTATTTAACCTGTAGAAGTGGTCTAGTCAGATTTTAACCTTGTTTCCTAATCATAGGAGTTTTTAAAAAATGAAGTTTAGATGTATATATTGTTGCTTACAGAAATATGGTACTACCTCTAACTGTTCCCTTATTTTCCTTCCTTTAGTTCATATAGGGCAAGTCAAACACTACTGTTTTTTTTTTCAAGTTGTTAAAATGCAGCAGTTCATTTTAAACATAAGAAAAAATATATTTGATTAGAGCCTTATGTGTTACTATAACATTCAACTATTAAGATTACTTGCATCCTAATTTCACTGCTAGT
Organism: Crypturellus soui; assembly: GCA_032275445.1. NCBI lineage: Eukaryota > Metazoa > Chordata > Aves > Tinamiformes > Tinamidae > Crypturellus > Crypturellus soui. Next base: position 3,052,614 of record JAUBNY010000244.1, read on the forward strand.
TAATGGCATCTAAAATAACACTGATAAATGATGCAGAATGTCTTCCCAGAAGTCTGATTCATAAAATTGTTTCAAATAATGGCTTGAATAATGGCACTATATGTAACGGGAATAAGACATCCCATTGGCTGGTGATTTTCCTCATATTCTTCACTGGAGTTTTCTTTAAGCCTATATAGAGGCCTCAAGAGTATAAACGTCTCATTTAAAATGGTAAAGAAGTGCAAATGATGTCTAAAACAGGCTGCTTTTTCCTTGTAGTTCCAAGAGTACAAAACAACAACAAAAAACCCTAAAACAGTCTCCATACTTAATGAGTTTTTAATATTTACAACTAAACTCTGATACTTCCCGTCCAAACCAGAGTCCCCCCTGAGGAGTCCTAACCCTTGCAGATACAGGGAAGGTGCAGCCAAAAGATGCTCTGGCTCATGAGTACACACCAAGTTAAGGAAGTTGTCAGTAAGAGCTTCGGTCATGTGTAATTCAGACGTTTCCCCTTGGCTCTGAGATGCCTCCATAGCGAACGTGCAGCTCATTCACAGGAGGAGACGGTGAGCGCGTCTTGATGGCTCTTGAGCGCAGCAGAGGTTGGTGAAGCCCAAGCATTAAACTGCTCTTTTTATTACTCATGAAACTTTCGAATCCTGGAAAGTCTATGCAGTAAGGTAGATATATTCCTCCAACGGGTTATTTTTTGCTGCTCTTCATTCCTTCCTCAGTCTACTCTTTTGAAGCAGTAGAGCAGAGGTTATAGTCCTTCGCAGATGCTGCTGATTCAGATCATGGCATGCACAGCAAACGCTCTCTAGCTCTGCTTTTCTAGTGCCTCCGTTGTCACTCGATAGGTGAGACAGGACTCACATTGCTTCCTTTTTGCAGGCATCAGGGTCATCAATAAAAGAAGTCATTGCCATAGCACAGATTCCCTTGACTCACAACAGTAAGGAATGCCACATCTGAAAGCAAGGGCTGTCATTTCAAATGTCACCTAGCGTGTCACTAAATGTCACCTTCCTAGATTTTTCTCTGTAATGACAGTTTAAAGCTATATGTGATGTTTGCTGAACCCCCTGGTAGATCATCTGTTATGCTCCACTTCAAGATCAGATGCTAGACCTTCCTGACATCCAAAAAGTGATTGTCCTGTACTTAAATCAACACAAAATAAGAAGAAAAGCTGAACGCTTTCCTACACAGATCCATGCACACACGTGCACCATCATATGCACTCACTCTGCGAGTCTTTACTTTTCAAAAAACAATTTCTAAATGGAGTTTAATTCACATGTATTTAAAGATCATATCAGCACCACCTCGTTTTATTTTTGGAGATCATCCACCCGCAATCAATTTGACTTGTGCTCCTTGTCTCTGGGGGTCATTCATTTTGAAAGCATATGAGCATTTACTGGCTTCCCAATTTGAAAAAGGAAGTTCCAAATGGATCTGGAGCCTATAAAAAGGGGCTAGGAGAACCAGAGATCAAAACACTGCCTTTCTAGACTCAACAGATGCATGTAAACAGATGCACATGAAAATAGGCCTCAAGTATGAGCACTGAGAAGAATCAGCACAAAAAAAAACTTGTCCCACTTTGCGACTATTTTCCCCTCACTTTTCAATTCATGGAAAGTGCTGTTACACATTTTTGAAGCATTAGCATTGCTTCCCGGTTTGCATTGGCCCATTTTGAATACCAGATACATAAACAGCATCAAAAACATCCACTGTACAAGAGAAAAAAAAAAAAAAAAGTAACTCAGGGCGCTCTGGCAGACCTGAATAATAAATCTCACTCCAAGCCATTAAGAATCTTCCCCCACAACCCCAGATCATTCTTTCTTCCCCAACTTTATCTTTAATACCTGGGCTCTGACGCATCTTATTTTTTAACAGTGTGCCTCCAAAAGCTAATCCTTTTTCTCTCTATGCAGATTTTAAAGGAATTAAGTGACATTTTCTATTGCACTCATTTACCTTTTATCAGCATTACTTCTGAAATATCTGGAAAAAAGTAATCAGTTTATTGAGGATCCTCTCCTTGTTCCTGCCCTGAATAGTCTATTTATTTATTAATCAAAAGCCTGTTATTTTTCACTTAATTTTTCCCCTACTCTAATTCTTGAGATTCCTAACACTTGGCCCTGTCTCCAGGCCACCCCTGCGACGATCCTATCCCACCCAGCGGAAGGCACCTCCTTCCCTGCTCTGCTTCTCACATCGAACTTGGGATCTGTTGAGTGGCCCAGCCCATCCATCTGGCTGGTGACACCGAGTCCTTCTAGCGGCTGTTCCCCTCTCCTCTTTTCATAGCGTTCAGCAACTTGGCTTCTCCTTCGGGGCCACCCTTAAAGGTCCACGAGCCATGGTTTTCATTTCTGCCTTGTCAGGAAACCCGTGCCACCGCATCTATCAAAACAATCATCAGGCCTTGATGCACGGGTAGGGTTCCCCTCACATTTTTCATTACCGCATAATTTATTAATATCCTCCTGAGCAACATAGATTTTTCTTGATAAAACCGCTCTCACTGGCAACCCAGCATGCAGCACAAGGACTGCACAGCGAGTTTGGCAGGGGTGTCCCTTAGCCCCCCACAACCCTGAATTCCTTAGAAAGATGGAAGGTTTGGAAGCCTGGGGTTGCGGGCCAGCAGCCAAGCAGGGCACCCTGAACCCTTCTCCTCTGCACCACGATTTCCACCCATCTGGCTGGCTTGATGCAATTGAGCTCTGTCCACGTACTCCCACCTCAGCACAACATTTCCATAACAGCTATTCCTCTTTCACATTAATTTTGCTGGAGAGAGAGAGAAAAAAAAAAGCCATTGCGAGGCAACCCAGCCAGCTCCGCGCTCCATTATAGAGCGGGATGGAGCGCAGGAGGCCCCCGCAACGGCGGCTGGCTAACGACTCTCCTGGTGGACATTAGGCAGGAGATGCATTTGTGACATGAGTGGCAGCTGTGCAGACACCAGTTTATGCCATTCAGCACAGCTATTTCATTAATTGCATTTCACGGTTTATTTCCTCAGATTACACTCAAAATAAATAAATAAATAAGAACACAAAGCTGCTGTGCTCTCTGAACCGTGTGCCAAACACAAAGAAGGAAAAAATGTCCTCGCTTTAATTGGCTTCCTATATATTTTTCTTAGGTGCTCTTTAAAGTCAAAAATAAAATAAATTGCAGTTATATTCTGCTGTCTAATTATCTCTTCAGTTTTCCACAGAGACTTAGTGATTTACAAAGAGCTTTGCTATGAAGAAGCTTGCTTTAATGAAAGTGAAAATTTTTGTAGAGGCTTGCCTATTACTATGATGTATCTATATCTGCTGCTCTACAAGTTTAAATTTCGTGGCTTAAATTTAACATAGAAAAACTGTGTTGAGTCCTGGGAAATCAATGGGACCGAGAGCAGTTTAGAAACAGAGCCCTACCGTATCCATACGACGTATGGAAAAGAGCATGTGTATGTGGGCAGTAAGTATAGGAAGTGCTGCAGAAATCAAAAAATTGCTGAAGCAAAAATGAGCTGTGTACCTCTAAATGCAGTGACACAGGGAAGTACCTGCACTGCAAGCAACTTCAGTGAGCTCTGAAAAAAGGCATCCGACTTGGGGTAAGCAGGTGACTTCTTCAGGGCCACAAAGCTCTGGGAAGAGGAGCCGATGGAGCCATGAATATTTAAGGTTAAACATTAGAGGGAATGGTTTGTCCAAAAAACAAACAAAAAAATAGCATTTGATAAAACAATGTGTATTACCTCAAAAACTATAACTTGTCACTTACACCCCAAAACTGGGCCCAACCGGATTCAGCAGCCCTGTGGCCCACAGTGCAGCAAGCACCTTTCCGTGAAAAAAAACAAGCATCTTCTCAAAGCAGCCGCTTTTTGGGGAGAGAGTATCTGGCATTTTTCTTTGTTTGCTTATTGGCCTGTTTTTACAAGAGATGTAAATACTGGAAGCTGCACGTTTGCAGAAAGCTCGGGGTGGCAGCGGGGAGAGGAACAAATATAGAAAAGCAAAGAAAAAGATGGGGCAGAGAGTCGAGATAATGGCTGAGTTACAGCCAGCCATCGACTATAAATACCTGCAGTGTGAAAAGCGCTCTCTCGATATATATTTGGGAGCTGCTCTAAGCACGGAGCATTTGCGGGCTCGGGATCGCTGCGCTTCCCGGACAGATGGCCATTCACACTTCAGCGCTCGCTTAAGCACATACGTCAACGGTGACAGAACATTTCAGCTGAGAACAGGCCAATGCAATCTTCCAAATTCAAGGCTATCTGTCATTTTTGTGGGTTATATAAAACCCAAGCGAGAAGAAAGTAGGACTGTGCTTATCCGGGGAGCGAGAAGGGAAATGGAAAATTCCACTCGGCTCGCTGCCGGCGGGAGCCGCGGGCAGCCCCGGCGGCGCACACGGAGGCCCTTCCCGGCCGCTCTCCGGCTCCACCAGGACACGGGAGAAGCCAGTGCCAGACCAGAAACCAGGCAGCACCAACACGGACCTATGCACAAAATCGCCTTCCACGGCCATCTCCGTAACGTTGCGGAGGGAAATTCAGGAGGAATTTAACAGGCTCTTGGGCTTCTGGGTGGACTGCATTTAGGAAGTGCAAATCTCAAGTGTGGAGATGTCTTTGCAGCACCTCCAGATCCTGCCTGGCACAGGGCAGACCTGTGTCCTGCCGGGAATGCCTAGTTCACCAAGATCATCAGCGGTAGCAAATGATTTTTTATTTCTTTAGATCAAATAAACTTCACAGGCAATCTTTTGGGAACTTTGCCAAACCCAAACCAACCTATGAACCATTTAAAGTTCAATTAATTAGCAATTAGCAGGACAGAATTAACACAGGGGAGCATTTAAGAGAGTGTATATGTAATCAGCCAATAATTACCACCACAGCAACAGCAGTGTGACACAGTGTGAGTTTCAAGCATATCCACCTAAGTGCATAAAGATAATGAACAGAGTAGCAGCTAGATATTTTAGCTCGCCATCCACGTGAATCCCCAGCAAGTCTACTATGCAATTTGCACCTAAACTACTAACCATAAAGCTAAAGAAGCTCAACTGGGAGTACAAACATTTCCCTAAACTTGCAGCATTAGCTAACAGCTGGGTCTCAAACTCACACTTTGTGATAGGATGGCCAGTCGAGACCATCACTGCGCTGAACTGTTTCATTTGTGCCTGCAAAGGGGGACGCCACATCCATAGGTGGAACGTGGCCATGGATGAACAGTCCGAGCTGCTGAGCAAACGAGGCCGGGCCGAGAACAGAGAATATGAAAATCAGTTTGACCTTGGCTGACTCTGTTGTTCCAAAATTAAAACCATGGAAACTCCAGAGTTTAGCAAAAAATGTTGTTTACAGGGCAGTTAAGTGAATTTAGGCTGCAATGACTCACACCAGCAGGCAAACACCGCATCCCACCCGCAAGTCACACACCAACGGCCTTCGGATGGACAGCGGTCCTTGCTACAACACACAAAAGACCAAAGGGTTTCTCAAAGCTTCCAGGACTTTCCAGCCATGCCCAGGACAAAAATTCAGGAGGAAAAAAAAAGAAAAAAAGAACCAAGTAAAGAAATTTGAGACTGCAGAGCAAGTACTACTGCTTCCAAAAGCGAAAGATTCAGTGGTGAGTGGCTGAACTTAACGTCAGCCAGGTGCTCAGTGCTGGAAAAGGCCCTTAACGAGCTCCTTGGTCACCCCTCTGTGACACAAAGAGAAGCCGATGCAGAAGGATCCGGCCAGACACAACCCAGGAGCAACTTGACAGATCAACAGTTTAACAGAGCAGAGAATTGACCAGGCCATGATTAGCTGGAGACACACGGATGCTGCAAGCACCTCGACAATGAGAAGAAAATATCTTTAGGCTTCCAGCAAAACCACTGCTAAACCTTCCAGGGAACAAGCTCAATCTGAAGGAAGAGAATAATTAGCTTTTCTTCTGGAAGATAATTGGCAATTCATTCTGACCGCAGAAAAAGGAGCCTTTGTGGGGGAGGCTCAGTGTACGTCAGCAGAAAAATTGTCTGTCCATCCCTTTTTCACTGTTCCTGGTTTCAGCTTTCTCTTGCAGCTGATGAGAACATTTGAGGTAGATGGAATGTACAGGGAAGAGGGCAGGATGGTCAAGACACATGTTCACAATACAAAGGGCACTTCTGTATTTCACATTATGCCATGGCTCACACATCTGAGGGGGGTTGCCACATCTGGCTCAAGTAGAGGAGTATCAGCAAGACAGAAGTTGCTTCTGCATGAACAACATTCATGTACAATATTAATTTTTATAGAAAAAAGCTTTGATCTAAAAATAATTTCATCCTAGCTGTATGGAAATTTCATTCTTCTTGAAAGCAACAGATGACTCACTGTCTCCCACTGTAAGCAATATGAATTATGCTTATGTAATCTTGAGCCAAATTGGTTTATAGTCACTATAGACTTGGGTGCAATATACATCAAATACTACAGATCTCCTTTGAGCAGATCAAACTATTTCAGCTCTCAGAAACAGGAATTAACTTGATAAAGAATACCGAACACAGAACTTGAATTTCTGGATTATTACCTTTCTACATACACATTTTGGCACTCCTGCATGGTTTAAGCTTTACGGGAGCACTGAATTTCCCTCCTACAATCTCCTAAATTCTCAGCAGATGCTGTAAACACATATTCTGAAACCTGAATGCAGCAAAGAACCAAAATGACAAACAAGTATCACCGTGGCCTTGGATATGCCCAACTGTTTCTTCCACTGCAGTGGAATAACTGCAGTATTAAACAACAAGACAATCCAAAGCCTGATGACCACAACCCATTTTTCCAAAGGCCAGCTTTCCCACCAGGGATGTGCTCAGAAACCTACAGCTCCTGAGATGCAGTCGGTCAGGCTCCGCTTGCCATCTCACATGTTCGCCATCAGCCACAGAACTTCTTTCATTTCAGGTTGCTCACATGCACTTCCTGACTGCATAATTACCACTAATGCCTCCTAATTACACATATATCCAGGTTTCAGTTTCCATCATTAGCATAAAACCAATTCCTCAGTAGGGCACATTAGTTCCTACTTTCTCTATCACCTCTTTTGGCGCTGCTTAGCGGTGATGGGGATGATATTCTGCGTATTCCTAAATCCTCTGCTTGTTGGCTGCTCACCTCCTTGTTTTAGGTCTTCCCTCACCTCCGCTGCACGTCTGGCGCTCTCCAAGCCTGAACAGCCCATGTGCCATTTCAAGCCTTCACTCGAGCAGAATTGCATTAGCCTAGAGTAGTCAGTGGCATTTAAACAACCCAGCAACAACAGGAATTTACTTGGCATATCTGATTATTATTAGTGGGACGCTTCTGGTAATTACTATACAAATAACAAAATAACTTCTTGTGCTGTTGCAAAATGTAATTCTCTTTTAATAGCTGGTCGTCTTGTGTTTTAATAAACTTATTGAAATTCATGTTTTAGTTATTAAATATTGCAGCTATATAAAAAGAAATATTGCCTACAGCTTAAACATTATAAACAAGAAATTGGCTTTTCGTATGTCAGCTGTCAAATATATTGGTGAACATATATTTTCTGTGTAAAAATAACAGCAGGAACACTACCTGAACTGCTCTGAAAATATCAATCTACAGATAACACTAGTGCATTTCAAAAGCCAACACTCGGCCTGTTTTTTTTTTTTTCTCTTACTTTCACACAGCTGAAATCCAGCCTAGGACAGAAGACCCATTTCTCCCTAGAGAAGGCACTTACTTGCATGACCTAGTCAAGAAAAACTTCAGAGCTAACAAACCTTTCAGGAAGAAAATATTTCAAAAAAAAGATGTCCACATAGAAGTTACAGTAGTTGTGAGAAATCTATGCACGCCATTTCTTCAGGTATATCTGAAATCCTTAATAAACTAATGCCATCATAGTATAGTTTAATGCTTTGTGTAGGAGGCAGGAAGAAGGGACAAGAAACAAGAACTTTCTAAAAATCTATTACATATCTGTGTTTGAAAGGGAAAGAAGAAAAGCAGAAATTCTAAGAAATTCTAAATGCTTTGCTTCTTCCTGTTTTCTGAGGTTAATTTAAACTTACCATTATCAGATGATTCAAGTAACATCTCTTGCTACCTCGCACCCTAAAAAGATAGTTTGGCAAGAAGTAAAACCCTACTGCTGACAGTGAGCAGTCTCATAAAGAACAAGCCTCCAGCTCGCTGGAGATCCACAGCTACCCAAGCTCTGCAAAGCAGATCATTATTTGATTATCAGACACACATGCCAAGTCATAAATTAATATTAAAGTCAGTGATGGGACCTGAACCTTGATCTGTTGGCTTCCCAGGTGAGTGCTCTGCACTTGAGGTAATAGAGTAATTAGGCAGCTTTTGCCTCTAAAGGATAATTGCTGATACGTGCCGGCTGTTGGAGAGGAACCCCCTCCTGAGAAGCACGTGTGGGTTTCCTTTTTCATTAAAAAAGAAACTTAACTTCTTCAGTGGTTAACCTTCAGCATATAAAAATGTTTAATGCCCTAGTCAGAAGCGTTCCTCTGAGTAACAAACAATTAAACAAAGCAGAAAAGGGAGAAAATAGCACTGAGGTTCAGCGAAAAGCCCATGGTGGCCATCAAGCTGAAGCTGCCTGGCTATCCATTCTGGGTCAGCACAACCTACAATCCTGCATGTACCAGTGCAGAACCATCGATAAAGGTGACAAAGCCATGGGATCCACAAGAAGCTCAAGAACAGTCCGTCCCTTAGCTAGAATTATATGTTTTTTCCCCGAAGATTTTCACCCTCTGGGTCCATCTGTGCCACCGTGCGGTTTTATCTCACACAAAGGGCACGAGTCCAGCTGCTCTGTTCATCCTGAGCTCCAGTTCCATGCCCAGAGATTTATAAGCCTGCTCATCTACATGAATCTATGCGCATGTTTATTAAATCAATCAAATGAATAAATCTCATTTTATCTAAATCTAGCCTAATCTTAATAAGATTACCCTGACCCATACAAAGCCAGCCCCATCACACATGGGGAGCTTCAAGGACAACTCAGAGGTTCTGAGAGATGCAAACAAGTTTGTACCATGCAGGAACACCCACACTAAAACTGCATCAGGCCCCAGTTCCGACATGTACAGAGTTTTTCTTACACATTAAACCAGGTTTATATTCCAAGTCTTTTAGGTCTGATTCTGCTTTGCCTTACATCTCCTGTGATCATTTAACATTTAGAAGCCTAAATGTAAAGTAGATATGAAATGCTACTAGTCTTTTAGTGTCAGAACATAAATACCAACATTTTTATTTCCCTATATTTTTCTTCCATTGCAGAAGAGGATTTGACTGCCTAAGTGAAAGATTGACACTATTTCAAGCACTACTGAGAGTTTTAACCTTTGTGAAAAACATAAAATTCTGGTTAGCATAATGTAAATCGGACTCTTTTTAGTTTATATCCACATTGGGGAGGCCCCTATGCAAGAACTGAGAGTGCTGCTCCTTTCTCTTCTATGATTTATGCCTGGCGGGTCAGTAGATAGCACACACGGACACACCTGTATGTCAAGTAGCCTTGGGATTCAGCACAGAACTCACTTCTGGTCACAGAATCTGTTCCAGAACCTCTACTTCATTTTAAGAATTCAGATTTCTGGATTGTTTGACTACAAACACAAATGTGAATCAAATACCAAATAAAACTGTGCATGGACTGGTAGTTAAGGGCAAACCTTCCTCCTCACGACATGACCTCACTGCCAGCGCCTCTCAGGAAGGACGGCAAACGGAGGCTCATAAACCTCATTTCCCCATGACAACAAACGTAAGGACCGCAGAAAGACGCCTGTGGTGCTCACCTCGGAGCGCCAACCAAGTGCCCACCATGGAGAGCATGAGGACGTCCCAGACTGCGCTTCGTGGGTGCAGGACTCTTCAGCATCTTCTGAACTAATTACACTTAAAGTGAAGTTGAGCTTCAAATTAGGATTGGTTTCAGTGGTTACACTTGCAGATGGGAAGGCTGCACAGAGCATGCGATGTCCCTATATAAAACTATTAAAACTGGTGTGTGAACCTTTTGGTGTGGGAAACCATTTAGCATCTTTGTGTGCATGGTGGCAGGTTACAGTTCCATAATGTATTCATCCCTGCATTGTCTGCCAAATTCTTTCCAATTTTCAGCAAATTAATTGCACCCACAGTGTACTTGAGGGCTATCTGATATTCACGCCATCGCTGCCGCCTCTCCTCCGGGCAAGGAGAGTCCTCAGCATCCCTTGGCCACTGTGACCACTCTGGCTTAGGAGCTCAGCATTAACTTTCTTATGAATATTCTCAAATATTCATTTAAAATTTACTGTTTTGGGGACACTGCTGTCAATAAATTAATTGTCTGAATATTCATGAAAGTCAACCTAACCAATTTGAGTTTGATATATTACTGAATATAAGTTATTCAAAAATATACATTTATTCATGTAACAACTTCTTGTTATTTGCATACAAGTTCTGGATGCCTTGTGACCAATGCGGAGGGGCTGATAATATTTTGCTCAGGCAGGCAGCATTTCCTAGAATTTGCAGTCACTACCATTTTATGTCACAACTGATGCAGGCAGAATAGGTTTCTTAAAGCTCATTTATGACTCTAGATCTGAAGAGACTATTAGGTACCACATTAAAACTGACAGTAACTATGTTAGTGTTGGACTTGGACCTGAAGTTTCTGTTTGTAATATTGCTACAGTTAAATTTTCCCAGAGCCTGCCATCCAAGAAAGAGGTTTATATAACATGATTTCACTGCCATGATTTGCCACCTGCGTTTTGACTGCATTAAGTATCCTGTTTGGCACAGAACCATTCCAGAAAAGGTTCCCCTCCTGTTTCCTTTCAGAATTGTCCGAAGAAATACTTGAGTCTATTTCTTCCCATTTATTTACACAAACACAAGAATCCAGCTGTCTTAGGATTCTGGCCTCACAGTTTCCTTGGAAATTTATCTCTGCCATTTAAAATGAGAGAGATATGGCAGTAGAGAAGATGAATCCGTCAGTGGCACTACAAGACGAGATGGGATGGATCCGTTGGAAGCTCCCGGTTTGGAGCTGAAGAAAACCTAAGCCCCTATTTTCTGCTCACTGTGACTTTCTGAATGTCATTATTCGTCTAAGTTTGTTGCACTTTTGCAAGACTCTGCGTTGACCTGAATTTTCCTAGACGCCTTGACATGATGCTGGAAATCCTCTCAATCACTTCTAGCTCAGCAAACCAACTTTCCTTCAGTTTAACCCTTTCTGACAGGCCTGTTAAAAACACTCTTCCCCCCTCACATTGAGTCATTAAACAAGACATTTGGGATCTCTAGGGATGTAACAATTACTTTTCACAAGGAATCTAAACACATGAATACACCTGGGTTTGGATAAATGCATTTCCCTGGATAGTGCCTAAACACATGCAAGAGCCTCCCCTTTGCACCATCAGCTGCACTCACCGCTACAGATTGGACTTGCATTTTCCAGATTGCTGGAACGTTTTATAGCCAGAAATACAGACCTGCCAGCAAAGCCTTTTCCAAATGAAGACAGAGCATAAAACCACCTTGCAGGTGCCACAAGTGGGTAGCAGTGACACTCTGCATTGGAATAACCACGGCCTCCAGTGCAGCAATAGGAGTTCAAGAGCACAGTTTGCAGGTGTGTGAAAACCTCCTGCACCACCAGCCAGGGACCAGCAAAGACCACGGCCCAAACTGCTGCTCATTTCCTCTTCTTCCCCAGGAAAGAGCAAATAATCCCATCACGGGCACAACACAAAAAACAAGGAACAAACTCACTATTTTTAAAAAAAGCTACTAAAAGGGAGAGGGAATAAGCGATACTGTTACGACAAATCCTTCACTTAATACTTCAAATGCTTTTAACCACTTAGCCTTTTTTCCTGCAGCCTTAAAGAAAGGTTAGAAGTATTTTTAGAGGTGACTGTTTGCTGTGGAACAAAGTGGGTCAAGGTCTCCATATTTGAAACTGTGTCTTTTCTCACTCTTTAACTATGTGCAGTGGCAAACCATGACCTTCCAGATTCATTTATCCCATTAAAGAAATTTAATAGTCCTCATATAGCTACAAAAAGATTTCTTTCAGTTTGAAAAACAAAGGAACATTTAATTCCCTAGGAGGAAGAGAAGTTGGGACTCGTGCTTTGATACCAAGTTTGAAAGTGCTGCACACAGCTGGGAGTAGAGGAGCTACAGCAGGTTAAACCTGTGTGAGATGCAGAATGCACCAACACAGGGAAAACAGGAACTGACCTCTCAGAGGATAACAGGTCTGGTTCCATAGTCTCAACAATGGAAGTGGTGCTGTCAGAGGGCCGGCTCACTTCAGAAACACCAAAAGAAGTCTTTAATAATGACACATAAAATCCCAAGTTGGTTGGTAGCTGAACAGGGTCAAGATTTTCCTGTTTCTTTTCCTGTCCTCCCACTCTTTGGTTTATGTTGTCTCCTTTTGCACTTAAAGGATAATTTGAAGACATCTGTCTGACTACAGCAAATGTATAAAATCCCCAGATAAGAGCGCTGATGAGAGCCGACATTGATGGTTTTTCCCCAGTTGACTTCTTGGCATTTTATAGCTGTCCTTGTTTATTTAATCTTTCCTCATATGAGCATTAGCTGTTGCGTTATCTCTTGATTTCCAAGCAATTCCTAATGTTCTACTTAGTGCTTTGGCAGCAAATCAACACTAACCTGATGTCTTAAGAGAACTATTTATGTTGACTTTAAGACATCTTCCCTGAGTAGCAATATTTAATTTGGAGCCCATAATGACATAAGTGAAGTTAGAATTACTTTCTTCTCCACAAACAATACTTGGAATTAATTACCCAGTAACTCAGTATTAGGTGATCCTCATGTAACTTTTCCACACTAGCTATAGATTAAATTGCCCTGCGTAAATTTCCATCAAACTTTGCAAGAGAAACTCTTCTAAACACACAGCACAAAGTAGCACAGAGCTCATTAATAGGCTCCTTCCATCATGAAAATTTAGCGCTTATGCCTAACCCTCATTCCCGCTTTTTAACAAGTTTTTAACCAGTTCCTAGTATCACAGAAGGCACTTGCTCATCTTCAAAGGGTCCCTGTTGGAAAGGGCTTTTGGGAATGAAAATCTGTCACCTTGTTTGGGTGGTGCTTGCCAGGGGAGCATGAGTCACCTGCATCGCGTTGTGCTGATGCCTAAACCCTGCGGGTCTGACGGTGCCCTCATGGCCCGGCCCTCACGCAGCAGGAACACCCACTGTCTCCCACCTGCCTGCCCGCGTGGGCTCCAGAGGTGCAGGGAAAGGTGTTGAGCTCCACAAAACTCGTGTCAAAAACAATCCCTCCCAGCAAAGTTCTGCACTCGCTGCTCAGTTTCACAACTGGGCAGAGGACAGGGACCTTGACAGCTGCTGCAAGAAAATGGGAACAGGGATGTCCCGGTACACCGGGACAGGAACTGAGAGCCCTCGGGAGGGCCTCATCTGACACGACTGCACTGGAGATGCCTTGGAAATGCACAGGTTTTGAAGCAGGGAGATGGAGGGGACTCAGATGCTAAAAAACTGCAGGAAACCAGACTTCATTAGTTCTGCTATTCATAGAAAAACTTGTCTCTCTTCAACTAAGGTCTCCTTATTAACTGTTTTCTTAGATATTCGGCATTTTCAAAGAACTAATGGTCTCTTCATCTACTGCACACGAGCCATTTTTATACAGCTAATTATTAATTCCTCGAACTCTAGTGTAATCCCAGATTCCAAATTAATTTCCGTCATTCAAAACCATTCACTTTCAGGCTGTAACTATCATACTGCTCCTTGAAGTCACTCATTAAATTTGTCCTGTCTTATTCGAGAAGGATGTTCAAGTCCCGACTGACATTTTGGTTACTTCTTGCTTGAACCACTCTTAAGGTCCATGGTTTATTCTGACTTCTCACTGAGCAGCGATCTGCAGTTCAGTAGCCACCTCCCTTCTGCTAGAAGTCCATCTCTCTGACCTCGCTAGCTCTTCAGCTTCTCTGATTCTTTCTGCCATATCGGATTATGCATATATATAGGTATATACCCATCCACACACACTAATGCTAGCCTCACTTTAAAGCACACGTCAACAAAAAATACTTGGGGAACAAAATTTGCTGCGATCGTGATTTTGGTAGCAAGGATGGAATTCACACTTGCATCTGCATTTCTTCAGCCTGCAACAAGGAGGAGATGAACCTCTCCCTCTCCCACAGGACATGTTCACCTCTGCTTTTGGATGTCCTAACTGAACAATGCAATGGATATTGCACAGCAGAAAGCAAGTCCTGTGGGTAAGTTGGCAACAACTGCTCAGTTTGGACCATCAACACATGAAGAGAGGCTGGAAAGACAACTCTGGGAAACAGATCCTGTAAATCAATGCTCCCACCTCTACATTGCCGTGTTGTGTAACAACTGCTTATGCTGAAAAACTTGTGCTGGGAATTTAGCACCACACATCAGCGAGTTTTCCTGTCCTTACAGCCTTATCACTCCAGCTTTGCTACCTACACAGCTGAGTGTGCAGCCTTTTTGCAGTTTGCATGTTATGCTTCATTTGCATCAGCTATTGGATGAATTTGGGTATCTAAACTTTGGAATTTCCTCAAAGTTTTTAATGAAACTGAATAAATTCATCAGCCCTTGTATAATTACAGTTAATCAACAAGAAATAAAAGCTGCTTATAATGCATTTAGCTGGTGGTAGTTGGAGTAATGAACAAGTACAGAATTTAGAGGGGAAGGGAAGTAAAAGTCCTCCAGTCAACTCCAGGGCAAAATGAAATGTTATCCTTGCTTCCCGATAGCAGGTGGAGCTGCATGCCTCTTCTGTTGCGGAATAAAGAGCTCATGGAAATTGTAATGTGCTTTTGACAAAAATCAAATTCATAAACGTAAGCTGAACCAGTCTATATCCATCAGACTTGTCTTTAGCAAAAAATTTGCATTTCCAGACCACTCTCTCACAGTCGCCATTCAAGTCACTAGCTACGCCTGGCTCCCTACCAAAGGCTGAAAAGCAGAGAGATCTGGTCAAAGTGAAATCATTCAATGATTTTCTTCTGCTCATTTATTCCCAATGGCAAAGCCATTTGCACTGCAGTGCAGATGACACTACTTTTTCAGCAGAAAATACAACTGTAATAACCATAAAGGAATGTGCTCCATACTTAAACTTCTTTATAACATTCATTATGTACCTAATTGCAAATAACAGCATATATTCAAAATAAAGGCATAAGCAAAAGAACATATGTTATCTTTCTACAAGTAAACATTCCCCATCTTCTCAGGCTTCTGCAGGAGCCTACGATGCAGAACAGTAGATTCAAGACTTGCTAAACCACAGAGGGAAGCTAACCCCTGATTAATGTAATCGATACTGAAAATGCCAACTTGAGATATTTTAACTGAAAGGAAATGCTTGAGCACTGCAGCTGCCTAATGTCCCACGGCAGGAGCGGCAGGGAGGCTCCGCATCCTCTGTACATCCCAAGCTTGGTCCAGCCGGGTCTGTCCACAGCCCTCCCCACCCCAAGCACTGCCGAGAGGAGCAGCCACCCGAGCTTTATCACTGCACGCATAAAAAACCGTTTCAAACCACGCTCCGCGCTTTCTGCATCTAAATGTGACACACTCGCAACAGCAGGCGATTTAACAGCCTCGGTACAGGTGGCTTATAAAACATATATGTGTCTCCTCCAGTTACTGCCTATTAAGGAGAGCAGGTAACACACAAACACGTGATCAATCCTACTGCCTGGAAATGTGCAGCAATTAACAAATTTTATTGCATGCCCTTCTTTATTTAATTCCTGTGTAGTTAAAAAGTTATAATATGCAGTGCCTTGAAAACTACAGAAAAATTAGTATGCCTTTCACCTGAAGAAAAGCACCTTCTCCACTGTTTCCCTTAAAGGATCTGAATCAGGAGCTAAAGTTTTCCTTAACTAACAATAGTCAATTCCAATATTTCAGCTTCACTGCAAAGCGTAGGGCAGCAGAGGGTAATCTTCGGTAAGTAAATGTAAAAACCACTGCAGAGTATCAGAAGAGATAGGACAAAAAGACACTCACTTGGGTTTCAGTCTCTCAGGTTATTCAAAATACCTCTTATCTTTTCCATCTTCCAACTAGAGGTACTTATTGGCCAGACTGAAGCGGTGAGAATAGGTATAGATGAACAGTTTAATTAGCAATATTCACATAGATTTCCATTGCTATGCAGGAGAGAAATTATACTGCTTAGGGTTTTATAACCTAAAAATCCAACCCACAGACCAGAAGGATTACTTTGCTGTAGAAGTACTTTAGATAACAATATAAAAACATTTCTTGGCAGGATTTAACATGCTTGGATGGCAGTTCTGAATTTTTCCATCCTTGCTGGGCAGCATCCATGGCTCCCTAATAAGATGGGTGCGTGTGAGCACAGGGCACAGCTCCTTCATCCCGACAAGCTTGCAAGACAGGGGCAGTGGTGGTGAAACCCTCGTGGTAAGAGGCACGTCTGAGTGCCCCAGGCGGGCTGCAGCCCCCTGCGCTCGCAGCGGTGCCAACCCAATAACTCATGGATAAAAGTCTGGGAGTCTTTGGTAGTTGAATACAGCCTACGGTTGGATACGAATCCAATGCCAAGACACAGAGGCAAAGCGACGTTACTCCGTTCAAGGAAATGGTGGCACCATTGGGCAACAGATTTAAAACCAACATTCGGAGCACGAGAAATGAATGACCAAGTTATAGCTCATCTTCTCAGTGTGCGGGATGGACTTGGGGTTTTCAAAAGGAAAAGTCAGGATGGGGAATGTTGACATCAAAGAAAATGTTGCCCTTGTTTATGAGCAGTAAAGGGGCTGGTGAAAATGAGAATTTCACTTTTTGTGCAGAATTATGCTAGCTCGGGAGAGCTCTCTAAGATCCAAGTCCTGTGGATATTAGCAGAGTCAGATATACAGGAAACACTGCGGAGGATTTAAAAGTATGAAAGGTATACGGATTATATGGACTTGAACTGTGAATGAGGTTGAAGTGCATTCAAGAAAGCAATAAAGACTATTGAACCAGAAGCGCCCTGCTCACTTATGATAAAATATCTAGTTAATTCCAAAGAAAAGCTTCAAATAGACTTGTCTGGTTCTTTAGAAAGTCACTATAAAATAATGCCAATATTCTTTGTATAAATACTTTCACAAATAAAGAGTTTCTTTTTAAAAGAAGATTGGACTTGGTAAGTAAGCAGCTTAAGCAGTGAGGAAAAGTATATTAAAATTATTTCTTAACTTGCAGAAACGTGGAATTGTGGTCTGTGGCCATGTTCTGTAATGCCAACAGATCATATACTGCTGCCAGAGTAGTGTAGCTGCCTGCGTTTTACATATGAGACACATAGCAAAAGGTTAATTTGATCCCAAATGTCAGTACAAAAAAGGTAATTAACACAACAGCACCATCCACTTATTACCAAAGTCTTTCCCTTTTGTTCCATTTTCTGAACAATGAGGAATTCAACAACTAGCCTGTTCTTTTCCACCGTATATTTTTCACTATTTGTAAGTGAAGAAATACCTTAGACTAAATTGATTATAAGAATATAATTTGACTAACCCAAATAAGTGACAAAAAACCCATGAAATGCTTTCACCTTAATTAGCTTATATATCATTTGAGCAAAGTCAGACACGCTGTTCTTTGCAGGAGAGCATCAGTAGACACTGTGGGCTCTAAAACTGCCTTGTTTTGTTTATGAAGGATCTTGCTAGAATTATAAGACTCAAGTGAACTATGCGAGAAATAAAAACATTCCCGCATAAGCATTATAGACACTAAGGCAAAACTCTGCACTTCTCCATCTGTTACCAATTCACATTGTGATCCTCATCAATTCCGAATGTGAAACTAATTTTGATAAATCAGCCATTCCCTTACTGGTGGGTGCAGATTTTGTTCTCCCTGTTTGTCAACGGCTTCGAAAACGCCGGCTGCCAGTCTGCCCCTCCAAGCCGGGCAGGCCAAGAGCCGCTGATCGATTATAGAGGTTTCTCCTTAAACCAAGGGCCAGAGGAGAGTTAGCAATGGCCCTTACCTCGTTTAAAGCTGGGGGCTTTCGAGCAGCCCTGGAGACTGCTCGGTACGTGCAGGGTGAGGCAAGAGCTACACTCAGATGTCCAGTTCTTGCTTGAAGAGGCAGCACATGCTGGCAAAGCCTCCCGAGCGCTCTCTGTGGTGCACAAGGGGCACCAGAAACCTGAGTGCATCTTCAGTGACCCCTTGGAGAACGCTTGATAAATAGGTTAAAAAATTAACTATTTTTAGCACACAGTAAGTGGGAATTTAAAAAGAAAAAGACCTAGGAATGGGAGAGTTAAAGGCAAAGGGACAGCGATACCAATCTGCCTTTTCCGGCAGCAGCAGAACACCCAACAGCACTGGTAA
>JAUBNY010000244.1:3084562-3094757 GCA_032275445.1 Crypturellus soui
TTTTTTTTTTTTTGTTTTTTTTTTTTTTTTTTTTTTTTTTTTTTAATCTTCAGACCCATCCGAAGTTTTTCTGCATGTCTGAAAGCAACTATTGCGCAAACCAACCTCGTAAATACTCACTAATTTAATCCAAACGTATAGCCCCAGTGGTAATGTTTACGTGCACAAACATAATCATATGCATAAATATGTGTCAGACAAGCATCTCTCTAATTTCTGAGCTGATTTTTAATAATTGATGTTTTCATTTGGAAACAAGATTATACGAAAATGACTCAGTCATTGAAAACTGCTCTAGTTTATTGCCATGAAAATGCTTCAGATTAAAAAACAACCAAACAAAAAAGAAAGAAACTAGGTCATTTTCTTAAGTTTTGACAAAATTTGGGAGCGGCTCTGCAAAGCACTTAGATTTCATTAACATTAAGCATCACTCTAGCAGAAGGGTGTTTTGGCAGCTTTTCAGGGCAAAACAGGGCCCAAAACAGATTCTGCTACAGCTCTACAAAGCAAGGCAGCCTAAACCGCAAAGAGGCAGCAGAGGCAGTGCAGCTTTGCTAAGGTTTCCAGTGTAACAGTTTTCAGGGAAACAGCCCTGCCGATTAGGATTTTGCATGCGTTTCCTTCCTAAACAAGGCAGGTAGGCCCGTGAAGCGGCTCGATAACCGTGTACGCAAAGGAGCACAGTGACAGCTTAAAAAGATGTTCGTACTCAGGATTAAGACCAATATTTATCTTCTCGGCAAAGGTGTCTACACGAAGGACCAGAGTAATGATGCCACATACTACAAAGCACTACAAAAACAAGATCAAGAAGAATTGCATAAATACACCTATATAACATCCATCACATTAATGAGAAGGTAGAGACAAATGCGACTTGCTGGTAAACTTGGCATCTATTGACCAGGGAAGAAAGTGAGACACTGCTGAGACAAATACTGTCCACGAAGCCATTGGGAGAGCGCGGATCTGAAAGGATTTGCATCGACGCACGGGAGTTGGGCTGCCCAACGAGGTTGCCTCTTTCAGGCTTGGCAGCACACTAAAAACCAAAAGACTGAAGAAACTAATGCCTACGTTCATTCTAATGTGATCTTGATATGGCTTGGTCCCTAAAGGATCCATTTAGGAGGCTGTTCTTGCTCAGAAAAGGATGATGCAGCATTAGGAAAACCTGACTTGCTGGAGATTTAAGGGAATGCTATTTAGCTATCCGAAACTAAGGAGAATGTAAAAACGGTTAGGCTAGCAAAAGTGTTATTTTAAAATCTGATGGGCTAGGACTACAGAGCCCTTTGCTTTTTGACCAAGGAATACACTGGGATAAGGATTACTGCTGAGGATTTTGCTGGATAGATTTGCAAGGCTGGAAGGAGACATCAGCAATACCAGTTTAACAGAAGAGCAAGATCTAAACTGATGGGAAAAAAAATACCCGTGTACTATTTGGTCATACTCCTCCTGCTTTTAAAAATAAGTGCTAACTGCTAAGTAAAGTCTCATTTTCAAGCTCTTGTAACTTACTGAACTGCAATGTTCTAGTCTATGATATCCTAGCTGTTATTCTGAAGTGTTTTCCAAGAAAAAGCAAGACACAGAATTCCCATGGAAGTAGGCAGAAATGTAAAATTACAAACTTTCTCCTTTTTTCAATTCCAGAATTTTGCTAAGCCCTTTTTCATCATAAACCAGATATGATGGCTTTACAGTTATGCAATCCATTTTGATTGAAACCTAAAGGTAGAAATAAAAATACCACTTTTATGTAATTGCTCTCAGGGCTATTAGCAATCATCCATTTTTGATTTTTATCTTAAAGCATTCATCCAAAGACGTTTTTTGGCCCAGAGCTATGTGCAGAAGAGAAAGGCTTTTTTTTTCTTTCCCCTGCCTGCTAAAGCTGCAAAATAAAGGATGCAGAAGTCCAGGCTGCACAAGGAGGCGCAGAGACACTGGGACCTGAAGGGATGGGGCTGAGCGTGGGGTGGCAGCACACGGTGCAAAGTGCCTGCGTGGCCGGGGGGAGCGAGCCCACGCAACCGGGGGTGCAGGGGCAGTGTCAACACCACAGCAGCACCCCAGAACGCTCCCTTTTGCAGGCGACACTGTTAGAAGCCGGGTGCTGAGCGCTTGTCGCGCTCCAGGCATTGCCAATGGGCCCTGAAGCCGCATCCCACGCTCTTTCACAAGTGCTGGCACACGTGGAGTCTTGTTGCTTTAGCACTGAACAAAATTCATTTTTCTGAGAAGGGATGGAAAGACCACTTTTTCCTCCCTTTCCAACAAATTAAATGTAAAAGTCGATCCCCAAACCACAAAGCCGGTTGTTACAAAAAGTGAAAAAAAAAAAAATCCATCCTCACACTCACCAGGTTCACAACCACAGTACTCATGCATATTCCACCTCCTTACAGATTCAGAATATCAAATTCTTGGTTCTGGACATATCTAGATTTCAAGGCACTAGAATTCACAGTATCAGTATCATATAAATGATATCCCTCTACCTTTCTACTTCGGAAAGATACACTGTTCCCCCTTCTCTCTGTGTTTTAATACCCACTATGGTTGCGAGTGCAGCTATTATTCATTAAATCCTCTTTATAAGTATTGAAATGATCAAGTTTTATAAACGTCATAGTTACCTTGATGAGAGAGAGAGAGAGAGAGAGAGAGAGAGAGAGAAGAAAACAAACAAGAACCCAACCGCTTGAACAGAAAAGTTGGTTCTAGAGATTTATCCTGGTCTATTATGCAAACTGTTGTCCCTTCTTTAGCCCGAGCACAGCGCAGTGCCGCAGCAGGGCTGCTCCGCCGGCCTCGCTCTGTGCCGCAGCACCGACATGGGAACTGCGCCTCCAAGAAGAAAAACAGCTTTTCAGCTGGCGCATTGCAGAAAGGAAAATAATATTTTCCTCCAGAGCATTAAGCGTAGAGAAGATTACCTGTGCACCCCACCCCCCCTCAGTGATGACTTTTATTTTTCAAAAGGAAGGAAAAAGCAGAAACTATCTCGGTGATGCTTCAGGCCGCACTGCTCCGCACCGAGTGTCCCTCCTCATGGCTTGTTCACAAACAGCTCTCGCTGCCAACATGTCGTGTCTTGTCCCATTGGCTCAGCCACATGCATGAACGGGCTCCAGGGGTGCAGTGCAGGTCCTGGCCCTTCTCTACCCCATGTCCTCTACTTCAGAGGTGCTCTCACTTCACCCTCCTATGCCTGCCAAGCTGCTGGTGTAACCCAATGCAGCTCAAGTGGCAGTGGGAGCTACAGGAAACCTGACTGTCCCTGCTCTCCAAAGAGCCCTTTTCCCCATATCTTTCTCCTCTCTATTTTCCAGCCTCTGCAATTAGTCATGTGGCAATCATGTGCGATTTCCTCACAATCTTCCTCTTTTCGCTTCTGATACTAGTCTCACAGGACAAGGATGGTCCCCACCATCGGGCTCGCCACACAGGCTGGATTTAGCCCGTGAAAACATTTTGCATCACGGAGGCTTCCTCGGCTCCAAGGGGCATCCTTGCACCTTGCAAGGTGTGGGATCACTCCACATGGCCGCCACAGGAAGGGTCTCCTTCCGCCAGATACAAAGCTCTGGCCGGTGAGTGGTCAGCTCCCGGCATTTATCCGTGTCCTATAGCTTGTATATATATTCCAAGCAAGAATCAGCAGGTATATGCTGATAGGCACACAAGTTAGGAGAACAGATCTCATCTTTCCTCATGTGAAAGGAGGTGTGCTGCAGTCTCTCAAAAACTAAGCAAAGAAGCTCCAGAAGTTGGCATTGTTTCCACTTAATCAGTATGAAATCATTATAGCTTTGCTACAAAAATGAAACAGCCCTAGTCATAGAGGATACACCATGACACAGAAAAATTAGCAAACACTGTGAGCTCTGCACAGCAAGATTTGTAAGCCTGCCAGCAGAATCACAAACTTGCACAGCTCTAATTTGTCTAGGAAAAAGGGGTGTTTAATTGCTGTGCATAATAAACACACAAACGTCAGAGAGCAGCCATGGATAACATGCACAAGTAGATTCCAGCCACATTGCTAGGGAAACATAAAAGTGAGTTATTTCGTATCTTGATCTTAAGTTCAGGAAATCACATTAAAATGAAATGACCAAAGCTCCCAAAGTGCTTGGCATTTGCTGTTCTCACTGCTGAGCTGTCTTGGAAATGCTTTCACTTAACAGGGCTATCTGCTGTACCCTGTCAGTGCAGGGCTATTTAGCCCACTTGGTTACCCCTGCAGGGCACACCATGCGGGTGATTCTAGTGCTTCTTGTACCTCAACCAGTTTGGTGAAAGCCAACTTGAGTTTCTCATCTCCATTCCACATGGAAATCCCTTAAGCACCAGATACCTTCCAAAACTCCGTCCAGGTCAGTGTTGCCCAATGTTAGTCTCCCGATGCCTTTTCAAAAGCCCCGTTGGAAGTTCAGCTCTGTTCTGCTCTTGACTATGCAGCGAGGACCTGTGCAGCACCCTGTCAACCCCATAGCCTCCTTCCCAGGGCATCCCATCCAAATCCCCAGGCACATAGCCATCCCCATGAACACTTTCAAGCAGAAGCCTCCCCAAGGATATTGTATGCCAACCAAGTTACAGTCTAATTTGTATACAATTTGGATTCAGATTGCATTTTTCTATTTGAAATTATTAGATCTTATTTTCCCGATATGAAGTAGTCTAAGACTATATTGAATCTTTAATTCAGAAGTTATAAATCTTGTCATAGAGATTTTTTTTTTTCCTTGAAGACAACTTCAAATTGAATAGCCTTTTTCTTGTTATCTTTCTTTCTCTTCTAAGAAAAGGAAAAAGGTGGGGGGCAGGGAATAAAAGTATTCCTTTCCTTACTTAGGTTACAAATTACTCTCTATCAATGGCTTGAGAGGGAGATGACAAACCACAGTTACAGGGTTTTCTTCAAGGTTTTAGGCACCTTGGGATTTATCACTCTTCACAGAAGCCTTGTGTTATTACATGGCACTCTTACTACCTACAGCTACCTTCGTGCATTGCAGAGGATTTCTTATACTACAGTCAACACAAAGATTCTGCCTAAAAAGTAATAGGGCAATCAATACACTTGAACACCTTGTGATTTTTTTCTGCTTATTTACAGCACAGGATTTATGTGAGAATTAGACAGTGTTTACTTGATTCAGCAGGCAAAATTGCTGACTTGCAGGGTCTCTTGAAAAAACACTTATAAATTAGCCGTCTCGAATGAGCTTGAGATCAATAGCAGAGATGAGAATGGGGCTGGCTTTGCCAAGCGCACACCACCAGTGCTCACCCCAGTGCCACTCTCATACTCAGCAATAACACATTTCAGACCCTACACGCTCTTCGGGATTTACATCAGTCCAGTCAAGAACAACACAGGAAAATCATGGCAGCCTATTTGCTTTTTGCTTTAATGTCATAGTGTCCCAGCTTGAATAAAAATCACCAACAACATTGAGCATTTCTCTCCCCGACCACAGAAATGAAAAAAGCTTTACATGAAAGTGCAGCAGATATTGCCATAATAAATACTGATAATAAACAAATCCATTCTTTGTTCTAGGCAAAGGTATGTAATCGGAAAAAGGAGAGGCTTAGGATGCAGGATTTAGTGCAGAGGACTATGCAGCCATCTGTCCATGAACAGATAGCATCCTCTTCCATTTGTGCTGGAATAATCTCTTTGCAACATCTTGCTAGATCAAGACTTGTAATGAACAACTCTCACTAAAAGAACTGGGTATAAAAGTCACGCTGAAGAAGTTTATTAACAAAATCCTTACCAGGAAAGACAGATACAGGAGAAAATGTTATGATCCTAAGGTTATAAAGACAGATACTAGTGCCTCCCTTGCATACACAGTGAGCACATATTTCTTTTAGCTATTTACAGTAGAAAGTTTTTCTTTGTATACCATAGAAAGAATACTACATTCTAATCAGTTAGCAAATAAGCAAAAAGAAGTTACGATATATTTCAGTATCTTTAAAAGTTATTTAAGTATAAACAATTAGAGTTAACAAATCTGGAGTAAAGTATTTACCAGAATTTCTTTGAAACTTGGCACCTTCCAGTCCTCTGGGAATTGAAAGTTAACAGGGGCATTGAGGCAAGAGGGTTCAGGCTTAAGCCTGAGTTTAAGCTTATAACCTACAGTCCACCTAAAACCTATCTCCTGGCACTATATATATGGCAAATAACTGTGTTATGGCATTTACATAACAGATATACATATTAGTACTAAGTTAAAGTGAAATGTTGCACTTTCTTTGCCAGAAAGGGGAAAACATACCCGTCCATCCCAGAACATAAACATCAAGCAAACAACAGATTTAAAGCTTGCCTCTCCGAGTGCGTATGAATCACGGCAGCTTGTGCGGTCAAACACATAAAAGGCTCCAAGTCTCCTAATGACTTTACAAGTCATCTTAAAGCCATTCAATTTAGATAACCTTTTCAGAATAACGGGGTCTAAAGCTGCAATTCAGCACAAATCTGGCAATTTTACTGCACAGCACATCCACATCTTTGAGAAATGATTAAGGAAAGATTAAACCACTTGACAATAGGATAAACTACTGCTTCAACCTGCAGTTTTAAGTGAAGTACTATCAAGATCATCTTGAAGAATCCTGCTTTAATATTTAGATTCTCTAGTACCCAGAATGCTTCCTTAGGTTTATCAGATTTACAATAAGAGAGAGAAGAGAGATTTAGTAAGTCAATAGTGCTTGCTAAACTACATTTCTCAGGCTGAGTTACAAGCACATTATGCTTTATAAATTAAACTGGACTGTCAAGATAAATGCATAGGCAATACAGTGCCATTTGTAAGTAAATGCCTCTTTATGTTTAAATAGGTTCTTATAGACCAAGAGGCTGAATCTCTTTTTCCTAACAACATTATAAATCTAGAAGCAAAGGAATAAAATGAAAAGCAACTGGGCCCTAGGTCTGCGTGAAGGATTGATGACTCAGGCAGTACTAAGTCTACCAGAAATTATTATTTTTCTTGTCTTTATAGTAAGTTTTCTTCTAAACATCATGAGTAGAGGAAAAGAGAGAGAAAGGAAAAGAAGCACATGGTGCCACAAGGCAAACGGTGCCGCGTTGGCGCAGCAGCACAACTGCAATCTCAGGCTACAGAAATGCTCGCCAGCTACCACCAGCAGGAAGGGAACACCGCTAGCATAGCACTCCTACGCTACAGTTCCACAAGTTCCCCCCAACTTAATGCCTGCAAAAAGTATTCTGCCTTCTGTTCAAAACCGACTTTGCAATTGCAGGTGCTCCAGTGGGCATGGCAAAAATAAATGTCTTTGCAGCTTTAAATTACAAAAACAGCAAAGCAACTATTCACGTGTGAATCCAAGGTGGGGTCAGACGTATACAGGCGTAATTTGAAATTCGCTCTTCAAAGACTGTAGCTGCTCTTGTTACAGCTCAGGATTCCTTCTCCAGCATTTAGCACCAATAAGGAACATATCTGCAGAGCTTGTTTGTTATCTCTGGAGGAGATACATGGAGATGCACATATGCACGTGTAATGCTGCATTGTTTTATGCTTAGCAAAACCATAGGGATTTCCAGTCCGTGGTGGGTAGCTCGCTAGCCGTGGGCTGGTAGAGCACATCATGAAGAAGCATTAACAATGCAAGTCAGGGAGTCTGAGAAATGGAATATCTTCACGGGATACCAGCCTGCCTTCCCATCTCTGGCACACCGGGATAAGCCACCGCCATATGAACAGCAAAATATGGGTGGCTGCAGTTACTCAAACAGCAACTCTTTAGAAATCTTATAGGGTAGGTTATTTAAATACTTCATCACAACTAAGCATATAAGGCCTTAAGCCTAAACTAAAAAGTCTGCTTACAAGTAATCCCCTATGCAACAAATGCTGCAATCCCCTACTGCAAATTGTCAACTTTTAATACCAAAGCAGTCAGACGAGGGCAAGATTTATGTGTAGCAAGTGAACTGTCCTTTCCATTTTCACCAAGGCAAGAAAGGAAATACAAGATATAAATACAGCTTAATAAACAACATTCGTGTTTACCTGGGCAATTTATATGCAGTGCCTCTGCACAGTAGCCTCATGGGCTTTGGTGAGAAAAAAGTACAGATCAAGAAGCGGGAACAGCAGGTTTGTGTGGCATTATGAAGTAAAAGGTAAGAGCCATCCTACTCAGAGCACTATGACAAAAGGAGAGAGAAGAGGTTGACACATCCACATCATGGGATTGTCCTGACTTCACAGATGTCCCCCCCAGAATCATCACCCTCAAAGCTACCAAGACAAGGTAGTGCTATTTAGTGGAAACCTAGCAGAGCTTGTTGTCAGGCCTTGGGGAATCCTACACCAAAAGTCAAGGAATGCTACCAATTGCAGACGCAACTGCATCTGCACAAAGCAGACCTAGAGAAAAAAAAAACAGTATAAAAATAATTCTTATTACAGTGAGACTAAGAATTTGGACTAAAATAAGAATGCTCTGCAGAGCAGCAGAGTTGTGATGATTTGTCCCAACATCTGCTCTACTGTAAGCCCAAAATTTGTACAGGAAGGTCTCTGACTGTCCTCTTATAACTGCCAATATGCAATGCAAGTGTTTGGATTTGTGTAAGAACTAAATACACTAGTTCTACAATGTAGTTTGTGCCTCTTCCCCATTAATAAGTACTTGATCTGCTAGTATAAAGGAGAGAACAAATTGCCCTTATTATTTAAATGACTAATGCGAAGGAACAAGTTTCCAGCTGGAACAAGCACTGACTCAACTGAGGATATTTTATTGCATGGACTATATCAAGATCCCAAAAGACAAAATTGCTCTCAACTGCTTATAAGAATAGATTGGTTTTAATTCCTCTTTTTGGACAATTCATCAGGAAAAGGAGCTTTCTTCCTAGCATTTTTGGTTTACTCTATGCACTTGTTACATCATCCAATGAATATAAAACATTTCTGCATCCCCTCAGTCTAATTGTAGTTAGATTTCAATCTGTTTTAATCAAGGCGTTTTTCCCCCAGCACATAACTCCCTTAGTAGCAGTGTTAGTTACTAAGAGAGGAAATGAGGGTCCCTTCATACAAGGCTTCATTCATAATGATCTGCAGAGATGTCACTTTTCATATACTGCCCTTTGATACGGAAGCAGAGATTTCCCCACTCAGTTGATTAAAAGTGAGTGACTGCATAATCTGGTAATAATTTCATCTATTACTTAAACAAAATGGTTACCTACTGCATCTGACTGGCTAATGAGGAAAAGGGACCCTTTCTGTGTTGAGGTCTTGCAAATAACTTGCTCCACTGTGTTTAGTTTATGGTTAACTTATGGAAGGATGTGACTGTCTTTGCGTTTTTCCCCACAGTACCACCACCTAGTCAGGTAGAAACTTTATATGCAGATGACACCACAATTTGGTAAAGATAAAACAAGATTGAAGGTCACTACCATGCTTCCAGGTAGTAACAAGAAGCCCATCTTGTATTGCCATGTTCTTAGAAGCTTATAGAAAATTTTAAAGAGCATCATTAACATTTTCTAAAGACACTATATTATCATTTTCCTGTGATTAAATTTTCTCACAAGAAGTGTAGCCTTATCCCATTCGGCTCAAGTTTTACCATGAAGCTGTGCAGAGAGAACTTCAATGACAGATGTTTTGTTCCTACAAAATACAGCGATACCAGAGCTTTCTGCACAGACCCTGAAGTATTCCTTTAGTGCCCTTTATATTTTATTGGAGTTGTTGGCATAACAAGAAGTATCTTATTAAAGTCTACAGCTGAAAAGGGATGTTCTTCATGAGAGCATGACTTTGCCTGTGGATGCTGCATGGGGATTCAGATACCGACATTTCTAACTCTTAGGGCAGAATTCTCTAACACTGGTGCTGAGATGGCAGTTTTAGTTTCTGTTAAACCATAAAACTTCCTCAAAATGCAGAATCTATGTAATTCCTGAATCAGCTGAAATGGCTAAGCACTTGTTGACTGGCCAGCTAGCAGTAACCAAAGTAGACTCCATAACAGAGTACCTATCTTCTTACAGTGGTCTACAGTGGTCATTTCTCCAAAGGGTAGAAGGATATTCCAAAATAAAGCTTTCACTGTATACAGCAGTTTCCCCCCTTCCCTCCCTCCCTGCTCCTCCACAAGGCCC
>JAUBNY010000244.1:3104483-3118228 GCA_032275445.1 Crypturellus soui
GAATGAAAAATGAGCCTGTTTTTCAGCCTGAAATCAAACCCACAGTGACTGATAATCCTTCACTCCAAATGAAGTGCTCCTCAGCGCACGCTGCCACCACAGGCTCTCAGTAACTCACCATCCATCACTGAGAAATTATAAAAATAAGGTCATCATAAACATTTTTTACCAACTCCATTAATGGCAAAGCTCAGATTTGCTCGTAATAAATTTCAACTGCAATATTCAAGCTTAGGCTAGAAAAATCTTCCTGCACAATCCCTGGGAATACATTCCCATCTAAGCCATAAAATCCATGAGTAATCAACTGTTTTACTCTCCCGTTTAATCAATAACACTTCTGCCAATTTTAAGAGCTAAATTGTAGCTCTGGCACCAGCCTTGAGCAACATCAAGATCTGCTTTGCCCCAGGAGCAGACTATCAACTGGACCATGAATTGGTGTCATAATTTTATTTCCAGCCTTATTTATTTATTTTTTTAAAGGTAGGAGCAAAGGAGCCCAAGCCAGCTCTGCATGTACGTGGCTCCTTAGGTCATGCTCTGTTAGTAAAGTGAATGGTCTGAAGAGACATTCAGGGCCAAACCTCACCCCATCCGGGCAGGAAAGGTACCAGTTCTACCCAAAGACTTGAGTCCTGGAAAGCAAAATGGATGCATTGCCTCTTTGCCCTGGCTATATCACAAAATTTCAAAATATCAGAAGGTAAATCACCTTCATCAGATATCTTATGTGTGACACTTTAAATCTAGGTTCAAAGCCTTATAAAAAGCCTTGTTGATCTCATCAAGGCTTTGAAAGGATATTTCCAATTATAAACATTTCTGTCTAAAATCTTTTAAATAAAAGCACTGATCAGTAAGTCCTCAAACTTTATTAGGGCAGAATCTGAACCATGTCCTTATTCTTAGTTTGAAAACACACGTGACAATTCTTTTCTGATTTTTCCATATTTCCTCTATAATCGTTTGCCATGTTCATATGCAAAAACACCCTTGTATTTTACAGTACTTAAATATAGAGATGCAATAGAAAAAGTGGGTATGGCCTGTAAATTCCCTACGTAGTCACAGCCAAATCATACCTTTTCATAAAGTTAAATAATTAAGAGTTATCAGTTTTCAACACAAGACTATTTTTAGAACCAAAAAAATCTCATAAAAACCTTCAGAAAAAACAACTGGCACCACATCAGAGCCTTGCATACATAAGCTCCAAAGACTATAGCAATGCAAAACACTGGATACCACGATATACTTGTGCCATCAGAAACCACACACACACAGGTTTTGCAGTGCAAAGTCCAGTAAAAAATACCAAGTTTGCTCACTTATTAAAAAATATATCCTTGAATTCAAGCATTCATCTCACTCCTAATGTCAAAGTTGTTGTTCTGTCATTTGTAATGAAGTCGCCTAACAAGGGATAAAAGATTATTGACAGGAAAAAAACAACTGCAGTACATTAAAAGCAGATTAAGGTTGTAAGAAAAAAAATGTGGCAGGAAGGAAATTCACAGTTAAGGGGAAGAGGCTCCATATGTCTTCCAACATTGAGATACAATTGGGGGCACTGAGGATGTCATTAAGGAGACACCCCATTGTGTCCTGGAATTAGAAAACATATGGCATGTTTTCCCTAAACTATGGATTTTCTTGATTATCTACCATCAGCATATCATTCCAAAGTATTTTTTTTTTGAAAACAACTTTTAAAGAGGGAAAACAATAACCTGCAGTTACATTTGAAGTAGCTTCCATTTGCAAGCAGCATTATATTGCTTGTTGTATCCTTCAGGCTCGCTAAGCACAGGAAGCGTTTCTAATGCCCAGTACCACAGGGTTCAGGCCACCTTGTAGAAAAACACATCATTTGCCACCATACTGTGGTTGCCCTTAAGCTTAGGGATAACTGAGTTGTACAGAGACTCTGGAGATAAAAACTCAGGCAGCAAAAGGACCACAGCCTATTGGGTTTGCTGTAGCCTTAATGACACAACTCAACTGGAGAAAAAAAACAGAACTTAGAGCAGCATCCGTCTTGCTGACCTAAAACTTTCCTAACTCTTCAAAAAAAAAAATCCAGTCCTGTTAAATACCAATATAATTACTTTTAAAAAGTAACCTGTTCCTTGAAGAGACATGTTTATTAAATCATCATCTGGCCTTTCAGAACTGCATGAGAAGAATTCTCCAAGTCAAGATATGCACAGCAAGTCAAACTCTCAGTTTTGCAATACTGTGAAGTCTCTACAGGGATACCTCTCACTAAAGAGAAACAGGCAATGGTAAAGCAGATATTCACCTGCAGTCCAATGTCACGCATAGGTTGTTTTGAGCATCCTAGATAAGCAGAACTTCTCAAGATGATGTAAAATACAAGAGCCTCACTTATCTTAAAAGGAAAACTTCTCCTATTTGAATTAACAACTCAGATCTTCAACATAGTGACAGAATTGTTAATATCTTTCTGTGCAGAAAAAAAAGTGATGCTGTAAACAGAATTTATGTACACACCACATACATAACAACTTGCCCCACTCTTCCCAGAACCAAAGCAAACAAGATTAGGTTATTATGACACCTGAGGTGAGGTGCTCTCTCATGATTCACCCATGACAAATGGTCTGGACCACCTAATAGAAACATGGGTGTATTTTACATCTGGATCCACTGCACAAGACTGATCACATTAAATAAAATAATGATCATCTGTCCTCAACCAATCATGCTAAAAAGGAACCCACCATTGGCTAGACTGAGAATGCACTTGACAAACACTGCAGGGTTACATCCTCAGCAGATGTGTAAAACTTGCTTCCTCTGTACTAACCTGGTCCAAAAGGCAATCCTATATGAAGAGAAACCTATGGGTCCTGTTTACTCCGTAGATTAATTTATGATTAATTTATGACTGTGACCAAAATAATGACCAAGAGAAAAGCCTTTATACTACCATATCTTTAATAGTATGGTCCCTTTTAAAAGCATTTATTATTATTTTCTACTCATTTTGGCAAAATCTGGTTTCATATATTCTACTAATATTACATTAGTGATCTTTAGTAGCATTTAATTTTTAAGTAAATTAGCGTAATGAGCTACACTAGAAGACTACTCACAAATTCATTAAGATATTTATTTCAATTTAGTAAAATGAATTTGTAATAAGCCTACAAAAAAAAAATCTATTAGCAAAGCCCTCAAATTCCTGGCATGCTTTCATTACTGCTAATAATCTTACTGAAGTTAAAGGTTCATCCTAACAAGAACCGTAAGAGACTGCTTAAGGGATTTGGCCCCACATACACAATTCAGTATTATAACCGAGGTAATAGGTACAGGATAACTTGTGTCAGAGAGACCTGAAACCAGAGGGGAGGCCTCCAAGCAGCACATCAGACCTTCCCAAGGCACCCGCACGTCTGGAGCAACTCACCACCGAAACGCAGGTTGCACTGATACCCTTCTACATCTCATGCCAAGTTGGCTCATGAAAAGGCAGTGTTAGTATAGCCAGAATGATCATATTTGAACCCAATTTGACCTAAATCACTTTTGTGCCTTAGAAAGAGTCAGTGAGCAAGCACCCAGGCATTTCTTTTTTTATCCTCTTCCTCTTTGAAGAGGAGCTGTTGGGGGAGCTGAAGTACAAAGTACATTTTCTACTTGAACTTTCATTCTGGTTCACCACAAGTTCGTTTAGGGTGACTTAAGAAGGTAGTTGAGGTTTTGGTCTGCTTTTTGGTGGTCAAAGGAGGTCCACAAACTTTTTCTAATGTTGCATGCACACACATGCATACTTTACTTGAGAAACGGCAAATGCATCCCACATTTTTCATATTGTTACTTTTTGGAAGCCTTAGACCCAGAAAAGAACTTCCTGAGGGTTTAGATGAAGGACAGTCTCATTAAATTTTTAACTAGCATCCTTCTTCTAAAGTTACTACATATCACATCACTTGCAAAAGCTCAAAAAAAAGTTCTGACTTTAATATTAATGTAATATAACACCTCTCACTTGAGTATGATCCAGCTTTCAGTTACTGATATCTCACAGCCCTATCTGTTCTCTAAATAAAATGATTTTCAAGGCTAAATACAATGTGACACTAATCCATAAACCAAACAGAAATAAAAACACCAAGTTTCCAAACAGACTTTAGATCTTCAATATCAAGAGGGAACAAAAGAAATCAAACACCTGTCCTTTCCTCCTTGGCCAGCACAGGTCTTACTAACAGATAAGCATGAATAAAAATTACTGTTCTGAAAACCCCTGTAACTCTCTGGGAGTTTTGATGTGGATTCACACATTTGAGAAGTCTTCAGGCTCTTGGAAACACTGCATATAATTAGGTGGATTTTAAGCAGCTTAAGCTCCACACCCACAGAATCACTCTCAGCCTTTGCAGCACAGACCACTGCGAGCACCAGATCACACGACAAACCCTCTGGAGGCGGCTATATTGCATTAGAAAAGGAAATCTTATGAGGAGGTAGCCATGAAACACAGCAAAAGAAAGATGTTGCTCACTCAGGTCCCCAAAGCTCTAGAGAAAAGGTAAAAATGTACATTTTAGGTCAAGACAAGACTGATGATAATTGCCCAAAAGTATGTGCAAGGAAGACCTCTCAAGAGGACAAATCATGGCAAAAATAATCTATGATCATTATAATTTGTTCTTCAAGTTTAGAGTTGTAGATCAAACACAAATTAGTCATATAAACTACACACTCATAAGCAGTGTTCACCAAGGCCTTGAACTTTAACCATCCCAGAGTAGTTTCTTTTTCATATTAATCTTGCTCTACTTCTCCTTTACAGGCTCACCTTCCCCAGCTACTACACAACACTCAGACTCTAGAAGGCCCCTTCTCCCCCTTTATATTCTTTTCCTGAGAAGTAGATTGGCATAAAAATGTGTTATTTTCTTAATTATTCTGGAACATCTGGCTTAGGTAATACAAAAACAGTTGATGATAATATAGTAAAGGGCTAAAGTAACATTCCCATTAAAAAAAAAAAAAAAAAGATTTCTAGCAACCATTTCTTTCTCTAAGTTTCTTTAAGCACCTGAAGAAACATAACAGTTTTAACTTTAAAGTGTGAACATCATTGAAGAGTTCAGAAACTTTTTAAAGCATGAAAATCATTGCAGTGTTCAAAAATTCATGGAAGTGGGTAAAATAATTTGATCTTCATCTTTCTACTTTCAGAAGTGATTTCACAAGGTTATGATACAAACCAGCAACTCCAAGCCAATGAGATAGAGAAGTTTGTCTCCTGAGCCCAATCAACGATCTGAAGAGCAACTTCAAAGATATTCATGAGCTGAAGACCCTTACTTACTGAAGTATTCACAGATTTGTTAAGAGGAAAGAAAAAGAACCCAAACTTTTCAGTTAATTTTAATGGAAATTAGGGAAAAAAATGTAAAGATTAAATGAGCTAGTGAAATTTGCCACTTCTGTGGCAAAGTCCAGTCCTTGCAGTCCATTGCACATCCTGAAAGCCCAGAAGCCCTTTAACTCAAAAGTAACTTATAAATTAATAAATATTTCAATTCATAAGTACATAGCTGGTTAAACAAAACACCTTACAAAACCCTGCCCTAGTTTTAATAGTGACAACGGAGGGAAGAAACATGTTTTATCATTTCATGGCCAGTGTAGCTGCAGATAGGAAGGACAGCAGTTTTCTGTTTCCCTTTTAGCTACTGCATGATGACTTTGAGGAGGGACATCCACTGTTTGCAGACAGTTTCTTTCCATGGACACCATGTTCATTGAGGGGCAGAAAATCATGTAAAGAAAGCTGCAGCTACCCCTTGCCGAAGAACCTTCTCATGCTTTACTTATCAAACATAGGATGTCTAGACTACAGGAGAGGTTTCCATTTATCTATACTCCATTAAATTGATTAATTTGTGAGAGCAGATCACACCTTCTGCTGAATTTCCCCAAGTCTTAGCACTCTGACCATCTGTTGGCCTTTTCTTAACTCACTTAACTTTATACATAGCCTCCTTCTAAAATTAATTTCAAAAAAAAAAAAAAAAAAAAAAAAAAAAAAAAAAAAAAAAAAAAAAAAAAAGCCTTAAAAAAAGCTAAAAGCAGCCATCTCTCTGGAAGGCTGCTGCCAGAGTTTGCAGTGAGCTGAAGAGAAATAAGCCCCTGTTGAGAGAAGGTACTTCTGATTACCATGAGGAAATGGCAGCAGTTTCTTTAAATAAGCCACACAAATGCAGACTTACCTGTTTGAAAAATATTATCTCTTCTGACAACATTTGTTCTCACAGACTGAAAACTGGCACTACTGCTGTCTGATTGCTGGATATCATCAGTAACAGGTGCCCACACACGGGCAGAGCTGCAAGTTAACAATTGTGGTGCTTGCTGTCATTTCCAGTAGGACTTTGCCAAAGTACAAGAAAATTACAGAGTTATTCCCCTGGATGAGTACAGTAGAATGGAGATCAGTGCTGCACTTGCACCACAGCTGCGCTCATCAAACTGATGCAAAACATCCACATTGTGCATTTTCCATCCCAGCATTTCTCTTGGTTGCGAGATTAGGATGACCCAGAGCAACGTGTATGCAAATTTTATTCGTCCTTAGTATGCAAATTTTATTCAACCTTAGTATTTTATGAAGACACATATCAGTTTGCCGGCTCAGAGCCCGAGATGCCATTCACCTCTTAAAGCTGAATCAAACTACTCTAATTAAAACACACAGCCCCACCTATTGAACCGGCATCAGTAACCGTAAGCAAACTGATCTCTGACGGATACCTTGTGTTGCCCAGGTCTTAACTCACATTTTAACTCAGGTGAACAGACGATTTGAAATTCAGAAAGTTACTCTTATACTTATTTGAAATTATCCTAAAAGAAGATTCAGTGCCATTTATGCTAGAAGCTATTCTCTAACAAAAAAAGCAAAGACACATAGTCCCCTTGCATCAACTGGTTACATTATGCAAGTCAGACAAAAGCGCAGTAAATCACTGAATTTTATAGCAAAGAAAATACCAAACACATCAAATAAGCTCAAGAAGAGAACAGTAGCTTAAAGCTAATGAAATATTAATAGTGTTATCCAAGAAGTTCAGGAATGAGCAGGGTACCTTTTAGAAAACCCAGGCTCTTAAGAAATAGATTTAATGAACGTATGTAAAGGGTGTTGAGGGCTGCAGATGTGTTGGAGAGTGGCTCTAGGGGCAGGTTTCCCGGTAGTCTTGGGATCACAGAGCAGTGCTGGAGCCAGCGCTGCCTGACGGCCACACGCCGGCAACACGGAGGTGGCATCTCCACTGATGCCTTTGCTGCCAGCATCCCCTTCACCCGACCACCCTACGTCACGGAGCGATTCCAAGGTGCACTGCACTGGGGGTGTGAGGAAGGTGGGATAGTGGTGGGAGGAGAAAGGTACTCTGAAAAATTATAGATACTTTCCATTCCCCTTCTTGGTCAACAATCAGCCTCCTAGTTCTGCTAGGGAAAAAATAATGGCAATCAGTGTTTTCATTTTTTTTTTTTTTGAAGAGAAAAATGGGTTATTTCTTTTCTTACCCGCCTATGTGTTATTCTCTGTTGTGGTTTAATTTGAACACTGCTGCACATTTAAAAATATCTTTTTTCTTACTGGGGAAAAATGTAATTAAATTATTTTTGTATTTGTAGAGCTCCTTTAAAGTATTAAAGAGTAACTTGATCCCCAATGAACTTAAAATTTTAATTCATTTTACCTTATGCTGGCTGTGGAAGAAGTCAAATTCTTAAATGCAATATGACATATGGCTGTTCATTATTTATACATTCTGTAGCAGACTATAAATTTTACTTTGGACATATATCGAAGCACTGAAACCATTTCAGTTGCAAACACATAAATCATAGTTACAGTTATTAGTCTAAATGTAATGCCACCCAGGTTCTAGATCAAAACCTCTAAAATCCATTATAATTGACGTCTGCTGCATAACTTATGTCTGATTTTATTAAAGAAGCTCATTATTATTTATATCTTTGGAACATTATATTCCTAGCTGTGTAACCAGTTAAATATGAAAGATCTGAGGCATAAGGGGGACAACAGTGTACAAAACTATACAAAATGAAGCGGTATTAGAGGACAAAGCATTCCCAAATTACATTATATAATTCCAAGTATGAACTAGCTAGTTATTTGTTTGGGGAAAAAAAAAAAAAAAGTAGTGCTGTGTTCCAGTTAACTTACAGACCAGGCAAAGGGCTGCAAACAAACTGTGTTCCCCAACACGGAGCATTAACCACTGCTTTCCCACAACAGGGTGAGGGGAAATAAGTGTTTTAGATAATTCCTACAGCTTGAAAACACTGAAATGAAACAGAAAGGGCCAAGGGGGCTTTATAGATTTATTAGGAGGCATTTTGCCAATGAGCCCTTTCTTTTGTGCGGTCGGGATGCGTGTCCTGCAAACACGAAGAGGCCCCTCCGCTTTGCTGCCCCCATCGAAGGGCTCAGCCTCCAAGGCAGCACGGGCTGTTCCGGACCACTAAGTCCTCCTCATTCCCTCCCTGCTTTTCCCTTTTGTGTTCAACCAGGGCTTCTACTTAGCTCTAAAACCTAGCCGGAAGAAATCAATGACAAAGCAGCTATGTCAGTTAACTGCCTGCTGAAGACTGGATATTGCCAACTCCAAATTCAAAGTTTAAAAAGGAAGGGGAAAACCGACCCTTAGATGCTTTTAGTGAATGAACAAGTCTCTGAAACAGCATAAACTAGGAATATACCGGTGATAAATACCTGTCCTGTAGGGAGCTAATCTGATCCCAGGCAGGTGCCTAGAGAGTCACTGCCGGCCCAGACTGAGTGGGAATAAAATCACTGCATGACACATTTGCTTGGAACAATAAGGGACTTATCGTCCACCTCAAGCCTGTCAGCATTAACTGTATTTAATATAAATATATTGTGTTTATTTTACCTATATACTGTATTTTTAAATATCATTACCTTTTAACTTCATTTAACCTTCTTCCCATTAGCTCAACAGAAAAACAATCAAGGCAAAGGATATTGCTCTCCCTGTCTTGCGTTAGCTAAGCAATGATACGTAGGAAAAGGTGATAGGAGAGAAGAAAGGCTGTACTTTAATGAGTAGTTGAGCTCGTAACGCAGCTGTGCATTTTAATACCTTCCTTCAGGAACCCATTTTTGCATTTCTTTCATTCCTGGTCTACCAAAAATTAAATACAACTTCTCAAATCGGCACAAACTTCAGGAGCAGAAGAAAGGGAAGAGAAATTAGTTCCACTTGCCTAAAGAATGCAAATCAAGAATTTTTAAACTTTTGTTTTAGATGTAAAATGAAATAGAAAGATGTTGCTAATAAAGCCTCAGACATGTATGAAATGCTAAAAGAAAAATACAATATCAGTTTAATACTAAGACTCTTAAAATTAAATGCACTAAAAGTTAATGTTCTTCCTCTCTGATTAATATCATCATAAAGAGCTCCTTAATGAATATTACAAAATTACAACTTCCCTCTGATTTCAAAAATTGCCCCTTTTCACAAAAAAAAAAAAACCTACTACCAAAGTGCAAATTTTCCACCAATCTCTCTTGTATTTTCCTTTGTCCCCACATGATAAGACTCTTCTGCGATTCAAATAAACTTCACATTTCAGACAAAGTCCAACTGTTGGTGTAAAGCACTGAAGAACTGGTCACCAAGACCTTAAATTTGGATAATTTGCAAATCTCTGTGTGTGTAGGCTAGCAATAATAATAAAAACTCATTAATCATGGAAGGCTGTAGTGCATACAACTGTACAATAGCCCTGCAGCACTGCTTTGCTGTAGGCACAGTATGCTTCATAAACTCAAATTAGTGTGCTGCAAAAGCTAATTGAATGCATGTGTGACACTTTGCCTTAGGATAACATACACCCAGAAGTCAAATGGTCTTATAGCTTTTATTACTTGTTTGAAAACAACTGATATGCTTCTGTGCAGCCCACTGAGTCAGTCTAAATTATCTGAATTTCTGTTTCCCTTTCAGAGTGCCCACATTTTTTCAATGGGTTATTGTCCAAGTTAGAACTTGGTGTGAATTTGCAAATTCAAGGTGCTCACCTTGCCCAGTCCTGCTACTTTACCTCCCTGCACAGGCATTGGAGCTACAAGAGAGCCAAGCAGAAATAAAGTAGTAAAGACAACCTAATTCACCTTCTTTGTACAAGTCCTCACAGTGGACTAGGTAAATGGATTATGGAGATTATCTTTCTTATTTTTTTTCTGTCAAATTAGAAAGGGAGAAGTGTACAGCTGACACACCCAAAAAACTATGACGTAGCTGACAGCCCAATAGATGAGGAATGTTTACTGCTGATGAATGTCCCCAACAACCCAATTTCCAGAAAAAGAAACAGGTGGGCACAAGGTTCTAAGTTCAAAACCTTCCAGCATCTGCATAAATTGCATATGAAGAAGATTTGAATAGATCTGATGTGCCTGCAACTTTTCCAAATACTGGAGGCCCAGGCCAATGTATTCGAAGACAATTTCTGGAGCAAGGATCTATTGGAACTTTTTGCTGAAAGCACCACAACATACAACCATACGAATTTGGCTCTAGCAAGAACCCCAGTAGATAACGTCCTCCCACGTGGCCTTCGTGAGACATCTCCATTAGCCCTAGAAACCCCACTTAAGAGTCTTCTCTGGATGTTCTCTATCACAAAACTAAGCAGAGATGAAACATTCCAAATGGAAAATGGATCCTCTAATGAACATCAAGCTAATCATCCACATCTTGCTGCCCATGAAAATTAAATTGTTGCTGGACAAGCAGATTGCTATGCTTTAGTTGTGATTAGTTAGATTTAGTTTTAAATTTTATACTAATTAAATTCATAACAGGATTGTGAGCCCGTGGAGTGCTTTATTATATTAATTGTAATGTTTACTGATATGACTCTCAAAATTCATTTGCTACAGTGAAACTTTTACTTGGCATAATAGCATTAGGCTCCTGTTTTACAGCCTACTGCAAGCCAAAAGGATGAAAACATACTAAAGCTTACATCTCTTCTCCTTAAGAAAGTTCACCATAAGCAGCTTGCAAAATCCCAAGTCTCATGTGTTTGTGTGTCCATCTGATTTTGGTATACCAAATAACCTTACTGTAAACAGTCATTTTTAACTGCTGCAAAGAGATTTTTTTTAATGAAGGAAAAAAAAAGTTGTCTTCTAGTTTTGAGCCCCTGTTTGTGCAATCCATATTGCATTCAGTTGTGAGGATCTTTGAAGACAGATACATGTCTTGTACATAGTTCTTTAGTTATTTATTTTAGTTCTTTAGTGATTTTTCAAGGACAATTCCCTGCCCAGTGTTTTTAGTGTAGCTTTGATAGTTCTTTGATTTATTTTATTTTTATTGTTTTTAAGAAACTTAGAAGACACCATATCCAGTATTTTAAGGCATTTCAAATACTGATAATCTTAGGAGAACACAGAAACTATTATCCAGAACACTTTAATAATGATTAAAAACCATGCAGTTACCTCTAACTCGGCAGTTACCTAGGAGTCACAACAAATTAGATCTGAACCTAAGAAACTGGGAACATTTTGTTTTCATTTCAGAAATGATATTAAATTATATTTTCAGAAGCTAACAGAGCATCTGTTAATAATAATAATTTCTAACCTGCAGCTACAAAGGCTGAGGAGGACAGTCAATAAGCGTGTGTATCTCAGAGTGGCCAGAACTATATTATTCTCCAATACTCCTCTAACGGAAAAGGATGCCGTCAAACTAGAACGTATTTTTTCCCCTCTATCATGACAGGCTTGCTCAGTTCCTTGGTTAAATCCAATTATGGCTATTTAAACCCTCCAGATGCAACACAGCATATCACAGTCAAGTTCACTTTCTTATGGATAATCAAAATTTGAACTAATTCCACACTGTTTGTTTATGGTTGTTCACTAGAGCTATCCATAAAAAAAGATACAATATGACTTCAAAACTACCTTGATCTGGTAATGTCAACAACAAACTGCTTTAGACCGCTCATACACCCAGGTACTCTTAATCCCTGCTCGTCAAGGACATTTAGCTTCTGAATGTGAATAACGGGGCTGCATTTTAAATTAGTGTTTTCCATTTTGATCCCTACCACTAAATCTGGAACTTGTGGAAGGTCTTTTCTCTAAAAAGTGACTTTGTACACTGTTTTTTATTTTCGTGATGTTCAATCTGTCTTCAGCTACCATGCATAAGTGTAGGAAATTGTGTTAATTTGGCAGTTATTAATTTGTTCAATGTTTTCTCAACTCTTCCTGGTAAATAACTGGATCTGTGAGTCATTTTAAAAGGTAGATATCTTGCTGTTCCTTAGAAGAGTATCATGAAGAAGAGGAAACCACAATTCAGTTTAAGAAAGGCTCCAGCTTGGCTTTCTACAGCGGGAGCTGTTGCCCCAATTGTACTAGCTAGTATCTTCCAAGGTGAATGCACACCTTAAAGGTTATCTGGATTATATTACTTGCCTAAGTATCAGCTTTTCAACCTACTTTGATAAAAACATTTGGCATTTTTTTCCCCCTCTGTCACCTAATTCACTAATTTTAAAATTACAATAATTTTTTTGCAATACAATATTACCCCTTGAAATAACAAATAATACACTTCCCTCTTTTCCAGTTCATTTGGAAAGTGCTGGAATATTTCTAGAACAAGTGATATATTCTGCCATTAATCTGTACTACTACAATTAATGACAAAGAAATTTTAATTCTTTTAGCATTCAATTTATAATGTTGCCAAATGCTCTCAACTGTTATAATCTTAAAGTGATGTGCTTATTAAGATGAATTTTGCATTGTCACTCCTACACCTGCCTTTAAGTAATAGTATTTTTCCACCCAAGAAGTGATTTTGTAGACAGAGGAGTGCATTTTTAGTAGGTGTTTGCTTCTAAAATAACAGATTTATACATTTCAGGCGATATATTGTAAGAGATGGTCTGTTGACAAAGAATAACTCTACAAAACTTGTCAGATCCACACAAAATGAATTTCCTCTTTAAATAAGTGGGAAGGAAGAAAATTTATCATTGCTTTACTCTGTGTATAACATGAAAGGCAACAGCGAATGTATGAGTGTTTTCCCTCAGAAATGGATTTTCATCAGAGGCGAACTACTAATGTATTTTAGAGGTCAGACATCCTTTCAAGTGCTGCCTCTGCAGAGGAGCAGTGCTCGCTGCACAGCCTCGTTATCCAAATCCAGCACCCCCTGCTCGCCCTTTCAGTAACCACCACTGTCAATCTGCATAAACTGGTTAAAAAAAACTTCATCAACATTAACTTCTGCCAAAATACGCTACCTCAAAGTAACTTCCATGTCGCATGGAGATACAGTTATTTTAACAGTTTTGTCATAAGAAAGGGAGGAATAAGGAGAAGCCAAATGTCTGTAGCCCACAGGCCATGACCCAGCTATATAGCAAGGATGGGAGAGGATACAGATATGCCACATATACCAGTAGCAATGGTAAACTAATGATGAAAACAGATTTTACAACAATAAACGTAGCTCTCTTCAGGGCTTTCATCTTGGTTTACCTCTTACCTTGTTGAAAGTTGAACTTCTAGCATCAACACTTCTGAATTGGATTAAATGTCTCCTTAAAGTCCTCAGCACTGGAACCACAGTTTTTCCTCACACTGTCCCCTCCACCTC
>JAUBNY010000244.1:3125505-3138883 GCA_032275445.1 Crypturellus soui
TCTTGACTTGCAAAGTCAGCCTGGAGTTAATTTGCAGATTTGAAAAGGCAAAAATGGGCAAATCTACTACAGAAAGAGCAGCACTGTATGATAAAAGCAAAGAATATCGCATTCGATATTCTCCAGTTCTCCTTTCATGGCTTTTACCTGTAGATTCCAGGATGCTAGTGATAGTCCAAGTGCTCTACCCTTGGCGCAGGAGAAGCCCAAGGGACCAACTCCCACAGACATGGAAAGTTAGCTAGACATGTGCAAGTGTATCAAAACATACTACTGCAGCTTGTCTTACCTAAGCTGTAGGCCAAAGGAGTGGCAAGCTGTCAACTACCAGCCTGATGACTGCATTTGTAATGAAAATATGTGCCCTTTCCATGCCTCTTCCATCGTAAAGCAGCATGCAAGTACCTGCTAGAGAACAGCACACTCGGCAGAAGCATAACTAGTAAGAGAAATAAAATTAAAAAACAGAAGTGAAGTGATTTCATTAAATAATGACTAGGTGAAAAGGGCAATCAACAAGCAAGCAATGGAGGCGGGGTGGGATTCTGATTCAGTAAGTAAAGCCCATCAAAAAATCTTAGTGTAGCCCTTTTCTCAAGTCTTCTGCCACTTGTCATGAAAGCACTGAAACATATCATCCTTCATCTTGATTGAAGCTAGTCTTTTTTCCTCCTGACGTTAAGGCTGTTCTGTTATCTGTTACTATGTCATATATATTCCTGCAAATATACTGTCAAAAAGACATATTTGCAGGTTGACAGCTAAGATATTAAAAAGCAATTCCAGCTACAGCTGGCCAAATCTTTGATTACCTCCTCAGTAAACACAGGGCATCATCACTGACACCTGGTGATTTCAGACAACATACAGCACAACTTGCAAGTCACTGCTGGGTGTTACACTATGCAAAGAGGTAGCATAAGCAGCCCTAAGGCACCTTTAACCAGACTTAAACAGAGGAAAGTGTAAA
The DNA here is from genome assembly GCA_032275445.1 of Crypturellus soui. Taxonomy (NCBI): domain Eukaryota; kingdom Metazoa; phylum Chordata; class Aves; order Tinamiformes; family Tinamidae; genus Crypturellus; species Crypturellus soui. The sequence goes on from JAUBNY010000244.1 coordinate 3,126,476, forward strand.
AATCCATTGAATTAGAGACACCCATTTATTCAGGCTTACAGACTCTCTCAATTGTACTCCTCTTTCAAACTGAAAAGATTGAAATACCATCAGACAGTTGCTTTGCTAAATCTGGATGGAATGGGATATCATTTGGGGGCTCCATAATGTTCTAATACTTTAGAAAGGTTGGCTGAAAAAACAGTACACAAAAAGAAATGACAATTACTTCTCCTGTAAAAGGAATGCATAATACAGACAAACGGAGGTTGCAGGAGAATTGCCAATTATGCTTGGCCTGGTTCAAAAGGTTAATGATGAAATATATCGGTGGCTTATTTCAAGAAGAAAACTAGCAGTAGGGCAAAATTATTCATTGTGAATGGAGTAAAAATGTTTCCTTTGGACCTTCATTAGCTGTTGCTAACATCAAGTACTGTAAAGTGCTTCCTGCTGTTGAAACATGTATGCTTAATCTTCTAAATTAATTTCAAATGTCTTCAGACAGAAGGTACTATTTTTTTTCCTCTTTATCTCCTAGTCATCCATCTAACGATGTAAACAGAAGTGAAGGATGTAGAAGTGATATTTATTTCATTAATACAATAATACTTCGTGGCTAGACCAGGTCAGGGAAATATTTGCAAGTAAAACTTGATTTGCCCTATGGGTTACTTTGAGAAAAGGCAGTTGAAAATTATTTACATGACTTTGGATAAAACAACTCCCAGCAGATGAATTGTTAGAAAATAATTTGCAGCATTATGGAAAAGTTGGTGTTTCACCAGGCCGAGAGCAAAGAAATCAGAACAAAAACGACAGCTGAAAATACTTCTCCTTTCTGGAGAGCACAAGAAATCTATAAAGTATTTTCAGAAGCCAGACTAACCTGACCTTGCGGATTCCCCAGAATATAAAACATGGGCACAGTATGAAATTCACAGCCTCTAGAGGAAAAGCAAACCCAAGGTAAGAACCAGTTAAACACGCAGCCTGCTTAGGGTGCTGCTGTGCTTCTTGGTTCTGCAGCTCCTTGTGTTAAGAGGGGTCTGGTTGGAGCGTGGGGACACGAGGCACATGCAAACCCTTGTGTCCCAGCTCTGCTAATCCAGCTATCAAGGGCAAAACTCAGCCCAAAGGTAGGAGAGCTGTAGAATCCATAGAGATCAGGCACAAAAGTCACTGGCAAAAGATAGAACTTCGGTAGATAAATAAAAAACAAAAGACCAGAGCACTCAAATGGAATAATTATGCTGAAAAACTCCCCTAAACCGATTTCTTCCCACCCCCCACACCCGAAAAACATGTATTTTGCTCTTCCCGTTCGGTCTGAAAAAAGTGCTATAGAAATAAGAACTTGAAATGCTCTGAAGTGCCATCCATTCACATAGATTAGATTCTGTTAAAACTAAAGGGAATTATAAACAAACGTCTTTGTATCTTGATAGAATTTTTCCTTTGGGGAAAAGAGATGGTATTATACTATTACTGTCATGTAACATTTGCAGCGCTCTCACATTAGGAGCTTCCTCAGGGCAAGCTTAAAGGAGCAAAGGAGGAGGCACCTGTGAATGAGTCACTGCCAGGAAAGGCACGAACCTGTGTTTGTAAGGCTCAGGAGGTTTTAGACAGCTTTTCTCATGCTGCCAGTTTTGTGAACCTGATAACACCTGATAACAGAAGTCTTTAAAGGGTCTTTTTGCTGAGTCTGTGTCCCAAAAGCAATTAAACACCAAGTTTATTTTTTTCCTCCAACATTCAAGCTGGAAAATTAAAGAACTGTAGCTATTTCTTAAAGACTTTGGCTTCTAGTAGGTGTCTGAAGATGAACTGCTCAAAGATAATCAGCAACTTCATATCTACATTGAGATTTCTAAAACAAAGCATCACTTTATGCCAGCTGCCCTGCATACCTCCTCCTTGTCCCTTTTAAACTTCTCTTACAGTCCCAGATAATGTTTCGACTGCTTTCAAAAACTCTACATGCGTAGCCAGACTAGTGCAGCAAAATATTATCTTTCTTTGTCATGCATCATGGCCAGGACAAAAGATTCAATCAAAAAATCTCACTGACTAACATCAAAAACCAGTAGCATGATCTCAACCGTGTCAAAATTCAGGTACTGACACAGATGGGAGAGCAAACTCCAAAAAGAAGCTTGACACAAGATGTGCCCAAAACATTAACATTAACATTAAGATTTAACATGAACAGTGCAACAAATAAAGCCATTCAAGTTTAATATTAAAAATTATTTTCCAAATAAGATGCTTAAAGAATTCAGTACCACTTTTCACTGATAAATTACCGCAATTCCAAAGAGCATCATTTGGGAATGAACTGAGATTTGCTCCAGGTCATACCACCACCTTGGAATATTTCATAGGTGATAATGCTTCATCTGATCAGAAGAAAACACTACTGCTCACTTTGACCTGTCAGCCCGATTGACATCAAAGCTGTCAAGAAAAAATAGGAAAGGCTGAACAGGAAGGCAGAGGACAAATATTAAGTAACAAGAAGAGAAGACTCAGAAAGAAAATACCTTGCCATAATGGACCTCTCTGCTTAGGTTATGAACTCACATTACAGTCTCATGAGAGGTTAGCAATAAATACCTGTTAACCTCATACAGAAATGAGGCAAAGTAGGGACAGTTCGTATTAATTACTAAAATAGCACATGCTGATGCAAAAATAAAGACTGTTCAGCAGTTGAAGCATGATAATGAATACAGATGTGGAGAGGCTTGGTGTGCTGAGTGCCCAAGTGTGCTAGTTTATTTAGATGACCTTGGAAAGACACTTGACCTCACCGTTCCAGAGACCCAGACAGATCTTCATAGGGATTTATGGGATTAAAATGTTAATAAAGGTTGAAGATTGCAAAATAGGAAGGAGGAACTAGTCGGAGGGAAAGTATTGGGGAAGAAATTACTGATAGGCTAAGAGATGCCCTTTTCCAGGATTGGTCACTGAGTTGCTGTCACACGGGCAGAGACGTGTGCCGGTCCTCATGCCCAGCTCGTGTACTGCGACGTAAGGCTGTATAAATACCCTAGCTCTGGGAGTAATAAACACCTTTGGCCAAAGACCACTGGCCGCTGCTCCATTAATTACCTATAGACCTTGAAATAAAATTTATAATCCTAGATACATGGCAGTCTGCCTATGCCTACTATAAATCCATCTTTTTCTGGGTGCCATCTTCATATGTATCAAATGTGCTTTGCAGAGGCAGTTATGGTAAATGTGTGGATCGATTTCATGATGCAAGCATTCCACATAGCCAACCACAGTGGCACACAGAAAGCCGTATCAATGGCAAGGGCTGGGAGTCCAAAAACAAAACAAAACAAAAAACAAAACACCCACAAAACACTAAAACATTTTGGTCTTTTTTACTGGCAGAAACACAACAGCCCCAGGAATCCCTGTTTACTCATATTGAAGAATTCACTTAAGAATCACAGGGAACTCAATAAAACAGGTGCTAGAGGAAAGCAGGCGCCAAAGGAAGGCAAGAATATTTTGAATATTGCTTAGTACATGCAGATTGTGCAAAGCAGCTTTTGTTTCTGGGGCACCGGAGTCGAGGCTTCCTGTGAACAGTACTCCAAGGTGCAACCCTGTTCTGCACACAGGTTGCCAAAAGCAGAGCTGATGAACTACTGCAAGGCATGGGACAGCCACCAGGAATCACGTGCATCATCATTTGCAGTTCTGTGGTGGGAGAGACCCAAGCAGAATCAGGGCTCACGCTGAACCCCAGACTTGAGGCCACAAGAACCGGGCGCAGCAGCTGCACGAGCTGCTGCTGCTCGCGAAACAGCTCGCACGGCGCCCAGTTACCTGGGTCCTCGTGATTCATTGCCTAATTATGCAGGTTAATTTTAACTGCGCTGCTCCAGCTGCTCGAGAGAAAACAACAGTGGCATATTCAAGGCACAGGGAAGGAAGGGGGAAGGAAAGAAGGAAACCTATCCATACTACAAAATTATTATATGAAATCATGAGTGCTAAGGACCCAGGAAAATAGGCCAAGTTCACAATAGAAAATCTGGTTTTCAGAATTGAGATGTAACCTATAACACATATTTGGCTCAATAATTATGCTTAAACAACAGATATGTTTTTAGAAATAAGAGTTATTCCATCTGTGTTTATGTGTTTTCTAAGGGAGCTTTACTGAAAATAAACCTAGCCCTCTTCACACTGCTCCAGGAGAGCACATTGATCAAAATTACTTCGGAACCAGTTTGATTTAGGTCTAATAAGGTCTTTTCAAGTGCATGGGCATAGAATGAACTTCAGTTTTGTGAAGGTAATGTTCTATTGCAACATGTCATCTTAACTTTTTATTTTAAATTAGTTTTAGCTGAAAACAGAACACTGGAAAATACATCCTTCCTCCTCCAAACTAACGTCAGGACATTCTTCTCTAGACTTATAACTAAAAATTATCTTAAAGATAAACAAGTTAAACAGCCATTTAGAGTATAAAAAGATGAAAGATTAAGCAATCTTTTTTGAGGATCAGCAAATACTTAAAAGCACAACAGATTAATTATTCCTCTTATCTTGTTTGATTTCCCAAGAAAACTAAAGGAATCCTTACTGAGGGAATACCACTGTGACAGTCAATGTTGAAATTGAATGCATCGATGCATCACCAATTTTAGTCCTTATATTTAGAAGCTCTGGATGCAAAACACTCCACTGCTTCCTTTGGGTAATTTCCCACACTGAATAGTCTGTATTAGATGTAACAAATCTTTAAATTGTTAAAATACCTTAGCTGATAGGCACAGAAAGAGATATGAATAAAGCACCACAGTTTCAATATCTTTTATCTTTTTCAGAACCAGACTTACTATACAAATATATGATCATCTAATATATTTTACACTTTTTAGCAGCACCCTATATTCTAATAATAGTTATTTACATAATTATTCTTTCTGCAGGGAAAATATGGCACACTATGAAAAACACATGCAGGAAAGTCATTAGACAATTACTCACACAATACTCTGGAGCCACATCCACTAACAGGGCAAATAAGTAACCTCTCCAGTACACTTCTGAGAGGGAAGGATATGTGGAAGGATATCAGTTCTACAATCAAATTTCCCTTGGTATAGGGGCAGCCACCAAGTTTCAGAGAATTTACATGTTCTTATCAAATAAACACATCCACTTTACATAGCCATGACAAGCACCACTCTCCCTTTGCTAGGTGTTTTTTCCCACCCTCTGGAACACATTTCTTATGGATATATTCTGCAGCGAGCCCAAGCACACGCTCCAGACCTCAACCATTCACACTTTGCAGGAGACTTCAGACTCAGAAAGGTGATCCTTATGCGAACAGTCCAAGTTCTGTTGGAACAGAAAACAGTATCCGTTCCATATTTTCGTCCTCTTGATCCTGAACATCTTTATCTTTTTGAGATGGAAATAACATTTTCAGAAGCACGCACATGCCTTGTACTGTGCAAGGTGCATCAAGGCACAGGCCTACACCACACTGTGCCCTTTGCAATCACTCCATTTCTGAACACTCCTCCTTTCCAATAACCTTACTTAAACATCTATAGCTATGTCTTATGCAGACAACTGATGCTAAGAGCCTCCCAGTGCCATAATCCCCCCCAAAAGCCAAGAAACAGCTACTGCCTTCCAGTTTTGGGGCACATCACTGGTTAAACATGCCCCATATGCCGGGCACCAAGTGCCCTGCAGACAAACCTGGTGGTCAGGACATCAGACCCAGATCTCCCGTCTCCACAACCTCATCTTCTCGTGGTCTTATAACAGCCTTTCCTCCTTTTTAATTTAAGCCAAAACTGCTTTTCACAGTGTGTCAATAACCCTAGGGCCCCAGCCTCTCCCCAGACAGTGACCCCGACACTTGTTAGACGGGCTCCTAAATTGAGGAGCGACCCTGGGGAAGCGGAGAGCTGCTCTTCCACCTGTTTGTTAAACCCAGGGGCAAACGCGCCCCTGGCTGCCGCGTGAGCACAGCGCTCAGCTTTAAATAAACGCCGCTGCTGCAGCTCGTAGCTAAACAGCATTGCCCCGAGCCAGCAGGTTTTGATACAGCTTTGTATGTTCCTTTCAGTTATTTGCCCCCTAGTTGTGCTTGTTTTCTTTTGAAGAATAATTAAGATTTAATGGCATATTTTCACTTTTTTTTTCTGCCTGCTTTCTTGCTGCCTACTGTGCTGATCACTTGTGTCTGATCCTGGTCATTACAAGAACTGTACAGTAATTGCCTTTCTGGTGACTCGTTAATGAAGGTCCCCAGAGAGCTGAGAAGCTGTTCTTTTGAAGTTCATCATGTTTGCTGTTGGCCTTCTAGTTTAATCTATACATTCAGGACACCTGATTCAATTATTGGACACTCCTTTTTTCTGAGGATATGGACACCTTGTAAACAAGGTCCTTTATCTCAGCTAACAACATGACTTACTGCTGATAAATCAAAGTATTTTTCAGACCAGACAGACTGTTTTCATCTTTGAAAAGTCAAAACGGTTCAGAAGAAAACCAAAACCTTTTGACACAAACATGTGTTTTGGATCATGGAATTAGCTCTGAAATACAGGACTTCAGACATCTGAAATTCAGCAGCATGTTCTAATGAAGAGCTCTGATTCATGAAAACAGTTTCCATGAAAGTGGTATTTTTCAACTCTTAAAAGTTGATTTTATTTTATAACTGAGTTTTGAAAGAAAAACAAAATGCACTGCATAATTTGGTGTGAAAAAAAATATTGAATAGGGTTACAAATTACCATGAAGTTTGGCATCGGGCCAATCTAGAGCTTGCTGCTATTTAGTTCCCAGCTTCTAATCTGCTCTCACAGGCAGGCAGATGATCCAAGGTTTATTCCTTACCTCGTCCACTGCCAATCAGGCACAAGGACCCCCTGTTCCCAGGCACTGCTTTTGGGCTCCTGGGACTTAAAGCGCCCACCAACATTAACCTCAAGTGTCTCCCAAGCACCACCTGCTCACTGTCTTTTTGAGAGACCTATCCGTATATCACCAGAGACTTCCCAAACCCTTCTCCACCGCATTCTGCTCTTGACAAATGGACCTGCCAGCTGCAAGCCCTTTTCAATAGGACATTCCCGCTGCCGCGGCACTGGAAACAGGCCGGATCGGCTCAATTAGGCCTGTTTTGTTTGCTCGCATGGTAAGCGGCAGCACACGGAGGGGCAGGGGAGCGTTTTGCTTTTGGTGAAGGGCACGCGGAAGGAGATTAACTGCTTTGTTTTCCTATCGGTGTAATTTACGGTGCTGTTTTTCTGTGGTCATGCTTCCTTCCAAGGCAGCTATCAACCTGCATGGGGGGGTCCATTATTTATATGTGTGAGCCTCGCACAGTTCTCTCAGTTGTCTAAATGTAATTTAGGAGGAAAGGAAATGGCTCCGTGCAGAAAGGGATGGCCCGGAGCAAGGTGTCAGCGCGTGGGACAGGACAGGGCTATGCGTGATGCTGGCATGAGCTCTATGAGCCCAGTTCGCGGTGGGATCTCCTCATGCATCCTCAGTAAAGAGATCAATGGAAAAGAAGTATCTCTCTCTAGCCAAGGAAAAGGGTGTTCCTTGGAATTTGAGGGGTTATGTGTGAACACACACAGTTATTAAAACATCACACAAAGAGATCAAGTGGCAGAAGGTAAGGACAAGCTCTGTTTATAAGCATTTATAAGCAGATACAGACCTTGGCAGCTCCCCAGGTAGCTTAATTAGTCCATCCCCTCTCCTTCCCCCTGCCCCAACAAGTCACAACATGAGAGCTTCTTGGGCATCACCTGCTACCACCTCTACTACTAAATACCTGCACACAACCAGATATTTTGCAAAGCCCCCCTTCTAACCATTCCTGTCAAAGCAACACATGAAAGTGGGTTCAGAAACTCACATAGAGCTCTGCTTTGTACCAACATGCTGCTGTCACAGACATTGCTGTTTGTAGGAATGAGAACTCCAAAATTTCTTTCCCAAAATTGTGCAAGAAATCAGGGACATTGCAGTAATACAAATGAAAGTGACACAAGTTTAACACAATTTGTTTTGCAAATAAAGTGGGGATGACCTGGTAGATCAAAGCAACACCCACATTTCCTCTTGGTGGATGAATGTAAAGCAACAGCTAATAATGGCATGCCAGAAATTGGGCAGTCATATATAACATCTTTGGTCTTTATGTGTAGTCACAAATCAACAGTGAGTCTAGGTATAACTTTAGTTACACATTTCAGAATCTCTCTCCCTGTTGATATGGTGTTTCCTACCTCTCCAAATTCAGTCACCAAACTGAAGAGATGCTCAATGCAAGGGCATGGGAGCAGCAGAACGTTCCTGGCTTTGTAGATTTCAGCAAAGAAGCATTATCCATGTTACTGCAGCTGCAAGTCCTCCTTCAAAAATGTTCAAATTTAAACTTCATTTAAGAAAAAAAATTCATTCTATCTAAGATTTGATACTGTTCCCTACACAATTAAAAAAAAAAAAATCAAAATACACATCCAAGACATATTGTCATTAAATTGTGTTATTGGTGTATTTTGCTCAAATCAAACCAATAGCAAATCTTATCCTCTTAGATCAGGCTATATATAACAAAGCAGTGAGAGAAAAAAAAAAAGAACACACAGCCCTTAGGTTTCTTTCAGACAGGTTTAGTAACAAAAGATCCATTTGCCACATGCAATTACACTGTATGTTTCCACAGATCATTTCAGTAGCAGGTTGATGGATTTTTTTTTTTTTTTTTTTTTTTTTTTTTTTTTTTTTACACATCAGTATAATAATTTGTCCTTTTAAGCAGTTTTAATGAACTGCCACTCTCATGCACTCACCTTTTCACGTGCATTTATGTGCAAAGATGGAGAAGTGTTTGGAGTTTTACTTAACATTTGATTCAAATAGGCAATAATATAAAGACAGAATTACTAGGGCATCAGGAACCTATTAAATGAGCCAGAAGAATCTGGCAGCGTGTAATGCACACATGTGACTAAGAGCTCCTCACTGATAGGTTCTCCTTCCCTCCTCCCTTTTATAACTATATTAGAGAAGTTATATCAATTAAGACACTAGGTCTGAAATATAGAAATACTTCATTTTTCAAGGAAAGAATAAATAAGAAAGCTCTGTCTCACTCAGGATGACATCCTGATGTCCCTCGGTTTGAGGGACACATTAAGTTTAAACAGCCCGAAAGATTTCACTTTTCTTGACAGTACTTTCCAAAGGCAAGCTTTAAACTGGTAATTACCAATATAAATTCAGTTTTAACCTTATGATTCCCATACACTGTCTTGCACATTTAAAGCCAGAAATACTACCGGCCTTTACCACAAAGGCCGCAGATAATTTGTGCACATATACAACACTCTTTGGATGCATGGCTACTCCAATATGTGGAGGTTAAAAATTCATCCATATGATAGGTCTGTTTCCTGCAACTCCTCACAAAGCAAGTCCCCTTGCAGCCAGCTACTTAGTTGCGAAGAGTTTGCAGTATTGGACCCGATTTAGCAATGCTTCCACAGCAGTACGAAAATGCAGAGCTCTCTGAACAAGAAGCATCATTATCATCATCACCTAAAAGAAAGATTTTTGGACTGGTCATATATCTGAAAACAATGTCTTTTTCTTAAGATATTACTGGATCTGATATCTGGGTCATAATGGAATCTAGATTAAAAAAAGGCAAGTAATTCCATAAAGAAGCCGTACCACATGAAAGACAATATACATCTTGACTCTAGGTGCTTTCTCTTTCTTAGTTTAGAATACAATAATACATATTTTGATCAAATCCTAAATCATCTCTCTTGTAGCCTTTAGCACAGCAAATTCCATTATGATTCAAGGAGGTCTTATTACCACAGTAAAAAAAGCACAGTAATTCAGAGACTTTCCAAAGGCAGCAGTATAACATTGTTGGTGGTGGAGTGCATATTGTTAAGCAGCTCAAAGACCTTCCCATGTGGGACTTCAGTAACCTCAGCTTACTTTACAGCTTGATTTTCCTACCAGACATCACAAAGATACCTGGAAAATGCAGCCATTTGCCAGTCAAGACGACCAAAAGTGCCTGGAAGGTGCTGTGCGATTCCAGCTGCTCTCATTTTTAACCTGAGCAGAAACCAACCGGGAGAAGCAAGTGTTCCCATTCCCTAGGCAGAACAAATGAATAAATCCTCCCAGTTACTCTTGTTCCTCACCACCTCTCACACCCTGGCAAAATACACCTGGCTGAGCAAACCAAGGCTTTCACCTCCTCTTGTCTCCACCACAGGAGATGGCGGGTTACTTCTTTCCACTGTGCATGTGGACATTGGGATAAGCCAAGCCAAAGACGATGTGCAGCCATTACCTATAGTCAGACAGGTTTTAACAGCTCTTGTTCTTAGCATACAGCACTGAGCAGGGATGACGGCAGTGGCCTCTCACAAGTATCACCTCATAACAGGACAAACCCACCCAACTGAAACATCACAAGAACACCCTTAACTGCAACCACAACTCATCCTGCTATTCTTTAATCTTGTATTTGCCATTAAACACAAACAAGCAAGACACTATAATCCACATAAATCCCAGGACTCCTCCACTAATTCTTTGTTCTCACAAAGGATTACATCAGTTTGAATTTCTCATTAAACATTTGAAATCCATGCAATTGTATGTGATGCCACCAAGCAGCACTTGCTGCAGGACAAGCCATTGGCCACCACAGGACCCAAGTCACCTTATCAGTCTCTGTTTTTTTAAGATTTCCAAAATGCGTCAGCTCTAGGACTACAAACATCAGTCTGGCAGGAAGTCCAGGAAACAGAACATGATCTGCCAAAAACATCTCTACTAAGTTCACCCCTTTAATCATTAATCACAAGAAGCTGAAGATCTGTAAAGGCAGGTTTAGTTGAGGGACATTTGTTTGTAGCAATTCAATTTGTTTATTCCACCAAGATCACTTCAGAGACACCTCAGTTTTGCTATAAATTAAACATTTCTATCCCTTTCATCCTTACAGTATTCTACATCTAACGAGACTGACATTAAGTAGGCTAAAAGAAAAAAAACCCACACACCTAAAAACAAACACAGCATTTTTGTGCCTAATGAACAATACCCATCTACTGACTCTCATATCATTAAAGCAGTACTGCCATCTAAATTAATAGATATTGCAATTAAAATTAAGTAATAAGAAGCTGAAAACTGCTTCTGGTGGCTTCTCATTTAAAAAGGGGATGAAAACAAGAGCAAATCACTTGGAAAGTATACATCAAGGTTATGGTATGTAATTTGGTAGAACTGAAAATTTATTCACTAAAATTGCAGAGTGAGATTATCCTGTGAAAACATCAAAAATCAAATTTGGAGGTAAAACTAAAGTTGACAATTTATTGATTAAAGACTGCACAGTTTGACAGCCAATTTGCCTAAATATTCAATAGGTTTTATTGTTAACTTGTTCTCAAACCCACTCAATTTTCTTCAAGTAACTATCCCAGCTCAAAAACACAACTGCAGTCTCTTCATTAAGACCCTAGGTTAGCTTACCCCATAGATTTTTGTTTCTCTGAAAACAGGGATTTTGGAGAGCTCTTTGATCATCTGGCACTCAGGCCTCCACCGCTTTAAGCGTGGAGACCTCCATGTATAAATGCAGGACTATAAACTCTATCACATCCTTCTGACCAAGTCACAGCAGGCGTCGTTAACCTCCACAGGGCAACAGTTGCCCACATGGCCTGTCCTCTATTTTCCCCCCATACTTTGCAGCTGCACACAAGGAAGGGAAAAAGTACTAAGCAGAGCTTCAAATTCACTCCATTGCACAACACATGCATTAAACCATCCCAAAACATTGCTCGTATACTCATATACTGCCCATGAAATTCGCACCTGTGCCAGAGCAGCTCATATTAAACACTTAATAATCCTGCAGTAACAAGTTAGTGTTGAAATCAAGTGTGATTAAAATATGAGATTACAATATGAACAGAATCACTGTAGCCTGCCATTACCCCAGGTGTTTTGAGTGCAGTGCAAATAAGGGGTCACACATAACGAGAAAGGAGATTTGACTGAGTGGAAGCACAGCAGAGCAACCCTTGTGCCACCAAACACCGTCACGGCACTGCACAGGGAAGACCTTAAAATTAAGGTAAAGCTACAGCATTCATGCAGTGGAGCAAGAAGTTATATCAAAATATTGAGCCTCATCCACAGCTGTCATTCCCAAAATAGAGTTGTGGAAGATAAAACTTATTCTTAGCCACTTTTAAGCTTCCCTTTCACCACTGAATTCAGCTCTCAGGAGAGAGATGCAAGTCAAAAGGAGGAGGGTCTCAGGACAAGTTGATAGTTTGCTTTGGTTTCACCGTGTGCCCT
>JAUBNY010000244.1:3146746-3162515 GCA_032275445.1 Crypturellus soui
TTGGGCTCTGCCACTCATCTTGAGAAAGAAAAACAACAGCTTGGCTGGTCAGTAGCAAGTCTGCTGCTTCTGTGAGGCCTTCAGGAAAGAAGGCAGCTACAAACATCATCTTAATCATTAAACCTTGCCAGGTTTAATTCACTGGCATTACTGTGTTCAATCCTTCATCAAAATTACCACTGTAGTCTGTACTCTTCAGAAACATCTAATTCGCTGTCACTTCATCAGAAACCCTCCCTGCACCTCAAGCTTCAAACTGGGTGTCTGTCCAAAGGCAATCTGGTTTGGGGTCTGGAATTCCACAAAGGCTGACAGAGCCACAGCAATGCCTTAGTCTGCACATCAACTCAACAACCGCTTGTCTCTCTGTTTTAAGATAAAACTGTTTACAAAACCTCTATCTGATCCAAATCTGTCAAGACATGTTATATGTATGACCAAAGCAGGTGGCAGTAAACATCAACATTAAGAACCTTACATATTACCTTTGTAATATTTAAGATCCCTCAAAGACCATAACTTTGCACTGTGCTAGATGTTGCAATGTCTTTACAAACCAGAACTTGCAACTGGTCCAAACTTCATTATAGGAGGAAAAATGTCTGCTTTTATTTCATTCATTGTAACCTTTTCTAAACAGTCTTCTTAAATTACCTACCTGCACAATTATCTTGTCTATGCACAGTGCCCTTCTCACTTGTTAAAGGCATCATAAAGCATCTCCACTTCCAAAAGTCAATATTAACTCAGCCAGAACATATTCTCAAATTAAAACAAACAAAACCACACACAACAGCAAACCTGACTCCCTAGTACACACAACTTGCCAAAACTCATTTGTGAGCTTCACTTTCTAAATTTCTAGCACTCTGAATTGCTATATCCCACACTTTGATTTGCATTTGCCAGAACAGTAACATACTCGCTCTGCAACCAGACTGTGAAATTAAATGTAGGACAAAGGACACAGAGTGAAACATTTAAACCACAACTTACACTGCTTCTTCTTAAACACAAGTTAATTCTACAGACACACAGAGGAGTTATGTATGGTAAGGAAAATCCAGAGCACTGGACACTACAATATTAATGATTGTTTTGATACTGAACAGGTATTATTCATAAAGCTAATGTTGGCAGCAGTCAGTGCTACCCACAACAGAGATCAAAAGTTTCAAGACAGTCTTACAAAGTAATCTTCCATTAAATATATTGCTTTTCTTAGGCGATTTGGTACAGTGGGACATACACATGACAGATCTAAGTGCTTTCTTGTCCTTTTGTAACTGCACTGGATTCTGAAATTAAACCCAGCAGGTAAGAAGACCTTAAACAAATCTCCCAAATTATCCTGTTATCATACAGAGCTTGAATACCAAACCACAGCTCCACATACCTTCTGAAGCAAGCACTTCTTTTTAAACAACACACGCAGGTCATGTCACTTCTAACATAGCGGTAAGGAGACCATCCTACACATGGATTAGATCCCACAACCGAACAGAAATCATATGCTATTTTTTTTTTTTTGCTACCTATCAACTGATATTATAGTGATCAAACTAGTTTATCATTGTAAGATTTAGCAAATGCTTTAAAGCGTGATGAGATTAGACCTAACTCATTGAGGATAGAAAGGGCAAACTATGGGATGATGCATCAAAAGGAAGGCAAACCATACTATAAAATGTAATGAGGAAAACCAATTTGAGTAGCTAATTGCATTGCATCTCATTTTACAGTTTTCACCCGGTTCCTCACATGCCCACTCCACCCATTAAAAAGGCTATGAAAATATTCCTTCTCCCTGATAACCACCTCTTGCATATACTAAGGTGGCAATTAGAAAATTTTAATTTGTAAATTTGCCATCTATTTCACAGAGCCCGCATTTATCTATAATTTACAATAGCGTAAGGTTTTAAATGTAACCGAGTTCCAACATAGTAAAACTTAACAGAATTTCAAATGCTGCTTTTTTCCAGATTCTGGTACATGCATCGTTAAGTCAGCACAAAAATTCTTTGCACTGCAATTTTCACAGGATGCTCAAACTATTCACAGTAAAACATTCCTCATGATAAGAATGAATCCGTGATATCATCACTGCACTTGAAAAATCTGACAGCTAGTTTTGTTTAATTCTTTCCCATACTCTGTGGGAAAAAGGTAGTGGAATACAAGCACTTACAGGCTAAGAAAGGGTGAAGGCAGATGCAGTGTAGCAGGTGATCAGAGAAAATTCAAAGAGCAGGAGATTGAGCATCTGCATGAGTGAGATTAATACCTCTCTCTTCATAGGATCAACCAGTTTAGTTTTCTGCATGTGTTCTACCACTGTATTTTATTAAAAAGCCCTCAAAAACTCATAAAGCATTTGCAGGATTTATCCTAACCTTTTTTTTCTTAGCACTTTCCCCCTTTTTGTTGGAGTTTCTCATGGTTGATTTCCTTCTCCTCTAATGTTTAGCAGCTCTTGTTTTATTGCGATGAGTTTATGAGGAACAGGCAATTTTTTTTTTAGGTGCCAAGGGCTCCCAGGTTTCTTTGTTTATTGCTCCTCGGTGCACTACTACATGTCTCTTGGATTCAGCTGCCAATGTAAGGGATTAAGGGGCTAAGCGAGTTTGACTGGTGCAAGAGCCTTTCAAATATGTTCCTCGAGCTCAACTCTTTCACTAGCAGTTTTTATTTCATGATAACTGTCCCCCTCCCATTCCCAAAAAAATCCCTTGATGCAGGAAGAGTGACAAAACCATCACACATTTCAGCTACAATTCACTATCTGTCCACACCTCCACAAAAATAAAACAAATAAAAGTTTGTTATAAATTATAAAATTATAAAAATCATAGAAAATAAATTATAAAACACTCTGGCTTGTTGGCTTGGTTGTGTTGGGGGTTTTGTTTTGCTTTGTAAGAGCCCCGCTAATGAAATGGGCCACCTCTTCAGCTTGTTAGCCGGACTCACAGGAAGGCCCGCTGACCTCCAGCCTGCCCACAGGACAGCAATTATTCATTATGCTTAAGTGAAAATAATCTCGAGTTACCCAGAGAAAGGCTGCCAGCCTTATTTGGTTGCTGCCTTATTTGTTTCTGCCTTTCCCACGCCTTTCTTTGGCTCCTATCCCCGACACGTCCCTGCTGCCTCTGGTTTCCCATCACCAGAAATGGAGGTGGCTCCTTACCTGGATGACAGAGCTTTACCCGTGTCTTCCTGGAGTGAAGTGCTCTCAGTTTCCATTGCTGGTGAAAAGAGCTGTTTAATAGCATCCCCACTTCAATCCAGGATTAGTCAGCCCCAAAGCATCCCTGCCAATGCCACTCACTTTGGACTGGTCCCACTAATTTTCCCCTTGCTTCTTGGGCACAGAGAGCGAGCTCTGGTAAGACGTCTAATGGTTTTGCTCTATACACAAATGGTGATGGTGTCCCTTGCTCCTTAAGTCATGATCCTCAAAATAAAATACACTTGTGTTCACTCGTAGCTCGGTATTTCCAGGTTCCACTGTACTGTGTGATTTTTTTCTTCCAAATAATTGAAAAGCAATTGCCTACACGTTGGTTTTCAAAATCCAGCAAGATGAAGATGACAGTTTTGATATTCAAATATGCTTTTTTGGTACCTTTTTTATTAAATTTAATGACACATTCCTACACTGAGACTTTAAAAAAAATAATAAAAAAGTTAAAACATCCCCACATGCAACAAATTGCTCTTTGGAAAAAAGATCCTGGGCATAACCGCAAGGAGGAGAAGAATCACCATGACATGAATCATTTTGATCCCTGGGTGAAAAGCTAATGCAAACAACCACTAATAAAACTCATGGATGACCAGTGACAACAGCCTAACAAAGTTGCCCCAAAACAGTCATAAAGCCGGCTTAGAGACAGAGGAGCAAGAAACACAGGGTCTTCCTCTCATGTGACTCACCAAGGCCCAAGAAAGTACAATTCTGGCAATGTCTGGAAAAGCAGAGAGCACAAGATAATTCATATCAAGTGGTTAGTTAACAGCCTGTATGCTTTAGCTCAGTAATAAGTGGAAATAATTATAACTAAATTCTTCATCTATTTCCTTGCCTGTCATCCAAAACATACATACACATATAGAGTGTATATATACGCATGTATATACATACACACAAACATATATATATGCACACACACTGTATATAGCTTTCTCAGAAGCATTCCCTCTAGGCATGAGGGAATACTGGCAGCCCTTGGCATGACAGCCCACATGATGCACACGTGTGGGCTGTGTTGGCAGTTTCAGATTACTGCCTTCATTTGTATGGAGCAGAAATGTGTCACACTTCCTCAGTATCTGAAACAGAACATTTATATTTATGAGGATATAAACTCATTTTCTCAAGTCTCCGATATTTGTTGAAAATTAATCATCCCCTTGTGAAATGCTTTCACTAGAATATTCATAGGAAGCAAATATAATGAATAATTACATTCAACTTTTATAATCTAAAGTTCTCAAAGCAATTTAGGGGAGATATGCAACACTATTTCCATTTACATATGGGGAAACTGAGGCATAATACTAACTCGTCCCATATTAAGTACCAGAAAGGTATTAGACACTAGATTTTTGGCAAATGACTGGTATGCCTGTTCTACTAAAACATAGTGAAGAAATAATATAATTCCCATAAGAATATTTTTTGGGTGATATTTAGCCAGATTTTCCTGAAGTGATAGATATTTCTCCACTGTGTTCATAAGTCTATGTTCTTTCAAGGCAACTGATTTTTACTTGAATTTCCTGAACTTATACTGAAAATCTGAGTAGAACTAAAAAAAGCTTCCTGGATTTATTTCTAGCAGCTCTGAGAAATCAAAAAGACTCTGTGCAGCCTCTCTCAAACAAATTTTACTTTCATTCTAGCCTGAAGCCTTCCTTATTTATCAGTAGGATTTAACAAGACATAAGGTCATCACACTAACCAAACTTTGTTTCATCTTTACGCTACCTTTTTTCTCTAATCATTTTATGAAGGGAGGGAGTTCACAAATTTACTAGATACAGTTCTTCCATTAACCACTGTCGTTTTAGTTGAGGCAAAAGGATTCAACCTTTAACTCTACACATGACAAAAAACCTTATCATCATTGTGCACTGGAGAGAGAAAAAAAAATTCTCAGATTTGTTCCTTAAGATAGGAGAGAATACTAAAAGAGTAAAAGATTTCAACAGTGTTTTCTCTCCATTTGTATACCTCTTAGCTTTGAGTTTGTTGGATGAGGTGACAGATGTAGGAACGAGGCGCGGAAAGGACTGAAGAATTTAATTCCTGGGTTGCTCTGCGTAGCAGCAGCCCCAGGACAGCACCATGCCATGACAGCAGAGGAAGACCACTACCATTGAGCCAGCTGGACATACCTTGTCCGACTGATGACAAGGGAGATAGGAGACGGGGAAAGCAGGAAATACAGTGATGAAAGAACTGTAGAGAACTTAATTAATGGAAAATAATACACATTGGAAACACGTCATACTAATCAGACTTCCACAAAACTTCAGGTCCTCTCCTGCTGTGTACATTAAAGTACCTACAAGTTGGAGGAAATATCTCACAGGCTTAAACCAATGCAAGCAGCAGTAATACCCTAAGCAGCAAAACAGTATGGATTACAGTCTACTATTTGTTTACTATGTGACTGTGAGGTAAATAAAAGACCTGGAGATTCCCAGGCAGCTGGAAAAGTACAAGCAAGTTGTTCTCAGCACCATCATTTATCATTCCATATACTTCTGGGCAAAAATGCATCAAGTTTTGACAACTCTCTACAGAAAGACAGGTACATTTGACAGACATATCTTTTCAACAAGACTGAATGACAACAACTCTACAAAAACGCAAGAAAAAAAAATTCATCCCAGAAAAAAAAAGAAAAAAGGAACAGAAAGATTTGGAGAGACATTAGCAACAAATATGAAGATGATGCAGATAGCAGGGATTATTTGAAGAGTTTCTTTTTCCAGCATGCAAAAAGCACTAAGATCAAGTGCAGACCCCCATTCCTAGCACACCGTGCTGAGCATGCAAAGCAAGATGGGCTGGGATTTAATTAACAACATTCACTTTGAATAACATGAAAAAACAACCTGATTGTGGGCTTAATTAGACTATAGAACAAATACTCTCCCAAAGGAGAGCTAGTTTCCCCCACACATACTTTTTTTTTTTTTTTTAATCACTTGAAGCATTTTTTGCAGGATTGAACGAAACAAAGGAGAACCTGCGGCAGAACAACCACCGCCTGCCTGGGTTAAGTAGTACTGCACACATTCAGGAGGTGTCTTCCAACTTTAAGTTGTCTGAAAATGTAATCTGGTGATAGAAACAAAAGCCCTGCCTCTTCCTGTGGGTGCGGGTGGGACACGAGAACAGGCACCTGCGGTTTGAAAAGGAAAGGGGCAGTAATGACACGGCAGCTGCGGACGCACTGCTGTGAGCGCGTCTCGCCCAGCGCACACAGAGGGACAAGCTCCGACACCTCTTCTGCTCCCTCCAGCCAGGGAGCTACAGTTAGGCTGTGCCCCTTGCTCGGGGGCACGCAAATACCAGCAGGAAAAACGGTGTCAAGAGATGCATACAGGTATATGCAGCGCGGGTTAGGGAGCATTCAACCTCCTCCCCTTCTGAATTACCGCATCAAGCGAGAAGGACGCTACTGACTTATTCTGGTAGGCTTGCCCGGCATCATTTTCTGAGTTAATACCTAAATAAAACCCATCCTTTAAGCTGCAGCCTGTTTCCTGGCATCTTTTCGTTAGGTACTAGTTCATTTCTCTTTACCCTTTCAAGCCTTGAAAACTACCTCTGCCACACAGCACCTTCCTCCTAGAAGCCACCATGTATCAAGCAAAATCCAAACTTCTCATCTCATTCGCCACCACACTATCTCCCCCTGTTTCCAAATACTTCCCTATATGCGGCACTGCCCCATTGTTTCAGAAATTACAATCCCATAACCCATCAAGCTTGCAAATACCATGCAATTTTCAAGATGCCTCGTTCAGAGAAATCTTGTGCCACTTATCATTCATATTAAGATTTAAAGAAAGCCAGATCACACTAAAACGTAAGATACCAGAACATTTTATCCTCATTTTCTTAAACGAATCTCTACCATTCTCTTAATCCAACCTTGATTATGATCCACGAAGCATTTTCAACCTGTTTTTTTCTTCCCCTTGTGTAACTAAATAACATCTTAACAATAGAAAATAAAGATACATGATATCTGCTGCCTCTTAAATCAAAGAAAAGAGTCAGCAAATTTTCTGCAAAGGAAAGGTAGTACTTAGAGCAGTTTTCTTTACATTTATATTTGCTACTTAATAAATTTATTCCTACTGTGTAAGATCTTCAGTTGCTAATGCAAAAGATGTATACTTTACAAACCATCACTCAAATTAAAAGAATTTGTGAAAAACAATGTAGTTGTCACGTTGCTGCACTCAAAGCTGCCTATATGTGTGTACAATATTGTGGAAGAAAAGAATCGCTAAACAAATTACCGTGTTTCACTACCTAGCAGGGTAATAACCATAGCAACATCTCATGGAAGAGGAGGAAAGTTGAGAAATTGTAGCTCTGGGATTACATATCTGTAGACTCCATTTTGAAGAGAAAAATCTTTAATTAAATGTCTGTAATTTTGGAAAAAAGTATTATCTTTCTATAATAAAATAGAACATACATATAGAAATCTATAATCCTGAAGAAATTATGTATTACTTGTATATTTTACAAAATTACAATAGAAAAAAATACAAATACCTACACAGCAAGTTGCTATGTGGACCTTAGTCAAACATATTGAAGTTTCAAAGGATACCAGGACCATACAGACATTCAGACAGACATTCAGTTCTCCATATGCAGCCTCCGCTGGAGCTCATCATCATGTAGCAGATGCTTTTCCTGCTCTGGGTCAGAGCACACTCTAACATCCTGCACTTTTTAGCTTAGAAGTCAGTTACGCCCTCTAAAATTTATTCAGAAGGCTACTGTACAATTCCAAAGGCAAACGAAAAGCTTCAATGAACTAGGTGGAAAACTCAGAGTTCAGGTCTCGTTGTGTTCTAGGAAAAACTAAAAATCTCCATGTCTACCCGAAATTCTCCTGGCAGGTTGCTCAGGGCTCTGCCAACACAAGCTTTGAGCTAAGCCAGGCGTGCAGAACCCTCCACGACAATAAGCCTCCTTCCAATAATTTACTGCTGTTATCATGGAAAGATTTCTCCCTCCACCCAGCTGGAATTTCCCCCACGCAGACCCACATGCATTGCCCTGGCCTACAGCTTTACAGCCTTGGGCAGAGCCCAGCTCCGTTTGGAAGATCCAAGATGCCCCCAGCCCACCTCTTCTTGGGCTGCACCACTGCAGCTCTCAGCCTCCCCACTCACCACAAACCCTAATTCTGCACCATTCTGCAAATTTATCCCAAACTCAAGGCATAGCAACTTCCCTTTTGATGGATCTATCATTGCTCGAAACCAGCATGATAAAAATTTCTTCTCGCTTATGCTGTACGCAGGTTTCAAAGCACTAAAATCTGTACTACTGTATATTTTTATATACTACTTTATATTTATATAATTATATATTTAGCTATTATATAAAACACAAGGTGACTTAGCAGCAGCAGACAAAAGTGTCAGAACATTTACTGAAAAGTGTTATTAAGTTATTATTTGACACAGTTGGTTTCTTAATATTTTATGCTTATAAAGCTGCTCTAGATGGTGCATTTCCATTAGGGCTGATCTTCCAGTTATGCTCAGTGATCATTTGCAGTTGCTCATAATCTTGTTCACTATGAAAGGTGGAGTAGGCATCTAAAATACGCATAAAATCCATTTTGCCACATGTTTTCTGATGCACATAGCATTGTCATGCAAAACAGAAAATTCACTGATCTTAAGATTATACAGTGCATTGCACACAGAAAGACATTACACGGTAGATCTCACTGTGGAATTAAAATAAGAGATTTTTTTCTTTTCTATTTTTCTTTAAACTACAGAGAAGACAAAAAATATATATACATGACACTCCTCCTCCCTCCAATACAAGCAATATAATCTATGATGTACATGGTACATCTAGTAAATTCAATAATTTAACTATTTACCCTATGCAATGGATAGGGAAATAAAAGCCCAATGTGATCTTTTCTAGAATTCTCCAAACCCTGAAATAACTGGATACTCTCTTGCAGATTCAGTCAAGGAATAAAGCCAGGAAGAACAAATAGACCGTCTTCACCACAGTCCTTTCTAAATTGTATTTCCTGTGACAAACACTAAATGTGCAGTTCACAAAGCACTAAAAAAAAAAAAAAAAAAAAAAAAAAAAAAAAAAAAAAGCTACGTCTATGACATAAATCTTTGGCTTTTACGGAGTATTTAATTTAACATAGCATTAGAAAAACCAGAACAGGAAAGGCAAAGGGGTTTGTTCAGAGGCAAGAAAGCTTCAATTAGGCACCCACAATGGGTAAAGTGTGGGTTTCACTTTTCATTAGCCATACTCTGAAGTGAAAGGTTTCATCAAGTGAAAATATCACTCGTGTGGTCTTTATCCAGACCACACGAGTGATATATATTTTTTGAAAACCTTTTTCTAACACAGACCATTGGCTCCTACCAGGTTATCAGGGCTCCTGCTTCTGGGTCACAGGCAGCAGAGGCAACACAAACCACCTTTCAACAAGCCAAAACTAAACATAAAGCCCTTAACTGTCGTATAGATGAGCAGGGCAAATGTCAGTCACAACTGCTCACTGTTTTTTTCTCATGGCAGCATATAGTATTTTAATATTTTACATTATTTTTTCATCCTTCTTCTGAAAATGGTTTCCTCTCTAACACACAAGGTCAACCAGGCAGGGGCCTCAGCAGCCTCCTGTCCCCCAGCCTAAGGAAGTGAATAAACCACAGTGAAATGCTCAAAGCTGCTGAGATAGGGACTGGGGTCACCCTCCAAGAGAAGCATATCCCGCAGCTTCCATAAACTTCTTAAATTTGAGGATACAGACAGGCTGCACCTAACATCACTGCACTGTCACGGGGCAAGGGGAGAGGGAAGACAGCTAAATACCACCAGACTTCACCAGAGCCCAACGCAATTTGCTTTGAATAAACCTCAAGAACTGTCAGACCTCCCACAGTCAGATTTCCAACAGGTAAAATTTAAGCGAGAGATAAGGGAGAACAAGCAGTTCATTTGCTAAAGAGAATAGTAAAACTGCGAACACAAAGCAAGTATGCAGGTGATAGAGAAAATTATCAGGTAGTCATTTTTCTAAATCATAGATCTCTATTGATGTCAAAGGCCAGTGAGTAAAATATGTTTTGAATTACAAGAAGCAGAGCAGACCAGCGCACACACCGCCCAGAGCACACAGTGAGACACCGCCAGCAAGGGAGCCCGGTTGCCCAAAATCATTCTGAAAGCCCATCAGCAGTAAGAGGGAGACAACGAGAAGAAAAGAAAAATCTCCCCAACTGCTACTAATAGAGAAGGAAAGGAGGAGAGAAGAAAGCAGGGAGAAGGTCAAGAAGTTTAATCTCTTTTTTGCTTCAGTCTGCACTAGTGAGATCAACTGCAAGCAGGCAGTGAGCAGGAGTAATACCAATGACTTCGGTGGGGAGAAAAAGAAAATCTCCCTAAAATATGGAAAGAGCAATTTCAGGATGCTTAGGTGTTACGTACTTCCAAAACAGCTGGACTGTTCCAAAATAGTCTGAACTGGATCTCATACTGTTTTTTTGTATTTTCTGTACAGAATTAGATTTTTTTTTTTAAAGGACACAAATAAATACAGAATCTTACAAGAATACCAAAACTGTATGAGAAAGGCAAATTCCCCCACAAACTACAATTAATTGAAAAAAAATCTGGAGAAAAAAAAAAAAAAAAAAGCAAATAGAAGCCAAAAAAAAAATACACAAGGGAAGTTAGCAGCATGAAGAATCAGTAAAAGAAGAATCCCAAAGCCTAGCTCAGAAGGTGATAGCAGATCATAAGGTATTTACAATTCAGCAGAAGCTATGCCTTTAAAAGAAAGGCAACAATATGGCAGGAAGTGTAAATGAAAGTATATCCTGCTATATCTCAGAAATAACCAGTATATTCTACCCTTTTTGATCTATCATCTGAAATGCTGCATCTACTTTGGGCACTGCTGTTCAACAC
This sequence comes from Crypturellus soui, assembly GCA_032275445.1. Classification (NCBI taxonomy): domain Eukaryota; kingdom Metazoa; phylum Chordata; class Aves; order Tinamiformes; family Tinamidae; genus Crypturellus; species Crypturellus soui. The sequence continues at coordinate 3,157,980 of JAUBNY010000244.1, forward strand.
TGTTGATGCTCAGTTTATGGAGCGTAGGGGTTAAAGAGGAGGGAAAGAGTCTGCTATATTAAAAGGAAGGGAAGAAGATCTTCACTATTTTTACTTGGGATAATACAGAATTAATGAGCTTAACTTGCAGCTAAGGAGATTTAGGTTAGATACCAGGAAAATGTTTCTAATTCTAAGAACACTTAAGCTTAGGCTAGATTTCCTCGAGAATGCTGCAAAGGCTTCAGAACTAGAGATCTTTAAGAACAGTTACGTGCTCATCTGTCGGGGATGAAAAAAGCACAGTTGATCCTGCCTCGGAGCAGCATGACAGACAACATGACTAAGATCTCCACCAGCTCCACTTTCACCAAAGTAGAAAATAGAATTCCTAGTGTAGGATCTCAAATGGATTAACTCCAAATGTAGGAGGCAAGTCTAATTCAAACCTTAAACTTCATTTAGCTACAGTGAAGGTGGGGGGGGGGAAACAAAACAAAACAAAAAAAGGAATAGCAAACTCTAGAATTTTTATCATAAAGGAAATAAACTTTCCAGGAAATGAGCAACAATATCATTTCCTGGTGGCCAGTTACAGGCATGAAATAAGTGGCCTTCTCCCATGTGCTCTCTTAGTTACTTCATCTAAGGGGCTTTTGCCTGATATTTAGTGTAGTATCTTTCCTTATATTTGATAAAGCCTGTCTTTGCCAAAGAGAGACTTCAGAGAGAAGAGAAAAGTCTTATTTCCTGTGATTTTTTTTAATGCAACTTTTCACCTCCAGGTCATCGGGTTGGATGCCAACGACACCACGCTGCACAGTCCCATTGGATACTTGATGAGGCTGCTCGCTATTTTCATGGAATAAAATTTGCGCTGAGGATAAAGTATTTAGCATCACCTTTGAAGCACTGATTTAAATTGACTTTATGTATATTTTAATGTTGTGTTTTGTTTAGAAATAGGAATAAAAGTGAAAATAAAATGATTCTTGACTGAGGGGAAGGACATACACTCAATGTTTCCTACTATTCCTATTTCCTCAGGTTATAAAATCACTGGGGCACTTCCAGGAACTCCCTCTGGCTGAAGAGTTCATCCTCTCGCTGTAACAATCCTCATTCCAGCCTACATGAGCCCAGAAGGCTTCAACGGCTGCAGTGCTCCTGCGGTTATTATTAAAAAAAATGCATCTACATATATATATATAAATATACAATGCATCTAGAGTATTAACCACTGGATAATAAATTTATTACAGTTAGATACAGTATACAGGCATAAATTCCAGTGACATGCATCATCTAAAACTAAACATTTTTAAGCTCTCTTCCCTCAAGGGAAAATAATAACAACTGGGGGCATGCAAAGCTGCACCTCAGCTTCCAGCCAAAGAGGAAAGAAAACAACCTACCCTAAGTCTTCATAAGACAGGGATGAAACTTAAATGGAATATTCTCTTGATGCCAGAGAAAGCTCTGACACCACAGAAAATCTATTTTGACAACTGTAGGAGTTAAACTCTAATTTCATATGTGTGGCTGTCAAAGGAAAAAAAAATCCTGTTTCTATGTCTACAGAGATTAGAATCTGGCAGATGATCTAAAAACCCAGCTAAATATTCTTTTTATAGAGTCACCTCATGGTCCCCTTATTCACATGAGGAGTCTTGCTGTGCTCAAGAACAATGAGGAGGATTTGGCTCATCTTGCCTTTCTGCTCACTAACAGACTGTAAGATAAAATCAATGCAGACAACCGCGTACTCAACTGAAGGTCACTCCTACAGCAGGTTCCTCTTTGCACTACCACATCCCGTGGAGATATGTGGCCTTTCTGGTAAGAATAACCACTTGGGCAATTTTTGAGAATAACCACTTTGGGCATTTTCCACTTTTGCTTCAAGGTGTGGTGACAAGGACCAGAGCTGGGACACGACAGACCCTTTGCATCTCCCATTACCAACTGATGCAGTTTCCTCCGGCTTTGGCTCTCATAACGCTTTGGCAAGTGACTTTTCCAGCGCTGGATTCCTGCTACAAGTCAACATTTCCTTTTCCATGGTATCCAGAGACATGAGTCACTATTTCAAATACAAGGAGAAATGATTTCTCATGGTATTGCAGGCTGGGGTGACAGCATAGTCGCCTCGTGACACTGCTGATAAAAGAAAATTTCTTCCAAATCCATCAGATCTAAATTGGTATTCCAGAAAACTTGGAAGATAGAGTTTGGAAGTTTCAGCAAGATTATTTCACTTCTTGGTAACACTAAGCATTTCCAGGCCTCCCTGAAGCTCAGCTAATCATTGTGCTAAACTAATTATGGGTTAATTGTTCCCCTTCTGAAAAGTGTTTATAAGGAATAATCCACATTTTCTGGAATTTCATCTTATCGTGTTTCTTACCAAACATCCAAAAATGAGACACAATTAGTGCATCCTTTTCAAAAGTTTGGGGTAAGAACCACCTGAAAGCAGAAAAATACTGCTTTAGCCCTTTAGTCTACTTAAAGATATTAGAATTGAACCAGAAGGTTAAATAACAACCACACATGAGTCTGAACACTAACGGTGAAACAAAATATTCTCCTTATGCAACCTAAGCTTAGTAAAACTCTGCCAGAGTGCATTAAATACACAGACTATGATTTAATATTTGTGTGATTAAGTTGCTCTAAAGCATGCATCCTCCTCCTCTACCACCAAAACTTGGAACAAGCAGGAATGGGCTTTTGCATAAGTATTAGATAATTCTTATTATCTGTACACAAAGACATGGTGAAATTAAGTTCTCTCTTCAGTCTCACACTCGATAAAAGACTGGAAAAGCAGCCTGTTTTAAACAGCCAACCAATTTCCCAACTTTTTTCCTCTTTGCCTCTCCTTCCAGGAAACCTTATTTTATTCTCTTTCCTTAGCATCTTTCCAAAACAAATGTATTATGCCAACCTGCCTAGTGCTGATAAACAACCCGTGTCACCTATTTAACATGATTTTTCCTGTTGTCATTCATTAGTCTGCTTTAAAATTTGTTCTATTCTATAATCCTCTCTCTCACCCTCCTTATATGAAATCTAAGAGGATTTTTCAATTAGAAAGTAGAAAGTAATGGCACAGGATACATGTTTCATAATACATGCGGAGGTCCTACAAATTTCCATTTCTAGTAGGCATAAAAGTCTTACCAAGGCACCACAAGGTATTCCTACTCATTCAGGATAAAATTCAGCACGTGTGCAAACTGCCTCTGATAACAAGTCTGCATAACATAGAGCCTGGTTTACAGGTTGTTCTCTCAGGTACTTATAAAAACTATTTTAATCTCAAATTCCAAAACAAATAATAGTCATCATCTCATTACAATAAAGTATGTTTCCTAACTCCTTTCTCCTCATTAGCCTAGACATGCGATCTAAGAGGGAGAAATATTCGTCGTTTTAACATGGACAAAAGGTAGCCCTAAGCCACCACAACTGCTGCAAACAAGTAAGGCAGCTTTAGGCCGACTCCACACGATCAACTGCTCACAGCTTCTCCCACGTGCTTTCTGCCTGTTATCCCCAAGCTCTTCTGTTAGAATTAACCTGAATAATCCTTCATGATTTCTGGTTCACGATATATGTGGCGTAACCTGATAGCAGCTAGCTGATGCTGCTCACACCAACACTTGCCCGACACAGCAGTCGTCACATCATGCGCTGCACATGGACAGATTCAGAGCCGCCACCTGCCAGAACAAGCCCATGTTTTTCCCTCTCCTCCTTTTCGCAGCGATAGCTGTTGATTTAACACTCACTCACGCAGCACTCGCAGGTTTTATCTGCTCATATGTCAGCAGCTCTCTGCACCAGTGACACATCTGCGCGAGGCAGCAAGAGCAGCCCTGATGAGAGCCCACGTTCTCCTCCCTTTGCCTCACCTTGGGTTTATTCAAAATATTGCTGCCAGCCTCAGCACGTTTCAATCCCTTTCTATTTTCTGTCTTTCCTTTCAAGGCACCTGTGTTTTGGCAACTTTCCTGAGGAACACCTCCAACTTGAAAGGGCCTCTTAATAATCTTGCTCAGACCTACATGCGGGAAATTAAGCCATTCTGCACATTCAGCAGCTCCCAGCCCGCCCCGCAACCCCGGCTTCTCCTACCCACAGTTCGCAGCTGTTTGGGGATTAACCCCTTCACCTCAGAGAAGCGCAGGTGAATTTTCATCTGTGCGCGCGTGAACTCTTTGCCTGGAGACACAGGTGATCGTTCACATACTGAATACAAACAGCTCTAAACTCAGGCCTCGCTGCGCTCCAGCCAGAGATCTGTCGGACAAACACAACACACCGAGCGGAAACCTAATTAGGGACCTCTGACTCGCAGATTATTCTCCCCTTGATTAAGGGCAGCCAGCATGCCCTCCTCTGCCAAAGGAGAGGCAACTTGCTCTCCCTTTCTGTAGGGTCCACTTGGCAGAAATACTCAAGCAGGAAACAGATTTTTTTATTTGCCTGTTAGTGTTAAAAACTTCTAGTGCACTGTGGTTTAGGAAAATTCCTTCTTTTTAACACTTA
>JAUBNY010000244.1:3243244-3245744 GCA_032275445.1 Crypturellus soui
CTCTGTTTAGTTTTTAAAAGTGCAAAAACTGGAAGACTCCGAATTCACAGACTCAGAACATGATTTTGAATACGATGCCATGTGTAGCAGCAAGGAAGGTACAGAAGGTAAAGGGGATTAAAAATAAAATCAAGCGAAGCATGCAGAAATGGGGAGGTTAAATCTAGCCATTCCTAGATACAGCCTACCAGTAGCCTCCAATACATAGTCTCTTCCCTGAAATTATGAGTAAGTGGGCCCTCTGTTCTTAAATAAAAGAAATCATGTGGTCTATATATATATATATATATATGCTAACTCTAGAAACTTCCTTCAGAATTTCTATTTAAGTGGTGAAGTTGGAATAAATCCAAAAAGAACAATAAACATGATTAATAGAAGTGTTGGAGAAACTGCATGATTTGGCACAGTTTTAGTGGTACTAAGCCATATATGAAGTTGATTCTACAGTAGCAGGATGGCAGGTCAAATAATCCAGGACACTTAGAGAAATTTCAACATTGACAACACTGATGAAAAGGAAGTAGGAAAAAAAACAGAAGCATCATACGAACATGCCCAGCTCTTACTCTCTGCAGAAATAAGCTCGTATTGGTGTTAGGAGCAGCCCTGCAGACTGGGGTTCACCACACATGAGCTGCAGGAGCCTCTTGGGACCCAGAGGAGCAAAACAGGAGCCGTGGCGGGGTGTACAAAAGGGCCTATGGCAGGAGGAAGGTAGATTTTAGCAGTGCCAATATTGAAATTCACATTAAAATATTAACACTTGGCATCTGCTCTCATTTCTCTCTTGTGACTTAATGACCAGCAGAACTCTTCAATGGCCCTAAGTTCAGAGAAAAAAGCAATGCCAAGTGCCAGTTGCAGAAAAGGGTTATAATGTTTGGGAGTTGATGCTCTACAGTACTCTAATTTATTACAGTGATCCCTTCCCAGCAGTTTAGTTTCAGACTCCTGAAAATACATCAGGAGTTACTTTTAGATGAAGTCTTTTGCTTTTTAAGCAGTTTTCCTGTTACATTGCCTATGAAGGATTAGACAGAGATCCTTGGAAAGAGCAGCACCTACCATAGGGATCTATTCCCCAAGATCTATGCCCCTTGTCCTAGGGGCAAGTTTATTAGCCTGTTGTGGCTGTAAATAATGAATTTAATCCAATATTTGGGATTACCTGCTGAGGTTTCAGGTGGTACTGACCTTAACCTAATGGCTGCCATTTCAAGAATTGAGCCACATTACTATATACTTTTGCCAACATGCAAAATGTTAATCTTGATAGATTACATTAGTCTTTATAGAGAGCACTTTTTGCTTCACTTAGATTTCAGGATCTTAACTCCTCACCATAAGGATGCTTTACCTTTTAATATCAAGAACACTGCACATTTATTTTAATTGGATAACTGAGCTTTTCTGCTTACTGAGCTGTCTGCCTGACATTTGCAAAACACTGCTTTTTTTCCCTCCAACATAACCTAATGGTTCATTTTTATAAGGCCTGTCATCCAAAATGCAGAGCCTAATCCTTAATTAGTGGTCATATTTGTTCAGATGTTATACATCATCCACTGGACCAAACTGTGTGGTTTACTGTCCATTAAATGATTACTTTTGCACTTATGTTTTATTTAACATGTTCCTACCTGCTGGGCTCCAGGCTTGCAGGTCCTTTGCTGAAGCCCTGGATGCACTAAACAGCCCCCACGGTGCCAAGGTGACCCACAGCAAGCACAAAGCCAGCTAGACCAAGCGGTAGAAGCACCAAGACCAATCAGAACCACCTGACCCAGTGTATCTAATGATGGCTTTCTGCTACGGGCATTAACATTTTTTGAAGTCCTGCACTAAGTTAAGCCAGGGGAATATTTTAGAGACAATTCCCCTGTGGGTATTTGCGTATGCCTTCAGCATGGCTTTGGCACGTATGGTGCTCACCTCTACCTCCCCCCGACCCCGCTTCTCACGCCTAGATTTTTTCTTTTAATATATTCAATAGAAATTCACCTAAAATGGCATTCACTTTCCCAGGCCCCTTATAGCTATTTGAAGGCTGCTCATTGCAAGTGGCAAAGCCACATGTTTTGTTAGTGGCCCACGCAGGCTCTGGCTGTGTACCAGGCCTTAAACTCCAGACAACTAAACCTGGAAGCACCAGGCTCGTGGCGCCAGCACCCCAGCTCCAGGTACACTGCGTCAGATCCATCCTCTGCTGTGTTGAGTGCAGGGAATGTGGCGTAGCCCAAAACCCATAACTGCCAGGGCGTGAAACTTGCCTTTTTGAGAAAGAAATGCTCCATGCTGAATCTTGTGGCTGGACCTGTGACCAGGGAGAAGCAGCAGCCTCCAGGGCTGGCTGTCCAGGTGGTGGCCCTGGGTGGGCAGAGTTATATCCCCCACGTGATGGTTATCGCCCCCAGGTGATGGTTATCGCCCCTAGGCGTCAAGGCCACAGTCCTGGTTTGGGACCAGGACGCCCCAGGCCCCGGGGCAGCCCCAGCCC
>JAUBNY010000244.1:3250744-3278951 GCA_032275445.1 Crypturellus soui
ATTCCCATCCATCTGCAAGGAAGGAGCATGAAGTTCTGCTCCTTTCTAAGCCACCGAACCAACGTTGACAAGTGTCCGAGGGATTCATTGTGTAAGGAAATCCTAGCAAACCACCTTCTGGCACAACCACGGTATCTAAAAGCAAGAGGCAACAGCACCGAAAAGGGAGGGATGATACATGCCTCAATCGGTGGCAAATCTCAGCGTCATCGATTTGCAGAGGTTATATACTTTTCCCTTTGCAAGAAGATATGTGCACACATCTTGATGAAAAAGGTAGAAGAAACTTCAGCCACTACAAACTTTAACAAGCCCATTGGCTGGTAGGAGAGGGCCGTGAGGAAGTAATTTCTTTTACAGCAACACAGCGCTGCTGCTGTCCTGACCTGTGCTCCCGCTTGCTTTAATGATGAACTTTTCATATTGGTTATCAAGATGGATCAATTTTCTTTTCACACACAAGTTTCACGATACTCAGTAGTGTTGAGACACACATTTTTTGTGCTAGGATGTTTTGGATGGTTCTTAGACACCGCAGATCTCGCTCACATCACCAGGAGATCTCTCAACTTGCTTACTCTGAACCTTCTACTTCTTTTAGCAACCATGGTCTGGAGTAAATAAAATAAACAGCTTTCACCTTTCCCCCATCTCAAACTTAAAAGTTTAAAATTTAATGTTTCTTAGATTAGTATTAAAATGCAAAAAAGGTAATATATTTTACATATATATGTGGCATCTATATATATATATACACATACATATGTGGCATCTACTACCCTTAAATCTTTATGCTTCCCAATCCAAACACTGTCTCAATTTTCTTGGACAGACTTTCTATTACTTTTAAAGGAAATCTTGTGCAAATGCCAAGGGTAACTTACATTCCTGTAAAGGAGTTTACAACAAAATTTGGTTGGCACACTATGAAGTACCAAAACAATGGGTGAATGCCATGATATGGCCTCAGTACATTCAACTTTTTATTACAGAATAATATGTAAAAAGAAATTAATCTATGAAAACTAAGAAGGTACTCAGAGTTCATGACTGGGGGCTGCAGTGGTCACCCCAAAATGTAGATCTGGGCAAAGAAGGTCTGATAGCTACACATTAATACCCAGGGGCATATCCAGGCAGAATGATGGGCAATCATCTTAAACTCAAGGTCTTACAGTCAGACGTAAGAAAACATGTACAGAGAATCTACATAAAACACATGAATTCCACCAGATATAATGGACAGCAAAGGATTAAATTTGTATATCAATTTCATTTAAACACTTAATATCCACAAATACCTATGTTTAGAAATATCTGAAGCAGGTAACAACCGAGTAACCAGGCAGTTATCACTGAGAAAACACAAGGAAGGAAAAATTACTCAGGTGAGGTTATCTTGAGTAAATTCCTCTTGGTGACAATTTGAATTGAGAAGGCAGGGGAAGAATCTGACCCTGATGCCACGTGGGAGCCCCTTTGGTTGGAGACGCTTTCATAAAGCCGATGTCCACAACCCTCCACGTTAGCATGCAAGCACTGCGATAGTGGGAGGATGAAAATACTTAGCTTCAGTTGCAGCCACAACTGCAACTGAAGCTAAGGCACCTTATTTTTCCTCAGTGTGCCCACTTTCAAGGCCTGAAAACCCATTTTAAAAAGCATTATAACTTTAGTTCTCTCAAGCTAAGTCTCACTGAAAGAGTAAGAAAACACCAAAAAAAGGGAAAATGATTAAAGCTAGACTAGCTCCCAATACTATAAATCCCTTCCAAGTCACGTGGAGGATGACTTTCATGCACTATTACTTTGCATTCTTTACTGGCACGTTTATTATTTTGAAAGCACCGTGATCCACCTCCCATTGCTGCATCTGACCCCTTGCCACATCCCATCCCTGCGCGTCCCTGGCCAGCTCGCAGGGACCCACACAACGAGCACCGCGGTGTCCCCGTGGCCAGGAGCCCGGTGGCCGTAACGCACGGGCCACGTGGAGGGGCGAGGGAACAGGCCCACGTACGCGGTGTCCAGGCGTCATTAAACCAGCATGAGACGTCCCTGAACTACTGAAGCGACAAGCACGGTCCTAATACTGACGTAACAAAACAAGTTGCTAAGACTTTTATATTTTACAGAAATTTGGAGAGCTAAGAGGACAATATGCATAACTATAACACATTAAGCAACTTAAAAACAAATAGTATTTACTTCCAAGCACACTTTTATTATTCCTTTGCCAAAGCAGAGAGAACTTTCTGCCAGTGGTTGATATTGAGGTTTTTTTTTTCATCCTGCTGTATAAACTGATGCTTCTCCCTTGAAATGAAAGAGCAGTGAAGTAATCCTAGCATGGAAACTATCAACTAAGCAAATCATCGCTTCTCAGAACAGAATGTTTTACATTTCTATTAAGATCATAATGAAGCTTGTATTGTAATATTGTTATTGTAATAATATAAATCGGTATTTTGAATTAGCAATGCTCATATTCTTGTTAAAATAAGAAAATAATTCATAATTTGTTCTTTTAAAGGACCTTGGAATCCCACCAGGACAAGTGTGTGCAAAGTAAACATAAAATATGAAATAATATAAAATACAAAAAGCATTTATCCATATCTACTGCAAAAGAAGGAGTATAAAATTAAATTACAAAATTCTCATCCTTACAACCTTCTGGATACACTTAATGCATGTAGGTAAACCATGGGAGAACGTATTTCCAAAGGGGAGAGAATCCACACTTAGACATTATCTGGGAAAAAAATGCATTGAAATTCCTCTGTGATGAATAGACTTTTTTTTTTTTCTCCTCAGGGTGACCTCTACCTTCAGAATATGATGGGTTTATTATGATTAATAAATTTCATTTCCACAGAGGAAAGGAACAGTGTCAGCTTAAACTTAAAGCAAGTAGGTTTCTTTTTAAATGCTAATTTTTAAACACGCCCTTGCATGACATAAAATTTAGAGGCTCACAAGGTTAGCAGAATAGATTCTGCTTTCCATTCTGGAAATAGCAGGGAGGATTTAAATGCTATTGCCACTGAAAATCAGTAAGTTAGTGCAACCACTTAGCAATGATGCCAGCACACTGATAGCAGAGTTTAAACATTTTGTGATCATTTACAATGGAAATGATCATCCTAAATAATTTACTCAAACTTAGGACATGCAAATGACAAAGTATTCTGAATAACAGTCAATGTGACTATTTGCGTATTTTACACAATATTAAATCAATTTATTGATGCTTTTTCAAACTCGCAAATTGTTGTCTCAAGAACACAGCCGAGGAGCACTATGTGATCCCCAGTAACGAGAACGGTCCAAGTTCTGGCAGTTAGCATTTCCTTCATTTGCCTGGAACAAGCCGTAACAGGAAAAAACAAAACGTTCACTAGCATTTTGTGTAGCACTCACTGCTAAATAGCTGGACCAGCACTTTGCTGGAACACGCTTAAGGAAAATGCAGCATAGCAATGCTAATGTCTCCAAATGGAGCTGCAAAGTATTCACCTATGGCTCAATGCTGAAATCTCGATATTTTCACCTTTACTCAGGCTAAGTTTCAATTTTATTTTTATTTATTTATTTTTCAATATGTACAGTATAAGGTTTGGATAAGCAAAAAGCATAATTTGTTGTCCACAGTGGAAACAGAAGACAGAATTAAAAATGGTAATTGTTTAGGAGGCATTTGTTTTAGTAAAGCCTTTGAAATTGAATCTCTCTCTCTAAATCAGCCGCTGTAGCTATTGCTGAAATTTCTAAAAATTAGCAAGGCAATTCTTTCTCTCCACTTATCTTTTTAGGATTTAAATTCTTTGGTAATGTGGCTTTATTCCGTATAAGGTAGGACAGTCAATCAAGCTTGGATCCTCACTGGAGAAATTTGCAAAGTGCTTAACAACATACATACTATAACACTTAACAATAACAAAAATAAGGGAAAAAATCATAGTGCAGAATGCGTAAGAAATTATTCTCGATTTGAGAAGTATAAAAATAAGAATTTTAAACATGAATTTATTTAGTAATCTAGTGCTTATATCCTTCTGATCATTATCATTTCCATTCTCTCCTTTTTTAAGGACTTAAAGAACTAAAGAACTATACTGCTAAAAGAACTATAGAAAGTGATGAAGCTATTTAAAAAAAAATAAAGAAAAGGAAGTTAAAGAAGTTAAGACTGTGGTAGAACCTCAGTGGTCAAGTGGTCAAGTTAAATTAAAATGGAAAATACTATAACACTATGTTCTGATTGCCTGTTACACATTAAAAACAAACTGCGTATATCACTAGGATGCTGTTCTAACTTTTCCACAATATAATCCATTCCTAACTATCTTTGATTGTAACCGAACAATTAAATTTTGTAATTACTGCTTCTTCTAACCTGCATGTGTGAATAATTTTCAATTACTGAGATAATTTTATTGACTATTATTACTGCTAAATTTTACAAAGAAGCAATCAAATGACTCAGACTTGGCTGGGTGACAGAAAATGGAATATGAAGAGCAGTTTGGTCCTCATCTCCTGCCTGCTCAGCCACATAACGGGTGCCCTCGCAGGAGGTGCCTCTTGCTCCTCACAGTTCACAGTGACATGGAAAAGACAATCCAAATGAGTCTGGTCTTATGAGGAACTTATGAGGAATTTTTAACAAAATTTTGTTAAAAATAAAAAGAAAGAAAAAGATGGTGTCTGCAAATGGTGCCTAACCTCACAACAAGGTATGTTCAATTAATTTGGATATTAACATCAACCAACCTCAGGTATTTCAGTGAGTCAAGTTAGGAATAAGTCTCTAAATACCTTAGAGAGCAATAGGAGCAGAGCCTACCATAAGGCTTTACTTAAGACCAAGTAAAATGACTGAAAGCAGCTCATAAAAATACTTCCCAGCCATTTTCCTTATTGTAAAGGTTAAGAATGCTAAAATGCAAAGTTTTAAATGTGCAATATCAAACCCTAAGATCATTTTGCAAGGAAAGAGCATAAAATATTCCTTTGCATGTCATTTTCTTCTTTACTGCTGATAACGGTTTACAGATTTGTGATGGGCTAGAGAAAATAACTTGGGACGATATAGTACAGGTAGTCAAGGTGTAATCAAATAGCGAAATTTCCAGGTATACACCAGTGCTGAACTCCTATAGATCTTGAAGGGCAGGAGGGATTTCCTGTTAGCAGAGCATTAATATTTCTAAGCTTTCAGAGAGCCCAAGAAACTAGACTACAGTCTATTCTATGAATAAGCAAGAATAACATATTTCCATGAAGGGATTGTCACAAATAAGTCATTGAAATATGAAGAGGAAAAAAAAAGTCTGTACTTTGCTCCTCCGGGTTGGAACGAAACAAACCATAATTGACCTGGTGAGGATTTTCTGTACGCAGAGAAGAATTCCAAATTCAGGACTCTCTACTTGTTGACGTCAAATGGGCAGGTTTTGCAGGAATGCCAGGCACTGACAAACAGACCTGGGTTTGGGTTTTATTCCCATACTCCAGCCTGTGCTTCTTTTCAGCTTTGCTACGTGTTTGCAGCCTCCCCAAGTTGAGCTGCCATCTTGTTAAACATGTCTGATTAAATATGACAGGTATTGGCTGCTTTGCAGAAATGTAAAAGTGCTCCAAACTGCAGCGCAGGCGATAGTCGTCCCGAGCTGGGGCTGACTCAGCACCGGGCAGAGGCGCCAGGGACGGATCTGCCTGGAAAACTCTCTCTCCAGCTTCACAACTGCATTTCCTAATGGTCAAAGGCAGCTCTCCCCATGCACAGGGATTTCACTTCATGTCTGGTTAAAACGCTAATGCAATTGCATGCTAGCAACATTTTTCTGTTTAATTTCTACACCAGAAAGTTAGATTTTATCTACATACCAAAATAATAACAACAATAATAAACCACTAGGGAATCTGAAGCTTGATATCAGATGACAGCTAAAATAATGGCTCTATTTCAATGAAAAATAAGTATATCTTTAATTTGTAAAACATTCTCCTACTAAGTATTGCTGTTACATTTTTGGGGTAATAACACCTGAATAAATTCTCATCTAGTTCATTAAGTATAGTGTACTTTGCATACTACATTTAGTCTTTTATGCTTGTATGTAAAGATCTGTAGTACATAATATCCCTTTTTGTTTAACGTTTGAAATGTAATATGATAATCTCAAGATATTAAATTTTATTTTTAAATCACGTACTCGTTCACGATCATACACACACCCACACAGCCTGCCCTCCAGGTGTTCTATTTCCATTCTATCAGAAAAAAAATGTCCAGTTGCTTCATTAAAAAAGAGCACAGAAGATGCACACATGCTTATATGCACTTGTTGAGGGCAAACCCAGATTATTCACTATTGCTGTTATCAAAGTAGCTTCACATTGCAAATCCTCCATTTACAAATCACAGCACCTCAGCTTCCCTTAATCTTGTCATGTTGTCACATTTGACCAGCCATGCGAACTGACCTAGAACTGTAAGCACGAGGCAGGCAAGCTGTCACCGAGATAATGACAAGGATGCCAGAAAGGGCTGCCAGGGTTTCCACCGCGTGAGCGAGAAGGATTATTCAAACCTCACGAAAGAAGAACAGAGGACGACCAACGTGTTTGCTGATTTTATCGGCTGATCCTGTGGCTGAACATCTCACCACGTAACTACCAAGAGCAGGAAAAGCAGTAACAAACACAGTTCCGTACAAGCCATACACAGCTATTTACAGCTGCAGTAAAGGGAAGTGTAAGCTGCCAGCATAAAGGACACTCAAATTTATTGAAGATGTTTAATAATGTGCATTAGTACAACATTTCCTAGTCTTTACAGCGCAAAAACTTCAGCATCTGCTATTTTTCACAGGGAAAAGCAGTAGAGGCTTAAATAAATACTAGCACAAAGACCTTGCAGATGCTCCTTCATCTTTGCTTTTATCTGATTACTGGAAGAGCATAATGCAATAATAAAGGCAACTTGAAGAAAATGATTATTTTCCCAGCCAAATTGCTTCATGAAATAAAGTCAAACCCATTGGCAGCAGTACTAAAATGAAAGAACCTCTCACAACTGAACATATGTCTTTACACAGTACTTCAAAAAGGCTGATAAAAGTATCTCTGAAACAGCATTTTTTTCTAAAGCAGTTTGGATTATATGCACTTCTTGGAAATTCCTTTCAGAGAGTATAATCTGATCATGATACTGTACCAGAGAAGGACAGGATCACTTCTGTACCGTGAGGAGGTAGCTGCATCAGGCATCTTACCGCCTAGGCACTTGGTCCAGTATTAACTTGTTTTTAAATCAGTATCCCTGCGCCTTACTATTGCTTCATGGATTAAATTTGTGACAGCATTGGAGTTGATAGGTTAACGATGGTATACAGGAAAATTGCAGTGATTTTTGCAAGTGCCCTGATCAAAAATTGCTAACATTCTATTCAAACCATTTTGATACTACAATCTCCACTACTTGCTTCCTTAGTTTACCTGCTTTTATGATATGTTTTTCCTAGAGTTGAAAAATAAATTTTTCATAATGTTTAATCTCTTTTGGAAACTATATCTTTCACCAAATGATAGTCAATAATTTAATTTTGGACTGTCAACTTCTAAAGCCCTCTGATGTGTTTCTTTCACATGCACAAAAGTCCCACCTCCTGGGGATGACTGTGCTCAAAAATGTAAATAAATGCAGTCAATTGGATAAATGTTATATCTACTTCCACCACATGTCATTCCAAATGCACGTTCATGCTGTACACTTGCCTCTCTCTCTTTTAACCTCAAATCATAAATGTAAATGCCAGGTGGGGAGGGGAAGGAAATAATGCCAGGCATGCAATGCCACTGGGTATTTGTGTTCCTAGATGGCAGTTGGATAAAGTTAAAAACTGCAGGAAGAAAATAAGAGTAGCATAAATCTGAAATAATGATCCTGTCACATTTATCACACACACACACACAAAATATAAAATATAATATGTAGGTACATACTAATGCACTTGGAAAAGATTCCCAAAAATAATCCTTTAAGAGCTAAATATTTTTAGAAGACATAAAGAAAATACATACTAAGCTCTGTTTTGAAAAATGCATTGAAAATGCTAAAGATTCAAAATTTATGCAATAAATAAAATGGAAATTCTAGATCTCATTTTGAATTACAAGGAGGCTGATAATGACAAAAATGCCTTTAGCCCCCACCAGCCAGAAGCCCCAGGATGAATTCCCTCCTAATAATCCCATGGTCAGAGATGTGCTAGAGGAAATTCTGCAGAGATCCTTGTTAAAATTCCAGTATCAAACCGGAACATGGTTTCAGATAATTTCTCTACCTCTGTTCTAGTTCAGCTCTCCTTATACACTGTTTAAACAGGCCTGCCAGAACTGATCGAGCCCAGAAGCACATAACTTTTTTTTCTGAAGAGTAATTATTTTTAGCTTCAGAACGTACTGAATTCAGTGAAGAGCAAAACATTTTAGAATTTCCCATGGTAGGATCCCTCCATTAGATACTGGTGTACACTTCCTTTGTATAACGTGCACACAAGAACGGATGCACAAAGATAAATGCAAATGTGTATATGCACCCACAATCCATTAATTAGCACATAATCATTTCTTCAAGATAATTTAATTTGCAAATCATAAAAAGAAAAAAAATGTCACGCAGCTGAGGGTTAAGCCTCCCCTGACAGGAATGGCAGTGCATTTGGAAGAAATAAGTATGTATTACCAGGAAAAACACCCAAACCCTCCATTAATGCTAAAATTCTAAACCCAAGTTAACTTGTTATATTAGTATTTGAAATCCACAAACCCACACATTCTTTACCAAAAGAAAAAATAAAATAAAATAAAATAAAATAAAATAAAATAAAATAAAATAAAATAAAATAAAATAAAAAGGCAAAACACACATACTCTCACATTTCAAACAGAGAGAATGTCATATATTAGCAGTAACTCCATCTTATACCGGACTGACAAACATTTGAATCAGCGTAACAGAGTTTAGGAGCACTACTAGTAAATAAAATTGTACTGTTTTGCATGCATCTGAAAACATACAGGCAGGAGTTTACATGTATGTCTAGATATACATAGATACACACATACGCAACTCATTTTAAAGACAAAGTACACTAAATGAATTAGCTGAAAATCAGCTTACTGGCTTGATAGATAAACTTAAATTTGGCAGTTTGTACAGGAATATGGACCAGAGGGTGATTTTTTTATACAGACAAAAGTTCTTTTAATTCTGCAACTAAAAATTTGGGTATGAAACGAATAGAAGGTACAGGCTTTCATTAACTGGCTGCTTTAGATCACGTAACAAAAAAGGTACCTACTGTCACCTATTACTGATATGTTTGTCATCTGGTTAGAAACATATCTAACCAAAGATACTTGACTAATGAACCAGTTCAACAGAGTAAACTGAAATGCTTTCATGAACACACACAGAGACCTCATTTCTTCTGTGTGAAGTTCACTGAATTTACTGATAAACAAGAATGGAGTGCCGAAGTAGGGATACAGGGCATAGGGACACAGTCCTGAACACTTAAATTCTGCCTGCCCTAAAGAAAAGAAATGTCTTTATTACAGAAATAAAGTATTGTTTAGAAGGGCTAACTGTGCAGAACAGGAAACTGCTTTCAGGACAAGTAAAATATTGAAGTCCCCATGCCTATCTCCAGAATTCATAAGAAAAAAATATAAAAAAATAAAAAACGCCACTAAAATCAGTTTCTATGTACTTACTTAACATGGCCTAGATCTGTAAGTCAGTAGTCTCCCTACTACAGCTCACTACAGAGCAGAGCAGGAAGAGAAAGGAAGACACGTTCTCTTTATAGGCCCAGGTGGAATAATGAATACCAAAATCCAAGTCTAGTGAGATCAAGAAAGGGTCACAGGTTTTCTTCTCAAAATGTATTCTGTTACTGATCTAGGGCTCTGAAAAAGTTATGTTAAATCACGTTTTGTAATAGAAAGCTTTTCAAAATACCTCCCAAAACACTATGGCTAGCAAACAGAGTATTACTCAGCAGATTTCAGCTTTAATTATTGTCTTCTTTTTTCATATATAATGTTCGTTACTTGCTTTTACGTAGTTTACTATAGTATAAAGAGCAAACTCTCCAACTCTTATTTATTCCACCCAATATAAAACTCTCCATAATTAAGTGCTCCATAATTAACAATTTGTGTCATACTATATATCCTTTCCATCCTTCAATATACACAGTTCCCATGAACTCAGCTGTTATTTTGCGTAACATTATTGGCAGAATATAGCCCCAAATGGTTACTATTTATTTTGGCTTTTGATTTCTGATGTAGCATCAAACATCATCCTTACCTGAATTAAGGCTAAGATTGTTCAAACTATTATATTCAAAAAACATCAGCAGCAAAAAATCCCTTGACATATTCAATATACTTATAAATCACCATTAATAAATACCATATTTAGAGCACACTTCATTCTTCTGTACCCATGCTTACAATAATGATAGCAGAGTAACAAAGCAGCTGAGACCTTTTACTTACTAGAGGGGGATCCTCTGAAGACACAGACCCCCTTTCCCACTATCTCATCCATAGGATAGACTTTGTGAGTGCTTTGGGGTCTCCAGTACCCCTGTGGGCACTATTTGCCCCCAAAGAGTTGGAAAAAATAATCATTAAATCGATAGCACTTACAACGTAGTACATACATCTAAGCCTTTATTATTTTCATTAATTCATTAGTGCTTTGGCTTTTTAAAGTTACAATCTTGATTGTACTGCACAGTAAGTTTTTATTAGAAGGTTTAACATATCCTTACTTTTCTAGGCCATGTAATACTTAAACTGGAAATAAAACACCAAAGTCAGCAAAATAACCTAAAGTCTTTTATATGGCAGAATCTAAAGCTATAAATTAATGAAAGTATTCCAAAGATTTATATTATGGACTTTCCTATGCTTTCTCTTACAATTAAATGCAGCATGTGAAAAAGGATATTGAGACCTGGATGGATGCATCAAGAAGTATCAATGATTGTTACCTGCAGAGGTGTTACAAGAAATTTCATCTGCTGCAACGAAGACGAATTGATTTCTGCAAGAGAAGATAAAATTCACAATACTGCTTGCTGACTGGGCAATGTGCTAGCTGCCAATTGACTTGATGTTTACAGATGGGGTAGGGGAAGGGTGCTTAATTTTAATGAATGTAGCAAGAAAAAGTGTTGACGTATTTCGGTACTACAGAGTTTATAAGGATCATGAGGTAGACATGCTGGGATCTTTTAAATGAAATAATGGTGACATTTGGATATGGACTATGCACAAACTCTTGCATTGGAAGCTTCATGTTTTGTGTCACAGATATGTCATGCTAAAATATAAAGGCTAATAAATAATCAAACGGTATTTATACTAATATAGACACTAAAGGGCACTAATGAAAAGTATGTAAAAAAACTATTTAAAAATGCAAATTACTTAGCACAGCTTAGATGCAAGTATTAAAAGTAAAATACTTTTTATATTTCTAACATGATTTAAACAGAAAATTAATTTTTCTGCTATTTATAAAAAATATGACACAGCATATTCTCACATAGTGCCATCCAATACATGCAAAGTTTTTTGCAGAATCTTAAGACAATAAGCTAGAGAAATCATTATTTTGGTATAAACCTTCTCTTGCAAAACTTTTTTCCACAGGTACTATAAAAAGAAAAATCCTGAATACACTAGCCGAGAGCTCCATTATGGCACAAATCCTGATTTGTAATTTCTGAAGATAAAACAAACAGGATTCAGGGTAGTGTTTGAGAATTAGCATTTTTTTTTCCTTTGTATGGATATACATAGACTTCTTGGATGATGTCTGTGATATGCTGTATAAATGAAGAACCTGGCTGAAGGTTTAACACCTGGGTGTTGTTTTACTTCAAACTACAGGCAGCTTCTCCAGCTTGCACTAAGGTGAAAAATAGCGTTTTAGGTTGTGCACAGCTTTAATGCAAGAGTCTACAGAGAAGGAACTAGGTCTCAGTTGTACTAAGTCCTACCTGGAAAAGTCAGTTCTGCAGGATGATCAAAACCCTGTGAAGCACCAAGTACTCTGAGGCTCCTACATAAACTTGTTTAGGTCGGGAGCAAATATCTATGGGGGTAACAGAACCTTGGAGGAGTAAGCCCTAAGAGAATAAAATCTATTTCTATTACTTTACCTGCAATACACTAAAGACATTTTAAATTCTTGCTAAAAACCTGTGAACCTTGCTATTTAAAAGTTCACATTCTGTGGAGGAAAAAAAAAAGAAAAAAGGAAGAAAAAAGAGGAATCTGTGATCCATAGAACAGGGACAGGATTTGGTTAAGATTAAAAGCAGCATTACCTTATTATTGCCTCTACCCTATATCAGAAAATTTTGCACTTATATTACTTTATTATGAATGGACTTGCTGACCAAAATATATTTTCCATCTAACTTTCCTATTCTGAATTGCATGCACAGATTGATAATTTTGTTCTCTATTTTGTTACCTGCAGGAATTTCACAAACTCATGATATTTATCTTGCATAGAATCACCTAGAATGGTGATTCTAGGATGAGTTAAAAAAACCTGAAGGGGTATAAATTAAAATAACCTCAAGGAGTATGACCTTATCATTATAAATACAAAGCTATTCTGTATTTCATAGATAGTATTATTTGTCACTATATTTACTCATATTGCCTCTGGTATTATCAACTTTGGTGATAATAGGAAGGACTCAGAACACTAACTTGTATTTTAAAAAAAAAAAAAACATTTCCCATCACATATTACTGAAGCTGCTCTGAAATCTCTCTCTTTTTTTTTAAACCAGCTCTCTTTACTTATTAATGGTAGAAAACTAATGTGAGAAAATTTAATTAAAATTGTACCTACTGCAAAAAAAACCACTATAAACATTCCTTGATAAATAGTTTTGATTCATATAGGAAGATCCTATTTGCCTTATAGTTTGCTTTTGGAAAATTTATTTGACAATTCCATAAATCAATTTGAAAAGGCAAAAAGTACATATTGTTCAGCATAGCAATTCTGAGAATTAAAATGATAATGTATTAATTCCTTAAATGGACAGTCAGTCTAGAGGCTGGAGCTCAATGAGACAGTGTAATTTATTATGACTCTTAATGATTTCAAGCGCTTGTTTAGTAGTTTGATGGCTCTAATGTTTTATAGTGACTGATTTTTTATTTACTTGAATTCTGTAGTGTTACTTACACCACCGCAGAGGAAGACCTGGTTTCTATACGTCTCCCCTGCTGTGCAAAGCAAACACTCCTTACTGTGGCCAATCCCATAATTGAGAGGAGTTGTCCTACTGAGCTCCGTTGGCACCACAGTATATATATGTACTATTTTTCTTAAAATACATGGAAAGCAGACCTGGAAAAGGCCAGCTAATCTAACTCAGTCCTTTGCAAATGTAGGATTGTTCCCTTTAAAGATCAGTTTTAATAGCTAAGTGCATTGAGTATAGTAGCTTTAAAGATCAATTTTAATAGCTAAGTGAATTGATTGTGCAAAAGAATCTCACAGGTGGGGTATGCTGCAACTTCCCAATGCATTTTAGGTTGTTTTCCTGTGTATCATCTCTTTTGAATTGCACTAAGCAAGTTCTTTAGTGGTTTAAAAGAATACTAGAAAATGTTAAGTGCATCTCAATTTTATTATACAAAAAGAGACAAAAAATTGTTTCAACCAATTAAATTTGTATATTATCAACTAAAGCATAAGATTGTTCATTGTTTAAAATTTCAGATGTAAAACAACATGTACATAAAATCCAGAGAATTTTATTTATAGTGTTACTATTTGTTTGGAGTAACACAGAAAGGCTAACTGGAAGAGTAACATGATAAATATATTGCTCATGTTAGATAGATAGATAGATAGATAGATCTGAATGCACAGTGGCTGTATTTGTCATGCCCAATATGCACAGCCTGGTACATGCAATCCCTGTTAGCGCGGGAGCCTCTGGCAGACGGAGCAACGTGGGGCAAACCCCAGCGCGTGGGCAGGAGCCTTGGGCTTCCCCACAGCTGGTTCCACCTCCGCGGCTACTTCCCAAGGGCAACCACTGCTGCAGGGGCTACCTCACCTAACCCCCTGGATCCCTTGCTATTTATACTAGGAAATGGAAGGCTGCTATAGAGTTTTGACAGGTATGGTACCAAAAATATCTTTAAAATTAAATATGCTTTTGGGAAGGATCTGTATTACCCCAATTTCAAAAAAAGCCTCAACACCGCTTGATTCTTATGCCTCGCTTTCCCTAACACCCGGTCAGGCTCCTCACAGAGCTGCATGGCCCCTCATGCCATGAACCTCTTCACAGTAGAAAAGTAGCCACTGGGCTACTTCTGCCCCAAAGGTCTTCTCCATGACTAAAATATTAGCTGCTTTCCCTCCCTCCTCCTTGATGCTGTTAGCTTGTGAAAACAGCCCATACTGCAGCATCAAAATGAATTAAATTAAAAAAAAATAACCACTAGAATACACATCTTATCTTCCCTATGGCTCTTCACCACTTCTATGAAGAAACCCTGTGTATGAATGAATCCCTTCACCCTTCCCTTCTTGTGACCGATGCCATGCACGGCAGAATGGGGAACAGCTCTAGAAGAGTCTCTGACCAGGGCATCCTGCCAAAATTTTTGACTTAGCATCTTTTCCTCAGAGAAGCTTGGAAAAAAGTGAGGATTCCATATCTATTTTCTGGACTTATTATAGAAGATCTTATATCACAAGATCTTTGATTAGCTACATTAGGGCTTATGTCCTCAGCAGTGATTGTCAGCCACTGGCTTCCAAAAATTTATATTTAGATGGAACAGGGCACTAGTACTTGGAATCCAAGCACTCTGAAAGTTTGGGGGATGACAGAAGATGAGCAGAAAAAGTCCAGGGGCTACATTCAAAGTATAGTCTGCAGTACTGAACACCAGAGAGGACAAAAAAAATATATATTTTTTTTCAGGTTCACTTTATCAGCTCTGTTCTAAAAGTAGCCTATTTTAAATTTAGCCAGCTCATTGATTTACAACATTTAGAAAATAACATATTAAACCAAAACCAAAGCAAGTGAAGAATAGGAATTTAAATGAAGATTGACTAAGGCTTTTCATGATAGACATTACTTAGTGAAAAATACTACTGATGACAAATGATGTAATCAAATGTTATGTACATACAGAACTGGGCCTTCTGGGATGTCCAAAATCCTTTTTCCTCGCCATAGACTAATTTCTTCAGCATGGTTGTAGTACCATAAGTTAACTAGGAGGCCCAGAACATTTCATAAATACATTTTGCCAGTATTCTCCCTTGCCAAAAAGGTGCATCCTCCCATTTTCAAGAATAACTGTCTCCTATCATCTTGCTTCTAACAAGTCAGAAGTGCTGTTTAGAGAACGTTTATGATTTCCTGGAAACTTTTCCCAACTATCTTGATCTTTCCCAGCCTCATAGACACTACATCAGCAAGCTCAGTACCACAGCATCAAAAGCTCCAAGCAGACAGAGAGGCTCTGGTCTCCCGCTGACCTGGATACAGGATTGGAACCTCAGGCTCCATCACGTATAGAAAGCAGGGAGCTTCTCTTCACTAACTAACTAGATGTTTTCTCAACACATGAAGCTCTGATCCACATAACTATATGTGGATCAATACATGCTTAAAAATATCCCTTCCTGAAGGGCAGCCGATATAAGTTCAGAAAATGGGTCTCAGATACTCCTTGTTACGACTGAAGGGCTCTCAATACCATCAAGCACTAATCCAAAGTATCTACTTCTTTGCATGCTCCCTTTGAAGGCTGGACTACAGCTCCTCCACACTTCAAAAAAAGTGCTTCTCCATCTCTGCTACCACATATACCTAGAAGAGTATTAATTTATTATTATAATTTCCCTGCTGTGCTGTACTATTGCTATTGGCCCTGATATTTTTCAGTTGTACCTTGGGACGACTACATATTGGATTGCTGGGGACAAAGGGCACAAATTACCAAGTGCTGCCTGTGTCGCCTCTTCTCCCTGAAAGTTGGAATATTTACGGCATATGATGAAGGACAAAATATTGTCACATACATAATCTAACCCAGATTTCCTAGAAGTTATAAGCCACCTTTTGGGCAACATCAAGCCTCCATAAAATAGAAGCCATAGCAGAGATCAAATGAAATTTTAAGAAATCAGAACTTTCCTAAAAATAAGCACAATAAGTATAGGAAAATTAAAATGTAAGAGAAGTCATAATCCCCTAAACTATGCACTGATTAGGTTTCATATACCAGAATTCCTGGACTTGCTTACTAAATTTACCTACTAAATTATTTTGCTTACCACAAGTGCCTAAATATAGGAACTGTTGAAAATAGTGCAGAGCCACAGAACAGAGAAAATTAAGACCAAAGCAAGTGCAGTACTGTACAGACATTACAGTGGAGAGATTTAAATTGTATGTAATCATTTGACTTGCTCTGTTGAAGAGCACCACGTGATTTACAGGCATAGTCAGTATTTAGATTTCATGGATCAAAACTGATGCATATTAAATGAAAGCACTGAATTCCTTGGAGCTATTCCAAATTATATTCTCCAGGAATCTGGGGTTAAAAACAGATTTTGCCTATAAAAGCACTATGAGTTACATATACACATTTCTCATAATATTATTAAAAATACTTTTTCCCTGTCATGTTCTAAAGTTTCAGGCTTCACTGTTTTTAAGACCCTCTTGATTTTTATTTATTTATTGCCAGAATTATTTATTTAAATTGTGAATTATAACATAGCTGGTGGTGGGCTGACCCAATACTTTCCTTGATATTCAAGTATGGGCAAAATTTCAGAATCTCTCTCTCTAAAGTCATTTTATGAAGCCTTCTCAAACTCCTCTCCAGTGTCCCAAATTTCAATATCAAGGTTATTAAAGTATTTAAACTTGTTGCTATTACTACAATAACTACAGAAAGAAGGCTGTATTTACTATTACAATGTTTTATATTCCCATTACTGTAACATCCAAGTACATTATCATACTCACAGCATTTGAATCACAACAGATAAAAGACAACTAAACAACTTTACAGTCATACTCATAAATTATATCAAATGAAATAAAAATGAAATTAGAAAGGGAAAAAAATAGTTTATTGGGCGATAGGAAGCTTCAACAGCACTACCATCAAGTTGGTTGACCTGATGTACATCAAGAAAATAATCCTTTACTCTTAGGCTGCTCTTTCTCTCTCTCACACCAGGCAATTTTCATCCTCGGAGCTGCTTGTTCAACCTAACTGCTACTACCAACGTCAAAACAGAGAGGAAAACATAGATATTCTGCTTTTGCCTACATATTCTGCTTTCAGGGTGAAAGGATAACGTATCTCCCACCTCTGTCATTCCTTACCGCTTTTTTAAATGACATTTAACAGAAATTTCTGACATTTTGAGACAGTCCTCAAAGGTGAATGGAGTAAAACCCTCCAGCAGAGGAAATTAATACATCTGCCTCTGCCTCCCAGCAAACACCAGCGCTCACCTCCTGCGCCCAGGGAGGGCAGCCGGCCCACGGCCTGGCTGTGGGACGCCAAGGGTGTCCCTAGGCCAAGGTCGCCTTTGTCTCTCTAATGCCCTAGAGCGTCTCAAGTGACTCTGTGCTGCATCAAGCAATTAACCAAGCCCCTAATTTGATTAAGGGGTTAGGCGATTAAATTAGCACCTCTCTATTACTGTTATCTCTGCACTCAACCTAGGCCCTTCGGCCTAAGTGTGAGGCCTAACAGTGAGGATTTAGCACTCAACCTACCCTTGGGCCCTTTGCGGTGTGATTTACCCATAACCAAAGACAGGAGGATACCAGAAAGGCAAGAAATAGTAAAGTTTTAGGCATTAAGGTCTTTCCTAATCCAGTCACACAACCGCAGGGGTAGGAAGAACTCCCTAGCATACCAGAAAGCAGTTTTGCACTTGTGAAAAACACATCTCAAGAAAAAAAAAAATCCAGTAACATAGAAAAACCCAACTCTTGTGGGATGTTGTCTTCCCAAGACAAGAAGAATATGCCTTCATTAGGCCAGTTACTTAGAAGAAAAAGAAAAAGAAAAAAAAAGGAAAAACACCTTTCAAGTGGCCAATAGAAGGTGCGTTCACATAATTTGTATTTTTATGTCAGACTCACACACCGGATGGAAAAACAAAAAGAATCCTGTTTTGACCCTTCTATTGAACTAGGTAACTAAATAAAAAAACTATCAAGAAAGGCGCTTTTAGCATAGTCTAATATTAATGGGGAAAAATGCCCATGCTGTGAACACTGTGGCTACAACTCCTGCATGACTGGGCCTTGGACATAAACTCTTCTTCTCTCTCCTCTTACCTCTCTGTCAGGGCCAAAGACTGCACAATTAATTTATATGGCAAACTGTATTTTAGAATTTAGCATAGTTGTTGCCCAAAAATGCATTTATTTCTGAAATATGTCCAGAACGTGGACAATGTCATAAATCACAATCAAATGGTAAATTTCTATTACCCTTTCCCTTATATTTTAATTTTATGTGTATTTTCTTCTCTGTTCTATTTTTTTACTGTTTTTGTTTGTTTTAATCAGTGCTCTACAGATACGCATAGGTTGAACTGATTTTACCTGCTGTATCAGTGGACTTTCTCTACATATCCAAGGCCTTATCGTCCTTTTATAGTCCCTACACTATAAAAAAATTACTTATATGATATACATACTATGATCCTGTGTATTTATTTGCAAGAGGATCAGAGAAGATTTTTTTAAATGAAATGTAGACAAATAGATGACATTTTGAACAACTCATAAATCAGTAGTAGGATTCATCTTGATGTTAGTTGTATAGAAGCTCTAAGACTGCTGGCATTTTACTATAATCAACAAATTCTATTCATATGATTAACAAATGCTACGCACTTAATCTAAACCCTCATTTGAAGAACTAAATGACTAATTTTCAGAGGCACTGAGTGTCAGCAGTATAAACCAATGACAATATGATTCAAGTCTGATAGTTTCAGACTATTTTTAAAGTTCTAGCATTTGCATTTGAAAATTCTACCTATTACTGTATTTTAGGCATATTTTTCATTCTTTTTATGAAAACATTCATGGAATTGATTGAAGAATTCATTCAAATGGACAAAATGGATTTTATACATTAACATGCTTTCCATTTGAAATTTGAAACAAAAACCTTCCTTTTCTTTTGCATGCATGTGAAAGATTCCAGGCCCTTTTTACTAAAGGTTTTTCTTTCAAATACATGGGTAAGCTAGCTTTATCTATTTCTGTTGTTTTCTTATTCACTATCGATTTGCCACAGGTCTGTCCCTGGAGTATTAGCAGCACATACAACTGACAATCTCAAAAGTATGCAAAGAAAATATCTAATTAAATGCCTAATACTGCTTTGCAATTCTTTGAGAAGGGAGGTGCTACAGAAAAAAACAAACAAACAAACAAACAAACAAAAATCTTTCTTTATTAATTCTGTCTACATAGTTATTTTAAATATCTTTTAATACTTCCTTGCCTCCATTAAACACATTTCCTGTGCAGTGACAATTTGTAATGGCAAATCCATATGGACTACACCCAACATATTCCATACAATAGTAGTAACATTTCATCCATGTTACTTCTTTTTCCTCTTTCTCTTTACCTCTTTCACAACGCTTTTAATTTCTTCTTACTTTTAAAGCAGTCACAGTGAAAGCACTTAGGTACTTGTAGCAGTTCTTATCTGCCTCTTTGTGGTCTATCGAGTCAATGATCTGAAAACTAGAAACTGTATAATTAGACACTGACATGTCCAGAGGAACTCTTATGGTCTATCATGTCACAGGCACTAGCACTGACCCAACAGACTGTAACAGTCTTGGTCTGCTGGATTAGGAATCAATGCTTTAATAACTCCCTAACGCTGTATTTATCCAGTTTTCTAAACACAACACACTTAGATGTTTTAAAGTTACACATTCTTTCAATATCCTCTTATAGAGAAGAAGTCAGTATTAAATCTTACATAGATAATTATTTTAAAATGTAATCAATTTTTTTTTCTCTTTCTCAAATGGAAAGAAATGCATCTGAGGAATATACTCGTAATCACATTTATTTGTTATGAACTTTAATTTTAAAGTAAGGATCTCTCAAACTGCAACTCATTTTATAACCTGATGTAGGCTAGATGTATGAAGCAAAAAGAAAGCAAGAATATTGAAGTTGATGCGTAAATGTCAAAATAGATGCACTGTTTTATTTTTTCTTCCAAGCACTTAACACTTCCCGTTATGCAGTGGTTCTCAGCATCTTTGAAGATGGGAGCATTTTTGGATGCCAGATATCTGAAGCCTAGACTTTAGCTTTCCTCTAACTTCTCTCTTAGATTTCTCTTTATACTCCCCAGGACAGATGTCAAATCAGATTTTACAGTAACAGCCAAGTGTTTCCCTGTCTGTGGGGATGCTAAATATATGCCTTGATGTTACAGAGAAGACAACTGGAAACTGCATGGAAAAGAAGTGGAACCAGCATATGAAGAACACAATCTCCTCTGACATGATAAAGGTCTCATCCTAGATGCTAACCCCGATTCTGGGCGAGGAACCCTAATCCTTTTCACTATGGTAATATCACAGCTTTGAACCAGTGAAGCAGTTATCACATCAGTAAATCAAGTCCTCAAAGTAGCAGAAAAACATGCTAATGCTACCAAATATTAGAAAGATACATTAAAACATCAAGCGCACAACATAACTTTCTAGACCTACTAGGGGAGCCCATTTTTATTGCACATAATTGTTTGCTATATTTTACTCCATGAACGTGATTCCCTGTGTCTTCCCACAAAGCATTATTTCTACAATATTTTAGAGTGAACCACGGCCTCAGTCATTACAAATTCCTATATGCAGTACATTTTTATCTCAGGAAACTCCTTTAGAATTGCTGTATATGAAACTCCCTGTTCATAGTATTTTTTATCTTTGACTTTTTCCTTTTTTACTATATTCTCTTTATTCATAATCACCAACACTGTTTCCTAATCCCTTCACTACTTATGGCTATACCATGAGTCATCTACTCTTAGTCTTTTCCAGACCTGTGATCTAGGTGATTAATATAGATTAAGAAATTTCTGCATGTTGTCAGTGAGCACATAGTTTGCCACATGTTTGATACAGACATAGAGACATACGAGAGTAATAGGCAAATGCCTAAATCTATTACTTCTCCATAACAGTAAATTGAATGATTTCATTTTTATTTGCATTATTAGGGAATGCATTATTAGGATCTCAATACACTAGACCAATCAGACATCACCAGATGAAATGTAAATGTTTGAAGCAGAAAGTCACTGTATATACACAAAATGTCACTGTTACAGAAACTAAACATCATCTTTCTATCTATCAGGATGCCAAGCAGCCTCTTTGATTCTCAAAATTTGGGGAGTTAAGAACTGTACTCACTATTGACTACACAATTCTTATTTATCATCCACAATTCCCCTGAACTTCTCTGCATCTCTCTATGCTAAGCTTGTATAGCAAATTTCAAAAATGTTTGAAGGTTCCAGCTGCGAGTAGAGAGGTGAAACATTGCTGTGCCTTACTATTTTTCATCCCCTAAACCAGTTACTTAAGGAACTAGAACTGTGCACAGAATTCTTTCTCCTAAATCTTAAAAACTATGATCATGAAATAAATGAAGTACTACTGTTTAAAATATTAATCCTTCTATGAAATTATTTAATGGTAAATTAAACTCTGACTGAGGATGCTATGATGTTTTATATGCTGTCAAATCTCTAATTTTTAGTATATATCATTAGTAAGATCCTCAATAAGAGAAGATAATCTGAATAAAACTGTAATAGTATCATTCATTGTTATTCATAAAATAGAATATCTTGAAGTTTACATTATCCAACAAATCACCACAAGCTACAGAAGTTCACATTTTGTATTTTATGTACTTTTATTCTTTACTCTGTTCTTTGATCCTTTAATGACCATGTTTTCAATTAAATCAAATTTGTTTCTAGTATCTGTTTTAGGATAATTGGCCTACAAAAATCAAGTATAACTCTCAGGTACTTTCAGAAAGAGAATTGGAAAATGATGTTAAATTATATATCTGTAGAAGCTACTACTTTGACAAAACCATATGGATATGTCAAAAAGGTAAATTACTATTAGGATTTTATAGGGAGTGAGATTTCAGATCTGGCAGATACACGACTTCCATACAACAAAATGTCCTGTCTTAAATTTTATACAAAATCCTATGTATGACCACAGAACATGTAAACCAAACTGATAGGAAAAAAAATATATTCTACTCTACAAAATGTTATGTTCAAAATGTTTCAGAATAGGCTTGTTATTTGCCTTTTTTTTTTAAAGAGGGATTAATTAAAAAAAAGCAGCTTCCAGTGATGAGGAATATAATCCAAAAGAGTCAACGGAAATCTTTCCATTTTCATAGCAAAATTTAAATTAGACACAGAGAATTAATCCCAGAGCACAATCCCTTCATACATATGTGTGCATGTACGTGTGTGTGTGCACGTGCATCTGTATGTTCGTGGTGGGTGATGGATGGGCAGCGTGTGTGCATATATATGGGCACAGCCACACATATATAAACACACCGTTACCAGTACTACGTGTTAGAGGGTTAGCAAGCAGTACAAGGGGAAATGCTGCCGTTCAGGCAGGGCTGATGCACTCTAAGTGGGGTTTGGTTTCATTACGCTACCACGTACACTTTCATAAATATTGCTGACAAAGATAATATGCAAGAAAGGAACATTTTTCTTACTCTGATCAAAGATGCAAAAATCAAATCATAAAACACAAAACCAATAGCCAATAAATGTGAATAAGTCTGCCCATAGGCTTAATTCAAGCAAGCCATTCACTGAGCTATGTGATGGATCTGTCAAATCCAATACAGCATTACAGACATACTAGCAACACCAAGTGAACATGCAATGACAAAATGACAATACGCCCCACTGCCATGCTTTCACTCGTTCTGTGTCAGAAATACCAAATCTGATGACTGTGCTAGTTTTCCTTACTTCAGACTTGGATAGAAATCTAACAGCTCTCTCTCTCTCTGTATATACTATACTACAATATTACATGAAAGCTGAGTAGAAGCTGTGTGGGCACTTTATTGACATCTGATTTAGCATCGTTTGCATATCATTACAATTATCATTCCAAACAGTCTCAGTTTATAGAGTTTGGGAGGAAAAAACCCAGAATGATGATTTTTTTTTTTTGTTCCAGTTCTTCGAAGAGGCTCAAATATTTAAAAGTAATTAGAATAGATCACACAACATAAGACTTCCATTCTACTGTTTTTATTGGTATTCAGGGATTATATCACTTCATCTATAAAATATTTTTTTTTGGTGGGGGGGGTGTTTTCTTTCAGCGTTGTATGTCTAAGAAGCGACTGGAGATATTTTCAGGTCTGAATTTATTTTTATGAGGGAGGACATGATTTTTCTTAACAAATACTTAGGATTTTGCTTTTATTTGTTTCCTTGACATCTGCTTCTCTCCTATGTAACAATTCTTTGCTTACTCCCAGCAATATTTCCAAATGTGACAAACACGGATACCATTGCATTCCTTCACAATAGAGCTCTATTACAGCGATCATTATCCATTGACTCACTATATTGATTCTGGAATCCCAGATCTTTCTGTTAACCTTTATTTTTAATTTACCAAAATATGTCTCCAATCTAAAGATTTGCTCTTTCCATCTGCACAATTAAAGAAACCTATCATTTATGGAACCTTGCCATTCATCATGTATATGATCTGTGACCAAAAAAAAAAAAACATGTTATGTCTCTGCCTCAGTAATATATTCCTATATGCCCTCACTTCATTTTACTGGGCATGGTTTTAAATGTACAGTAGATATATTTCATTTACAATTAAATGAAATAGGAGTTGAAATCAACACTGAAAAGGAGCAGTGTATAATCCAATACGGACTCTTCGTTATTATCACAGGACAGTAGGTAATCATAACATAAAGAAGAACAGATACAAGCAGTTGTACTGAGCTGTATTTCAGCACTTGCAGTGCAATGATTTACAATAGGGTTGCTAAATTACAGTAAGTGAAAAATCAATGAAAAGTTATTAAAATTAACACAAATTGTAGTGGTGAGTATTCAGAGGTATCCATGTTTGCATATAGTTTCATATATTCAAGAAATGTTGGTTTGAGCAGATTGTTTCTGTTTTGTTTTCTATTCTAGCTTTAGGCTATAATAAGGAAATTCAATTACAATATTTGTAATTATCACAAGATACCATATTCACTTGGGGAAGCAAGTCAAACATAAGGGTTAACCATATTTAAAAAGAGAAACTAGATTAAAAAAAAAAGCCAGAGATATAAAATTCATTTAAGATAACTAAAATTATGCATGAAACTCAGGTTATGAAAATTCCAATTATACACAAAGTGCATCTGCAAATTAGAATTTGTTTTTTTCAAAAAATAGTTAAGGCTAACAACTTCATTAGTATTGATATCATCTTAAGCTTTCTTTACAGCATTTAAGAACACTATCTTTACCATAGATAGATAATCTTGTATCTTCTATCCTCTTAAGCAAATCTTTTATTTGCTTTCATTGGCAGTGTAACTTTTAGTGGTGTTTACTCTCTTCAAATAGCAGAACGTGTGATTTGTTTTATGAGAAGGTACACTAACTCATAGATAAAGATTTAAAAGTCTTCTCCATATCAGTTTCTCTATGTAATATTTTGGAAATTCATGTATTCAGAGGAATAAGCACCCTACGAAATGACCCAGAGACACCTGAGCAATACCTGGCAAAACTGGTTAACCACAGTAGGCTATTTATAATTTTGTCCTTTCGTTTTAGTAATCTTTTAGCATCCAGAATTGTTTTGCATTCTAGCCCTAGCCCTGCGCCATGCTAACAACACACCTTTGTGGAAATGAAATGGAACTACGGAGTAGCACTTCGTCTCAGAGGTTACCCTCAGTAGAAATAGGACAACGCAAACAGAGTGCAAACAGCAGGATCTACTTTAACAAAATTCACCCAAAATTAATAGAAAGTAACTTGCTTACCTGTCTGACACAGCATGCCTCAGCCACACATGCAAATTGTTTTATTCACATAACTAAGAAATGTATCTTCATTACCCAGAATAAGCACTTGAAAGGCAGATACGCATGCAGAGCACTGTAACATTCAGACCATAGTACTTTATTCTAAATATGGAATCCATGAACAGCACTTCCATCTAAGAAAGAGTTCACTGAAATTTCTTAGTCCTTTGATATCTTTAAGAAAGAGCAATATTTAAAAAACATGTCTGATTTAGCATTTAAAGTAATTTTTCAATACATTTCAAGATTTAAGAAATTTTCTCCCTGATTTCAGGGGAAAATTTTCTTACATCAGGAACACAGAAGTGTGACCACACTTCTTGCTATTATAGTGAATCGTAAGATCTATCTTTTGCAATACACATTCCTCCCTTTATGACTGTATACTTTTCAAGTATCTGAAAAGTATTAATGGCAGCACTGATTTTATTCAAGGTACAATTTCTTAGCAGCAAATACTATATCATGTCCACACGCTGCAAAGACTAATGCTGTTTGACAAAATCCTATTTCTATCCAAGTCAATAGCAATTCAGACACTGGCTTCAAAAGGACCACAATTTTTATCTTGTAAGAGGAAGAGTTAATTTCATTGACATCCCTGTTAGATTCCAAAAGTCTTTAGATGTTTCTCTTGTGCAGATTTTAATATAATTCCTGATACTTTTTTCAACAAATGTGCTTTATATTTTTAGAATAAAATAAACAGCAAAAGAAGTGCAATTCTGACTTTTTTTCAGCATTCCAAAAGATATCTGGAAAGGAAGCAAATAGGAAAAAAAAATCACTGGAACTTGGATAGTTCAAGCTTAGTTATTGTTCATTCTCAATTTCCACTGACTAAAACAACGTCAATGGGAACTGAGGACATTCAGTAGGTATGGATTCTAAATCAACTGGAATAACACATGTAAGAAATAATGATCTTAAATAGCAGATCATCATGAAGCTGTATGTGTATTTATCTACATTGCACAAGGGTCACGGGCATTAACTGTATGATCTACAGCTCGGGAATGTGCATGCCTCATTCCTGATTCTCAAATTCTCAATACCTAAAATCTCTCAATTTATGGCTATTCATGGATTATAA
This sequence comes from Crypturellus soui, assembly GCA_032275445.1. Classification (NCBI taxonomy): domain Eukaryota; kingdom Metazoa; phylum Chordata; class Aves; order Tinamiformes; family Tinamidae; genus Crypturellus; species Crypturellus soui. The sequence goes on from JAUBNY010000244.1 coordinate 3,277,151, forward strand.
TAAAACAGCCTGCTTTAGATATCACAGTTATCTGCAGAGCAACAAGACAATTATGAGACTTAAACAAGGCAAATTGATAAAATCATCTTCAGCTTCCACTGGTCAAGTATTTATTAGCAGTACGTTAGCGCTTACCTGTCACTGTAGGCAGCTGCAGTGGCAGTGGCAGGCTGGGCATACCGGTAGGCAGCATAACCACCCTGAAACACAAACTCACGTTCTAATGGTATTGCAACAGCAGCATCAACAATATTTTGCAAATTTACCAAAAAAATAAAAATTGAAATATTACTGTCATGCTGTAAGTTGAGTTAAGGGATCAAATACATAGAGTACTCCAGTGAGGGGTTAAGCACAACTTATCATCACAAATTTGTACTTGTCAGAGTTCGTCCCAGAGATTATGAGAAAGCAGTGGACTGTATTCATCAAATCATTTTTTTTTTTTTTAATAAGACACTACTACATTCTTCTACAAGTTTGCAAGTAGAAACTGTTCTTATGAACCCTCAATATTTGGGGAATTTGTACACTGAATTAATACTTCATGTTATATAAGTTTCTAAATTATACATACAATTATAATGAAGAAGGAAAAAATCTCTTCCCTGAATTAACATTCAGCTGTATGTAACAGTAATTGCAGCTGTTCAATTAAGCAAACAGGACAAACAAACACACATTTGAAAGGAATTGTGTGCAGTGATGCATTGATTATCAAACTGTGAAAACAGCAGAGCTTCCTGTTCAATGGACCAGGGCGTTATATCAGCCATTGCAAAATGATCGCAGCATGCCAATTAGCAAGCAGGGGCCAGTCTCCGCAGATAACACAAACACTATTTACGTTCCAATTAGAATTTGCCACCTCAGAGTCCCTGGGGACTTGGGACCGTCCTGTTTCCCTTCCCACCTCCCCCCAAGCTGAACAAAGAGCTGCAAAAGCCACTCTGAGCTTGGAATGAACTGCCCCCTCTTGCTCCAGTGTGCATCTTAATGGATTGGGTTTCTTAATAAGACTGTATTCATGCAAGAAAATATGCTGAGGCATGGAGAATAGACTATTCTGTGTCAACTCTTAAAAAGCAGTATTTTATTTTTACTGTAGAAACTTCTGGGACTCTTCTATTTAATTTCTCAAATTAAGAAAAAAATCACCCCTACTTTCTAGAAAAGCCAGAAGATCATTGTTCTGCCTGTTACAGCCTATTTCCCTCTCTACTCCTTTGCTTGGATGCGTTCATCCCTATTAGGTTTGAAGGTCTGAAGCAGTTGATTTTTGGATTTTTGGAAATAATCATTCACTGCTCGGCTGATAATGCCACATCACCCTAGGAATGAACATACATTCTACAGACACAGTCAACCCGTTGGAAACTCCAGATGTCAACATCTCTGGATCACGTGTTTGGACCTTTTTGAGTGCTCAGTTACCTACTCAGGTTTGGCTCGATCCCTGCCCAAAGCCATTAGGTGCAACAAGCCCAGGGCCACGAGGATGATCAGGGTCTGGAACATCTGCCCTGTGAGGGGAGGCTGAGGGAGCTGGGCCTGTTCAGCCTGGAGAAGAGGAGGCTGAGAGGGGATCTAATCAGGCAGTAAGGAGGATGGGGCTGGCCTCTTTTCAGTAGTGGCCACCAACACAACTAGAGGAAATGGCCACAAACTGAAACACCAGAAGTTCCACAGGAACTTAAGGAAAAAATTCCTGTCAGTGAGGGTGCCAGAGCACTGGAACAGGCTGCCCAGAGAGGCTGTGGAGTCTCCTTCTCTGGAGATCTTCAAGACCCGCTTGGATGCA